>CAHIKZ030000331.1:960000-1317500 GCA_903632075.3 Acanthosepion pharaonis
CTTGAGAAACCTACTTTCTTTGAATGTATTTTTAATCAATGATCTGAGAAAATGTTTAGCGTCTGCTATAAAAATAATTTGACACTTATCGACTGAACGGTTAGCATTAATGCCAGTTGAAATTCATAAACCCTTTCTCTCAAAACCATTCTTTCAGGAAAATAGTCTTCACACGTCACTATCATTGATCTTTTGTGTATTGATGCGGACTTCCTTCCTAACCATTCGTTTTAGGTAATTTGGAATGTCATCATTTTCATTATATCAATTTTCTAATTACATATGCCGCCATTTTATTTGTGCTGCTGTCCTATTTTATTTGGCAAATTCTTTTGTGATGCTTTAACGTCAGTCTTTGTGATCTGATGAAGATCTATTATCTTTAAGACCTCGCGTGTTCATTCGCTTTTTAATAACTGATATGAGAAGACGGTTGTATATAACTAATAGTTTAGGCACATATGAACGAGTTGGGCGCTATGCTTGAAATTCGTATAAGAGTCTAGATCAGATTAAGCGATGTAACGTCAGAAGTGGACTTCTTAGGTTGATATTTTGGCTTTCTAGCATCTTACGGCAATGGATAAAAAACAACGCAATGTTGAAATTACTCATTTCCAATATTAAATTTGTTATCACTGGCCTAGACTGCAACGGCTCACTGTAAGGTTTCAAAGTAGCAGACGTTTTTCTCAATCATTGTTACTCAAGAATTATTATTTAATTCGACGTAACATACGTAATTTATATCATACATCCATTCATAGTTTTATATTCAAATAACAGAACAACTTTACCCGCCAACGAGGCTATGCATGTGTATAATTAGTCTTCAAATCAGATTTTATAAGACATTTTATGCCAGAGAAAAATGCTTGCTTGTAAAAAGCGTGACATATAACGTGACTTGAAGAAATTGAATTTCGATTACCATTAATTTCAATTACCACTTTACATAAGATACAGCATAGTATCGGATCTCGTGCAATTAATTCGTACAGACCTAAGTGAACCGGTTGACACTGAATGGAGGATGACTGCACCTAAATTTTGATTCGCTTGAATTTTCTTCAGTATTCAATTGAAATAAATATGTCATCTTTCGAACACTCCCTTTAGAGGTTCATTTTAACTTAAAAAACACTTTACAGGGTACTTAAAAAGCTTTGTTTGTCTAACGTTATTTAAAATTACGTATCTCAGCTGCCCGTTATTTTATTTTTATATCGCTATAAGGAAGATAGAATGTTCCAAATGAACTTTTCTGGTCTGATTCACTTTCATCTGAAAGAAAAGTAGCCTGTCAATTGCGAAAATGAACGCTTGATTGCTAAACGCACTCATTACTCGACAGACCACCAAAGTAGACATGAATCTCTCTCTCTCTCTCTCTCACACACACACACACACACACACACAAACGATATATATATATATATATATATATATATATATATATATATATATATATATATATATACAGTCAGTGGGCTCTCTTATCGTCTTTCGACGAATGAGGGACGAACAGTTCCATCTTACAACTGAACCGGCCGACTAACCACAACCTATGATTATTTGTCGTGTAAAGGGTTCTGTAAAACCAGTCACACTTTTCCGAAGATATGATAATAAATAAATAGTCTAAGGTGTGCTACAAAGTCTCCATACAGCCTTCCTTCTCCTACACTGGTTTCCAACCATGGCTAGAGATCGTAGTTTATCCTTCTATTTAACAGATACCTAAGGATAGGAGATAGATTCGCACCTTACACAAATTTTTGTGCGAAAAATATTTACATATATATGCGCGTGTGTGTGTATGTGTGCATGTATGTGTGTCTGTGTAAAAAATTCAGATAGATTATATCTGTAAAAGGACAATATGAAGAAAGACAAAAAGAAAATTTATCTTAGCCGACTTGTTTCGTCCTCTGAGGGGCTTTACCATGGCAATTATCATTTGCTTTGATAAAATCCCTCAGTGGGCAAAACGATAATTTTTCGTTTTCTCCCTTCCTGATCCCCAAAAAATCCATACAATAATGCAAAAATTACAGAATATAGACAATTCAGTTTAAATGTGAATAGTCTATTCTATACAAAATACAAATCAATACATCAAACGTTAAGTTTTATTTTATTTATAAATATAGATATGTAAAGTGTGCTGTTAAATATTATTGATAATTCTCCGAAGTATATTTTGTTTTATAACATTTAACTTTGAACAACAAAAATTCAGACATAAAAGGTGAGACAAAACAGCGCCCAAATTCGGGGAAGTTGAGTTGTTAATATTTGTCTGGAAGATTATAAATTTTCTGTCTTAATCCTTTTGTGAATGGCTTGACGGAAACTTTTCTCGGTAAGTTGATCAATTGAGTGTTCGATATAATGCCCATGTCTCATGAAAGATTTCGTTTTTCGTGGAAAGGGAATGCTCATATTGCTGAGAAATTTTAAGAGATTAATATTGAACTATTCTCGCTCAGCTCTATTTGAGCCTTGATCACGATTTTGAATATGTCATTTAATATAGTTACTTAAAAAAATTAATCCCGAAAAAAATGATTAGAGGAATAGCTTTCATTGATTTCTATCTTCTTGTACACTGTAATCCAAATGACAAATGAACAATCCATTGACAACTTCAAAAAGAGAAACAGGGCGCTACATTGATTCAATTTGTATATCAGTAATTACACTATTATATCTATTTATTTACGATATGATGTACACATAATCATGTATATTAAAGTCTCAAAAAACAAATAATTTCTTATGAATATTTCTCGCCGCTTCCTTGATCCAATTCAGTTTTTCTTATCAAAACACGTAATGAATGTTGTTTTGAACGGCTACTCCCCAATATCGCTGTGGATTATTTACATTATTCGGACTGTTATCCTCATCTTCAATGCCATAGTCACAGGTTGATGTAATAGACAGAGAACATCACTGGAAAATAAGAAAATAAGGAATCAGCACATATGTTAGGCCACAAAAATTTCCTGAGCCGACCAAGCATAGAAATGAATACAATATGGGAACCAGTAACAAGGAGTGCTAGAGTAAAGCAAGGAATAACAACGCAAAAATTGCAATATAAGCTCTGGTAAAAAAAAACAATAATAACAATAATAATAGTGGAAAAATTGCAATATGAGCACTGGTAAAAAAAAAAATGTTGCTGAGACAATAGGTTTATAAGTCGCAGAAATTCATACACAGATGTCCTCAAGGTCATATGGCCCAGTGGATAAAGACTGGCTAGATCCAGTACTAGACACAAAGAGTTGTAAGTTCAGTACCAAGTCACAGCAGTGAACCAAAAAAAACTTGGAAAGTTGAGATAAAGGAAAATAACTGAGATATTCAGAAAAAAAAGAAGGCTGGAGCGTACAACGGCCGAAACGTTGTGAGTATGGCAATGAAGATGAGAATAACAATCGGAATAATGTAAATAATCATAATACCTGATCTCAAAGATATAGACAGATCTATATGGATTAATGTAGGCATCCTCTAGGGCTCTATTTGGACATATTTTTTCCTTACTTTCATCAACGATCTTCCCGATTTGCTTAGTCCCTGTTATGGGACCTTACCCATAATAACATAATGGACTATTCCATACGTAATAAATACTGCGCCTCAAGAGGAAGCAGGGAGTTCAGTCTAAAGTCGGGCGACCGGCTGATCGGCTGATCGGTTGAACTCTCTGCCTTCTGGTTCAAAGGGCATATTTTTAGCCGAGCCCACGGGTTCGGAGATCCCACGTTAAATCGGCCTTGTGCCACATGATGCCCTCTTGTGTGTGTGTGTAGGGGGTGGTGACTAAATACCGTTCAGTCTGAAGTCGGGCGACCGGCTGACTGTCTGATCGGTTGAACTCTCTGCCTTCGGGCGGGGAGAAACCCGAACGAGGCTACGCCGAAGGGCGGAGTCTCTTTCGGGGAGGTAAACCGACCCTGAACCCGTTTATACGGGTTCAAAGGGCATATTTTTGGCCGATCCCACGGGCTCGGAGATCCCACGTTAAACCGACCTTGTGCCACATGATGCCCTCGTGGGGGGGATGACTAAATACCGTTCAGTCTGAAGTCTGGAGTGAGTTCCGTCAGGAGTCTGTCAGTCAGTCTGAGCGAGTGAGTGAGTCAGTCGAAACAGAGTCGCGTTCAGACAATTACTACAAGACATTGGAATAGTGATACTGGTCGAGACTACATTGTTCTCCCTACTAAACCTGATTGTTCGTACTAACACTTTCTACTTCTCTGTATATATTCCTGTTTGTAATATATCGGTGTTATTCCATATCCGTGTTTGAGTTCTTCTTTATTGGTTCTACCTTGGACTATCACCGTGGTACAAGGACCTTTGGACCATAACAGTCCCTGACTCGCTAGCTTTGCTGATGATAGATATTTACTCCTGTCTTTATGGTCAGTCTTATTGATTCGATAAAATCAAATTGACAGCAATGAGCTACGATCTCTTGTTAACTGGGCAACGCGTGACTTGTTAATGTTAACGTGTTTTGTTTGTAAAATTTGACATTGTGTAATAACTGGCACATCTGGAAGCGTATAAATCATGAATTCGATTTTCGAAACAAAACTTCCGCCGTAAAGATTACATCGTTGCTAGAGTATGCAAGGATACAGTAAAATGTGCCGATGATTTTAGACGAAATGTTAGGGCTCTGAGGCTAACACCCAGCCAACTAATGTGAATGTTCAAATCCATGAAATTTCATAAGCGTAATGACCATAATATATAACACTCTAGGAACCGAAACAAAGCAATGGAGTGTAGATGAAGAATAAATCTGAGGAACAATAAGGCTGTTGCTGAATTTCTAAAATACTGAGGAAGGTACTGGTGTTTTGAAGAAATTTGTCATCACTCTCTCTGAGCGATAATCAACAAACATCTGGTGTGGATACAAAAATGCATAAATTGAATACCAGGACTGCCACCAAACACCACCTCCACTACTACTACTAATAATAATACTAATGATAATGATGTGGGGTCAAAGTTGGGACCACAGAAGTAAAACACGGAATACAGATTAGATGTAAGAAAGATATATTAACAGGTTACAGAGATAGTGTAAGCAGAGCTTACTATATCACTCGCTATGTCACTCTCTAGAGTGTTATGTCGCCTACGTAATATAGGCCTGGAAGAGTCTATTGTGTAGGTAGTTTCCGGTCTCACAATAGATAATAATAATAATAATAATAATAATAATAATAATGCCCTGATGTTACACAAGGCTTGGCTCTCATGGCGTCTGATCTTAAGTGAATATGGTATTAACATCTACACGTTCCATCTTGGTGAATCACGATGAGTTACAGTATATAACCCGTTCATTACAACAGATGTACTTGCCAATTGCCTGACCCTAACCAGTTGGTCATATCTCAATTGAAGGATTAGGGAAGGAGCATCTTGGCTGTGTATCTAGAGGTGTGAGGCAACCAAGGCGTGTTGAGAGTCGTATATTGTTATTTGGGTACAGTCGTCTGAATATCCTGGTTTACCTAACCTGAAATTATTTCTATCTGGGCTCCACCTGGGAGGGTATGTTATACTTTCATCAAAACCTATCGCCATATCACTCACATAAGGCTGCGATACCTGCTTGGTATACTCTTATCAGATTGGAAATCATAATAGGTATAACTGGGCTACGTATATTTCTAACACAGTGTCATTTGTTGACGTGCTTCTTTCTCACTCAAAAACAACAACAACAATAACAATAATAATAATAATAATAATAATAATAATAATAATAATAATAATGCATCTTCCTAAGGCTGGTGTAGATCGTCTGTATGTCTCCAGATGCGACGGAGTCAGAGGATTAATTTAACTAGGACTGTCTTACAAAAACACAAAAATCAGTCTTCAAAATTACCTGGAAACTAGAGCAGACGTGATGATGATATGCGTCAAAGAATATGTAAGAAAGAAGAAATTTTATTTAGTAATAAAGGAAGACAACAAATTCAAAAAGGTATTTCAAGTGGATGAAGGAGTGCAAATAAAACTTAATACACCTACTGCAGCGGCAAAGAACCTAAAAAAAGAATACAAAAGCAAATATTATGTACGAAATACAGAAACAATGGCAAAATAAGTCTCTTCATGATCAATACACTGCCCGTACCAAACCATCAGAAAAAAACAAAGAAAACGTACACATCAGTGTAGAGTTAAAAGCTGAATCCGAAGTTTTTATTCTTAATGCATAAGACCAATGCTTGCGAACTAGAATTTACCAAGTATACTGAATAAAATGCAGAATCTCTGATAGATATCCAGAAACATACCATCTTGTAACAGGTCGCCCAGTGTTAACACTCACTGAATATAAAAAACGGAATGTTAGATTGGGCCAATATCTCCACAGGAAAACTTTTACGGGAAGGAAACAGAAACATCCCCCCAAACCCGGTTACAGAGATAGGACATGTAACAATTTTATGAGACTTTACAATACACACCGACAGAACAATCAAAATCTAATCGACCAGACAACTTGATCAAAGACCACAACAACAGAATGGGCTTTTTTTTTTAATTGATATGGCAGTCTCGCGTCTCGGTAGATTGTAATATATCATTAAGGATCTTTAAAAAAAACTTGAAGTGGAAATCTCAAAAATGTGGCACTTAAAGTCATCTATAGTTCCAGTGGTAGTTGGATCACTAGGATTTTTTGAAAAAGGTACCGGTAGACACAGTGAATGATTCCCTGGAAGCCCATGCCTTAAGGAAATACAAAAAATTGTACTTGCAAGTACACCTCACATATTTCGAAGAGCATTATCCATGTAAAATATGTGTGATCTTATGATTTTTTTGGCGGGGTTATAAAATGATCAGTGGAAAATGTAATTAAAATATTTTTGATGTTAGGTCTCTGGTTGGGACCTGGAACGAAACGTTATACAACAGAAATCAAAGGAAATAATAATAATAATAATAATAATAATAATAATAATAATAATAATAATAATAATGGGAGACGGTACTGAACAAGAACTTAAAATCAAGAGAGGCAATTCCGCTTCGTGGACAGTCTGAGGGTGACACCAAATCATTAAGAAAAAAGATTCCTGGGATTGGTTGACAGAAAGCGAACGGAAACGCTAGACTAAAGCCTGAATACTAATTCATCCATCATAAGCGCTTCTGGGATGTTTGCGCAGAAAGAATACAAGTGGCGTCATGATCAAATGGCCTCTCATATCCATTGGTGTCTAAGTCAAATAGTCGAACAGAAATGGTACCACCACTAACCAGAGAAGGAGATCGAAAACGAGCAAATCAAGATATGGGATTTCAACTTCCAAATAAGACTAAATCTTGACGGCCAAAAAAAAAAAAAAAAAAAAAAAAAGGAAAAAGCGAAAACAAAAATCAAAAAACAAAATCAAAATACAAATAAAACAAACAAAAAACAAAAACGAAAATAAAAAAAAACAAAAAAAAAAAAACAACCAAAGAAACAAAAATAAAACAATGCATCCTCGTCGATGTGGCTGTTACTGGTGACCATAATATCAAGGCCAACAGAAATTGGAAAGATTAAAATGTACACTGACCTACGGATTGAAGTTGCCAGAATGTGTATCGTCCAGACCAATTTTCTCCCCCACCACCCTAGTTATCATTTGGGCGTTGGGATCTATACCATCGAAACTAAATCCTACATAAAGAAAATCGGAATAAAGCCTAGTATCGCATCGCTTCAGAAATCCGACTTGCTTAGTTTTGCAAATATTATGAGAAATGTGTTACCTGTTTCAGGTCGTATGATTAGATGGAGAACACCACGCCTGTAACATCTACAAGCGTTACAAGATCAACGTGAAGACAGAGCACATGTGACATCAAGTGTAACAGAAAACAATGAAGCTACTATTTTCTGGGATATTGCAATCCAGCCTTCCCCAACAGATATCACAAGGGAGTGAAGAATACGTAGGAAAAAATTTGTCGGCTCATCGATTTGTCTGTTTCTAACTACAGAAACACCACCGACTACAGAGAACAAACTCTTTAAATAAATAGAGAAATTAATAGATTATGAATCATAAGAACAGATTAAGAAATGGATAGAAAAATAGGTTATCATCAAGATACAAAGAATCCAGGAGGAAAATAAATGGCAGAACAGGCTCAGGCATTGCAGAACAATTGGGTAATGGTAAATTCTGATAAGATTAAGACCTCAGCGTGTGTAGAATATATGGAAAACGAAATGAGACTACCAGTCATATAGTATCAGAATGCAAATGTATGGTTCAGAATGGGTAAATTTGCTGCTGAAGTTGAATAGGGACAAGATTAATTTGCGTCTGAAGTTGTGAAAAGTATAGCTTTAAATGTAGTGATAAATATTTTGAACACAAAGGAGGCGTGGTTCTTCAAATATTCAGAGAAGTTTCATGTCTTAAGACTTTATAGAGAATAGCTCGAGTGTGTCATCTACAAGCTTTACAAAATCAACGTGAAGGATAAATACACTGCACATGAGGCATTAACTGTAAAAGAAAACAATGAAGCTAGTATTTTCTATGACATTGCAATCCAACCTTCCCCAACACATATAATAAGAGAGTTAAGGATAAGAAGGTAAGAATTTCTCGGCTCCACTGACAGAAACACCATCCTGAAAATTACAGAAAACAAACTCTCTAAATAAAAAGAGAAATTAATAGAATATTAAGTATGAGAAGCATAAGAGTATATTAAAAAATAGATTTAAAAAAAATACGCCATCAAGATACAAAGAATTTAGAAGATTGTCCCTTTCGGCATTGATCAGATATTTGAACAATGAAAATGATGTATTATTCATAGCAGCACAGGATCACGCATTGCAAAAAAAACTGGGTAATGGTGAATTCTGATAAGAGAAACAATTCAGCGTTATGTAGAATATATGGGAAACGAAATGAGACTATCAGTGATATTGTATCAGAATGCAAGTGTATGGCTCAGAATGAGTATAAGAAATGAAGACAAGCTAAATTTGCTGCCATTATTCATTTGATGTTGTGAAAAAGTATGGCTTTGAATTAGTGAGAAATATTATGAACATGTGATCATAAAGAAGAAGTGGTGGAGAACAGCAAAATGAAAATCCTTTGTGGATATTCCGACACAGTGACTTTAACTTTAGATCGATTGACTGAATTTTTACGGCTTATCAACCTTTTGCAGTTTATTTAAAGCCAGGAAAATATTTTTAGATTTCTATGAATTTGGGCAGGGGGAGAAAATAAGGATTTACTGATGCAAGTCTTACTAATTAACCCATAGCTGGGGGAGAAGTGGTGAATTCATACATTTTCCAATAGTATTTGCACCTAAATAAATATAACGAACTCGTCTAGAATTTGAACTCGGCATTCCGCTTTCCAATTCCGAGCCGTAATCAATTACACCACTCGCACATCCAAGCTTACAGCACCTGGTATTTTAATCATTCACTCTTCTAGATACTGACCAAAGACGACGTTGCTTAACTGGTGATCGTACGAGAACCGCTGTTTCAACAGGCAACATTAGGTTACAATATACCAGGCATAATCCTGCTAGACAAGTAGAAACAATCTGCTATCTGGTAAAATTATTCTACCGATTTGACTTGTGAACTGAACACAAGGAAATGAAGATCGAGAAACACAATGATTTCAAGTATGAAATTCTGAAAGTTTGGAAAAAACTGGCAAGGAAAGTAATTACGGTACCACAGGGAAATGGTACCACTATTGGATTGTGATTTGGATATAGACTCTCGGTGAAAAGAAATGATCAGTTAATTTTCTTTTCTCAAGTCAAGAATGGTGACTTAAAAATAAACTTTTTACCAGCAATCAATATCATATGCTTTTTATATAAGGCTCACCCCAAGCAAGTTAGTAATGCCACTAAAACACAAGGGGTTACAGGGTGTGGAAGAATTAAGATCACAAGCAATAATGATGAGCAGAAATTGAAAAGAGTAATCAGGTGGACAGTAGATAGAATTTAACATTGCAAATTTTCGCAGATCAAAGGTGGCTAGAAAGCATGGAAGAGAGCTCCACAAGTGAGAAGTGCGAGAGAAAAAAACTGTTAGCATAGAATTTACGGCTATATCTAGCAATCTTAACTGTAAATCTATGAGATCTCGACGCCAGTCTAGTGCTGCGATTAAATTCAAAATGCGAAGAGCTTATACGAATAGTTATCATGAAAGTACTTATAGAACCACATAGAAATGCAACCTTACGGCGGTGGGAATGTGACTGGAGCCGAGCCGCAATAATAATAATAATAATAATAATAATAATAATAATAATAATAATAAAATAATAATCAAAACTATCAAAATACAAGGACTTTGAAATCGAAATCTCAAAAATGTGGAGCATGAGGACATTATTAATTCCAGTTGTAGTTGGAGCCCTCGGATTGATTGGAAAATATTCCAGTAGACTTATTGAAGGAATTACTGGCAGCCCGTGCCTTAAACAAATACAAAACATTTTTTCTTACGAGCACAGCCCACACCTTACGAATTGCTTTATCTATGTAAAATATGTGTGATTTTTTTTTTTCAAAACTGATCAGTGGAAAATGTCATGATGTCATTTCTTACCTTAGGTCAGCACCCGGAAAGAAATGAGTACACACCAGAAATCAAAGGAAATACAACAACAACAACAACAACAATAATAATAATAATAATAATAATAAATAAATAAATAAATAAATAACTGTATGCTGCAGGAGGCTTGGTTCTCATATCTCCTGATCTTAACTGATTGAAGATGTTAATATGTGCACGTTTTTTGTTGATAAAATATAATGGACGACACTATCTCGTTCTGTATTAATTATTATATTTTCAGCTACCTGACCATAACAATTTGATTATATGCGTTAAAGGATGTCGCGCCGTACATGTCTGTTCATGAGCAGGAGTAGTGAGTATCAAACTAGAAGATTGTTTTCTTGTGTGTGTGCGCGCACGTGTGTGTGTGTGTGTGTGTGTGTGTGTGTGTGTGTGTGTGTGTGTGTTTATTTTGATGCATGAGGCAGTCAAGGCGGTTTAAAAGTCGCGTTTAAATACTTAGAAAAACCCTCAATCACAAACTCTTTGAGCGGACTGGTTTAGCCCATAGAACTTTATTTCTATTTTAGCACCCTCCCGAAAAGAGAAGCACTGTATTTATTTTTATCAAAATCTCTCACCACATGTTCTTGGATTATGTAAAAAGGAAAACGACAGAAACATATATCGTGACGATAATGGGGTAATTATACTTAGAGTGACATCTAAAAATGTTGTCAATGCAAGAAGAAGACAAAGGAAAATTACTAAATTAAATGACCCATGTAAATATCAACATGTCAGAAAATAATTTGTTTATCAACAGTGTAATCTCGCGGCAAGGGAGTAATGTCAAAGTCTAACAAATAAAAGAGAAAACATTTTGATGTTTTCAGTATAAAGCGGTATAAATAGACTCGTACTGTTTTGAAGGAGACATTACGAGACATTCTCACCAGCCGGACCGGCGGGAGCGGAGCAGTTAAGACAGGAATAAAGACCTCCCTGGGATTATTGGATTTTGTAGGAAATAATTGATGACTTCTACAATAAAGGGTTGTATTTAATAAATAATTAATGCTTAACCCACAGTCTTCACGACAATAATGTTATTAACACTTGTAGTTTTAAGAGTAGTTTAAAAACAGTAATAATACGAATAATTTCCAACCCTGCATCCTCTTTGCCACAGGCGAAACAAACCAGTCACCAATCTATCGATATTTTCAAGGTAATTTTTCAGACGAGACTTATTTCTTATTTCCACCAGTTCAGAACTTAACAGCTAGGAACCGCCATGACACGTACAAATGGCGAAAGGCAGTTGCGATATCGACTTTCAAATACTTTGCAATCTCTTCCGTCAAAGTCTTCGGTTTCTTTTTCAGAATGGCAAGCATAGTATCTTCATTAGATGACGAAAATCTGTCAAACCACTTTTGCCCTTCCGAAGAGCTGGAGCATGATCCAAATAAACCCTCTGATGTGTGTGTGTTTTTTTTTCTGTCGCAATTACAAGGTTTGCACCTTTCACAGAGCATAATATGACAATAGTGCCACTTTTCATCTTCCATCTTTAAGGTATTTATTTGTGGACAAAGCGTCAACGTTCGACAAAGTCTGACACGCAACTGAGCAATGCAACGTTTCAATCTAGAAAACAACAGAAATTGGTACCAAAACAAACGCCAGTGTCAAGTTGTGGTCATTTTATATTAACAATGTAAATCAGCTACGTACTTTTACAGTGACCTCATATTTATTTCAGATATCGATAAAACATGAAGTAATTCATAATGTAATAGTTTAATGTATGTACTTTAACTGCCGAATAAATTTATTCAGCCATAAAATCTAACATTAATTCCAGACCACAAGCAATTGCTTTCTTCTTGTTCTCAATGATTTTCAATAGCAAAATCATTAGCAATTCAGTTCTTTGACATTTACAATAGCTTTAACCCTTTCTACCTGATTTTAACTATATTCTAATAGTAATATAATGACCAAAGCATTTAGAATGCTTGTATAATAGTCCTATTCTGTCAATAAGTCTTGCTTTAATTTCTGACCCTCCACTTTAACCTTATTTTCAATGCAGTTCTAGAATTAGCATTCTATTGTCTAGTACTATTCACGTTGTAATGCTTACGTTGATTCATGGCCACAGGCAGTCGCGTTTTCCTTCTGATTTTCAAATCAGTTCTATAGTAAAGACGACCATTCATTCACATTAGACGTATAATTGACTTAATATCATTTTGAATTTTTATTAGATGTCAACCATCATTAATTCTTGGCTATTATTTCTGTTGTTTATTTTATCGCAATAACTCAGACTATGATTCTACGCTGAATGCGGAACCGAAAAAGAGTATATGCTCCAGGCGAAACTCAAACCATTTTACCATGTGAAGGCTGTATGACAGCTGCCTTCTCATTTGATTTACTCGAATCAACGGCGCAGAGTCAAATTTAAACGTATAATTTGATTATTATTATACAGCGATAAACAGTATTAATTAGTATTAAGAATAGTAAAGTTATCTTATATTTTGGAAACGTGAACGCAAACCAGAACATCAAATATGATAGTGTTGAGTGTTCGGTTTTGTCATGTTTTATGGTATATCAACCTATTTTGTCGTATAATAGATAGGTAGACATAAGTTTAGTAGAATGAGACTTTAAAAGATAGACATCTTTGACAGTTTGCTCGTGAATTAAAAAGGAAGGTAGATATAGATGTAATGGCAAAAGCATGGAGGTGTGGGCTTTAAGAAAGCTTCATTCAACTGAGAATACAGGTTTGCGTATAGTGTCCTCTTATATTCCCAGTAAACAAAAATAGCTCTATCAAAGAAGAGAGTAACGAAACAAGGGGAGGCCACTCTTGATTATTCATAACAATAGGTCTAGTTTGTACGAGAGGCAAAATGTAGACGTTGGTTTGTTTTACGCTTGAGTAAAGATAAACATTGGCTTACTTTGTTCGAGAGTTAAAAAGTAAACAGGTTTTATTTGCACGAGAGTAAAAAAAAGTTACAGGTCGGTTCGGTTTGCAAGAGAATGAAAAAGTTAAGCATTGGTTTGGTTTGTAAAAGAATCTAAAAGACAAACAGATCTGCTTGGCACGAGAGTAAAAATGGTATACATTTATTTGGTTTGACTGTGAGTCAAAAAAGTCGACATAGCTTTTGTTTGCCCGAGAATCAAAGTAAATATAGTTTTGGTTTGTACAGGTGCCAGAAAAGTAGACATGAGTATAGTAAACCAGCGACCATATTTTGTGGAATTTACCCCTAGTTCAGCTGCTAAGAAAGTAGGTTCATCGTGTCGTGATAGACAATTTTTTTTCCATCCAGAATCTATCTTACATATCTGTAAATCTACAATTTGGCCGTGCTAAGAATATTGCTGCTACATATGACCCGGTGCTTTAGCTTTATATTTAGAGATTCTTGATACAAACCAGATAAGAATCAATAATATTACAGGACCTGATCTGACGTCTCGGCTTCAGTCATCTTCCCATCGCCGTAAAATTACTTCTCTGCGCCTTTTCTCTAAAAACTTTCATGGTAATTGTTTGGATGACCTCTTCGCTAGCGTAACTAGACTTTATGAATTTAAGCGAAGTACTAAATTGGCAACAAGGTCTCATCAATTTACAGTTGAATTGGCTAGTAGTAACCGCAAGTTTTATGCTAAGTTTCTTTTCTTGCGATTCTCGCTTGTAGAACTTTGATCCGTCTCCATGCGTTCCGATCAACTTTGATCTTCAATGTTTTAAACTCAATATCGGACCTTATCTACTGTTTCCCTGATTACTTATCTATTTTTTTCGCTGCTTAATAATGTTTCTCTTTTTTAATTCACACACAATAAGTCCTTGGGCTTTAGTGGCTTTAGTGCCTTGCTTAGAGTATATTCAATTAAAAAATACATTTAGTGTCACTGAATTATTTAGCGCCTTTTATAACATTTCAGAAATACATAAAAATTGTTAACTAGATGATGTTAATGATTGTATCTTTTCTTTATACAAATATTTTGCCATTCCGATATAAACATATATTAAATATTTCAACGAACAAGTTTGACGGACTGAGTTGTGATATATATATATATTATATTACCAAATATTAAACTTAACTTGGTTTTGGCATAAATCTTTAAGAATGAGTCTGTATTCTTTAACAAAGTGTAATGGTTAGATAGCTTGCCTCTCTAGATCAATTACAATTGTGAAGTGAGTTCGGTCCTCACTGGGTGCACCACACCTTCGACCTTATGCTACTTTGGGGCACTTTGACGTGGTGTAATGGTTAGCAAGCTTATCACGCTTCAAAAATTACCAAAGCCTCAAGACAAGCTCGTTATTACCCCGCACCAAAGCACTTAGAATGGCAATCTGAGGTGAAAACTAAAACTAACGAATCAGCTGTCCTTTTGGTCCGTTGCTGACTCAGACACTCGGAAAATGTGGGCAACGCGGGCAGCTAGCTACTCGTCCATACTGCTGACGATGTCAGCTCTCCTTCCCGCTTGGGGGTCTGACATATTGACTAACGCAACCAGCAGGAGAGACGCGGCTCGATTCGAACCGGTCTCGCAAAGTTATCTTCACAGTTGTTTGCGAATGAAAATGGAACAAGCCTCCCTGCAGGTATCTTCAGATTTTCAACACGGTTGGAGCTCAAGCACGATGTCCATGCGTTTTGTTTTTTTGTTTTGTTTTTTTACGAAATCTTACTGGGAGGGCAAACAAGAGGCAGACATGATGACTCCTCAAAAGCTAATGCCGTACAGGTAATCAAATCAGGATAAAGAGAAAGAAATGACTACAAAGAAAGTCAAGCATTTTATCATTCATGCGTTTATCTATCAAAATTTTCTTCCAATAGAAAAGATAATAAATTCTGTATAACTAATAAGATCGTTATTCTGAAAGTGTAAGGTTTTATAACGAACACTTTCAAAGCTAATACAACATAAATTATAGCAATATAATGCTCCTAATCTAATTGTATATATATATATATATATATATATTTATATATAGATACACCTAGTGAGCCAGAGCCTGACTTTCCCTGACGATCCGTTTAGGGGAAACCTAGGTAGGTTTGTCTGGCTCACTAGGTGTATCTAGGTCTGCTCTACGGTTGTATTGAGAGCTTTGTTAGTTAGTTGTTTACTCGTATCGGGGTTTTTTCTTTGGGCTTCAAACCTGCATCTGTGCGATTTTTTGTCGACAGAAGTTCATGTTTGTAGCTTTTTCTATTTTAAAACCTTTTTTTCCCTCGAGATTGATTTGATTAGCAAATCAAAAATTCGAGGGTTTTTCGAAAACGAGTCTAGTTATCTATCTATCTATCTATCTATCTATCTATCTATATATATATATATATATATATATATATATATATATATATATATATATGTATATATATATATATAAACTCTATAATTACGGAGTAAACTTGTTTGGGTACACATCTATTTTTCTTTAACAGAAAGCTCATACCTATCGGTTTAATGTACCTTCAGACAGAAATCGAATCTGCATCATCGATGTATGTCAGCAGAAGAGACCTCCATGCTGGTAGACATTAATATTACTGTTTAAAAGTTGAAAACGAGCAACTAGAATGTCCTTTCAAAAATGTGTACCCACTAAATAAAGCGTTTATAATAATTATAATCTAGGATTAAAATTTAATTATTTGTATGTTGAAATATATATATATCCCTATAATTAATAGTCAATTGCTGATATTCTGCGACGAGTGGACGGGGTAATTCCCAGAGCGTCCATCTACAAAACAGGAGTCGTGATGCTATATTCAGCATCAATGCACTGCCGTAAATTGTCCGCTGAATGGTAACTGCCTGGTGGAGTGACTAGTTTATAAAGCAGTCGTAGGGTCAAGAAAATGTGTATATTGATTCAACAGAAGGAACGTTCAAAACGAGATATTATATCTACAAATCTTCCTTTAAACTACTAGGGAATAAAAACAATTCAAAATGAAAACAATTCAAAATAATATATGGGAAATGAAGAAAAACATATCAAAAGATCCGTGTATTAGTATCGGGAATAAAATGTTTAAATTGTGCCAAGATGAGAAATTGGCGATTATACTGTGCCCTGACCAATATAAACTTTTAAACGAACGATCGGAAGTGATGGCAGTGTACAAGCGAAATTCCTCCTTGACTTTTGAATTCTCAGTTTTAAAAAATGATAGTCTGTGAAGATGTTGTTCTTTCCGATAACGACAAGGATTGAACTGACAACTTTTTGGGTAAAGTCATTTTTCAATCAGTTTTTATCCACTAGGCCACGTGTTTTTTCTGAGGTGAAGGGGCAATTTTTGGGACTTTTTTTGTTTTTAACAGAGATCATATTATTACAATTTTATTTATATTTGGGTAGCAATATTTCTTCATACGTGTTTCATTAAATATGACAATGAAAAGTTTTCTTAATTAGTTTTTCTGCTTTTTTTTTTACATGTTGTCTTTTGGTGAGGACTAAGAAATTATAAAAAAACTATCCGTAATAATTTTCTAAAAATGTCACATGGGCTTTCACTCAATTCATTAGCTATTTTCAAGAGGGGCGTTGTTCGTATGCTTTCCTGTGTTTACGTTCTGAGTTGTTTAAGTGGTAGTAAAATTCTAGGGTGCAATAGATGAGATATGGCAATTCCATCTTTGGGTTGTCTTTACAAAACAGTCAGTATGCTAGTACCGTTGTTATATGGAGTAAGATAGAAACATGCTTTAATCTGTTTTATATTAAAAACTTCAATTAACTTAAGCATTGCACCTTAAAAAGAACATTAGAAAAACTGAATAAAAACTTATAACATTTTACTTTTCTGCCACAGTCAATGAAAAACGCACGCACACACACACACACACACACACACACACATATATATATATATATGTATATGCATGTTTCATTAAAAACGACAGACAAGGTACTACGGTTGAGCTTTTTATTTAATTTTTCTTGTGTTCTGACAAGAGCTTTCTTTTCTGGACAAAGAGTGTGTAAGAACTGTCCGAATGTTCTGTATTTCCGAGCGCTTTCGGCTATATCTTTAGCCATTATCAAATATATTAACTGCATCCACTTGCAAAAAAAGACTAAAAATAATGGAAGCTCTAATAATAAAAAAGAAAAAGCCAACTCTTAACAATATTAACTATGAACAAAGCCACAATGTGCTAACCGTATTCGGAAACTAAAAAACATCACTACCACACTGAACATACACAGAACACACACACTATACTAAGCTGATATTGAATAATCTTGATAATGGCTAAAGATATAGCCGAAAGCGCTCGGAAATACAGAACATTCGGACAGTTCTTACACACTCTTTGTCCAGAAAAGAAAGCTCTTGTCAGAACACAAGAAAAATTAAATAAAAGCTCAACCGTAGTACCTTGTCTGTCGTTTTTAATGAAACATGCATAAAGGAAGGATTGCTGCCTAAATATACAATATATATATATATATATATATATATATATATATATATATATATATATATATAATATATTATCTGTTTTAAATAAACAATAATTAATTACATTTACCGTCCTGAATGTTTGAGAAACTTTGTAGGAAATATGCATTCTCCGACAGGAATCAAACCTATGTCCTATATGGTACCGTCAATTGATCTGAGGTGCTATCACACTCAGCTACAGAGAAGCGTTTCGATGGCAAAGTCCAAATTACTGCTTATAAACAACAAATATTCGACGAAATTCCGTATAGGACACAGGTTCGAATCATGTCAGAGGACGGATATTTCTCGAACATTCAGACTGGGAAATGCAATTAATACTGTTTATTTAAAAAAAAAAAAAAAGGGTCCATTTACTGAAATAAATTTTATCTATTAATAATAACGTATAAACGGAAGATATATTAAATAATTGTCGGATTTAATCCATTTCATAATATATATATATATATATATATATATATATATATATATATATATATATATATATATATATATATACAGATAGATAGATAGATAGATATGGTAACATATAGTTTTAAGGTGTGCTATATGTATGTTTTAAAGTGCTCAATATCAGGGATAGAGCGTATGTAAATATTAAAGTGGACATTTAAGTCAACACCCAGAGGCGACAGTTTGTTTCATGCTAAACTCAACCTTCAGGCATAAAACAGACTGTCGCCTCTGGGTTTTCATTTCAGTGTCAACTTATATATATATATACACACACAAAGGAAAAGAGATTTCCTCACGAATTTTTTTATTTATATGTGTTTTTATACTGCTTGCGAGACTAGGACTACTTTTTAAGCGCGAAGGCTGTTGAATGATCGGCAGTAAATCTCTTTAGATGTCAGGTACCTTCTTCAGTGTCCTCACAAATCTTAACAATGTAGACGTTCGTCCAATCTAAATTCTTTCCTTGAATTTTTCCTTCCTCGGTTTTGTCTTGGGTATCTATTTGAATAAAGATTATGATTTTTATTACTCAACTGATGCACTTGGGAAATTTTATTTGAAATCATTGATGCCTGAACACTTTAAAGTTTTCTTGTTGAAGTATCAACTAAACAGTTTTATGATGATTTGTACACTTACAACCATATGTTGCAGAAATCATTTCAAGGTATGTCAGATCTCTTTTTCATGCACATTTCATGAAGAAAACTTAACAAAAAGGATAGATTAGTTGTTTTTTTTTTTCTCATTTCCTGATAGTTCTTCCAATAAAAGGACCATGAGTCATTCAAGCTAGAGGGTTACTAAGGGAGATTGTAAGTGATGGGGAAGAAAGAGTATTATGTGGATAGAGTTGGATACGTATAATAGGTTCACCCTGGACATAAGGAGACCAAGATTGTAGTTGTCAAAGAAGCATTCTTTCGAGAGTTTGTTCTACAAAGTAACAGTTCCAAGGAAGAAGCTGCCTAAGTGGAACTTACTTTTTACAAAAGGAACTCGAAGGGGAGAGGGGTGTTTTGCAGCAATGAACACGGCATCATGGGACGAACTGGCTGTGAATGTCCGAGCTAGTGGCACTAACCGCTATAACTCGTCCAATCATAGTAATAGTAATATTTTTCAATCATTTCACCTTAAGCAAAGCAATAATGCCTCTAGCACGCAAGGGGTTACTGGAAGTGAAAGAGGATGAGAAGACTCTAGGGAGGAGAAAGAAGAATAAATGAACAGGAGTCAGGATGACAGAAGCTGGCCATTGGCGTTGCATTTAAATCTCTGAAGATTGTAGGTGTCAGGGCAGATAGAAATTGGAAAGGTGAGTAGATCTGTAGCATTAGAGTCATGAATGATGGGAATTGGTGTTGCTAAGCACAAAGATATTTACAGAGGTATGTAGAGAGAGAAGGCTTTATTTATATTACTATCATAAATTCTATCTAGCAAGCAACAGTTCAGTGGGGAAGGAGAACGATAAAGGAAGAAGAGATAACTTAATAGTGAAAGTAGGAATCACATACAAGAAAAATCCAAAGATCATGCACGTGGACACTAGTCCTTTCGAAAGAGAGGAAGATAGCCAGGAACAGAGAATTCAGTGGAAGATATTGAAGAGTTTAGGTTAGTTTCACAGAGAGCGAGGATGTCTGGAGAATATTCCAAGTGAAACGATTCTTCATTGAAGAAATTGGTAGTAATAGTACGAATATTGGAGAAAAAAGATTATGGTGTCTAGGTGTTTTTTAATCTGGTTTAATAGTAATTGCCGGTCGTCACAAGCAACATGTGATGGCTGAAAATTGGCACAAACTTCAGCGCAGTCTGTCTTCATGGTTGTTCACCGGAAGTGCTTGCAAGGATAACAAGGATATGCTGCACGAGACTGCAAAAACGGCGATGTCATGCGACTGTTTATCAGAGCAGATTCTTTAAGCGTTACCTAAGAGATTGGGCTTCTTACTACCAGTCGGGATGCAACAATCCGAAAACTGCCAACCCGTACTCATAGTGAAATTTTGACGACTTTTCTTTTGCAGCATAAGGGTTGCAGTGTGGAGAATAATTAACAAAATGCGAACAGGATTTTGAACTCCAGGCTGGATAGTGAGCACCAGACCAGATAGAGCAGCAATACACAATTCTTAGTCTGATTTGTCATATATAAAGTCAATGCAAAAGGTTTTATCGCCATTTTTTGCAAAATACGATTAAAATATTAAAAGTGATTTGAAATTTTATCAGTTGTTGATTGCTGATGCTATCAGTCAATTAAAATCAGTCAATCAGTTATGTGCCATGCGTAATACACGCTTAGGCAGTCATGTATTTTTCGATACATGAATGACAAGGCAGATTTTTTCACGCAGTAGGTTGCCATTTCTTTCTGCGGTAGACCAGTTGCCATCCAAGGCTATAGAATCCGGACTGTCCTGCTATTTACCTGGGGGACATGAAGGGTATTCTCCCAAGAGTATTAGCAAGTGAATGTAATGGATTCGAACTCGGCTCGCCTATTCCTCAATCCGAGCCGCTATTCATTACTCCACCGTGCCTCTAAAGAGAACCAGATTCTTGGACAAACATAGGTTCATTATGCATAAATGAAGATGTGTGTAAGACGTGAATAAATGTAACAGCTCACTTTCCATACACTCTCCGTGTATATTTTCTTTCTTTTCTTTTCCTATTCTCACCAATCGGTACACACACACACACACACACACACACACACACACACACACACACACACACATATATATATATATATATATATATATATATATATATATATATATATAATATTGTTTAAAAATATTTTTCCCAAAATATTTTTAAATAATATTATATCATGCTCTACTTTGTACCGAACACTTTTTAAAAATAAAAAGAAAGAACTGTTATTTCTCTTTTATATATATATATATATATATATATATATATATATATATATATATATATATGTTGTCACTCTGAATTCCAGGCAAAAGCAATATTCTAGTCCTGACTAATAACAGACTGACTGTTACATTGTTTCAATTGGGATGAATTAAATGTAAATAAATAAAATTAATTGGTGAAAATAAATCTAAATAAATAAAATGCACACGCACACACACGCACACACACGCACACAGGCACACACACACAGACACACACACACATATATATATAATGCTCTGTAAAGTTACATTGAGCACTTTTTTGTAAAAAATAAAATATCTATAAGAACACCGGATTATATATCTTTACTGTTCTTTTCTTTATATTATATATATACATATATATATATATATATATATATATATATATATATATATATATATATATATATATATATATATATATATATATATATATATATATATATATATATATATATATATATATTTATTTAAATTGTGTGTATTTAGGCAGCATATTTTTCATTTATACACGTTTCATTAAATAATATAGACAAGTGTTGTCTATTTATTTTATGTAAAATTTTTTCGTATCTTCTGATAAGTTTGATAACATTATCATTAACCGAAAAAAGAAATTCACAATATTTATCCATTATTTTTTAATATAATCTAAGCTTTCGGCTTACTCAAGCCATTATCTATTATTCTATTGTCCGGTCATATGTAGCAGTTCAGTTCTTAGATTCGAACAGCGAGACTACAGGAATTTATGATTTGATTGATGATAGTTGTGGACACATCTGGAAACCGCACTTTTTTGATGAGCCGAATACCGCGAACTGGTGCACATACTGTGACACAATGTCTCCAGTGAACTTGTTCAGGTTTTGAATTTAGAGCTTTCCTTCTCCTTGATCGGTTGCCAGCCTGTTTAACAGGCTATTTACCTGTAACTGAGGTAGAGAAAGATGCATTCATACATTTTCCACTTAAGATCTAAGAGAGAACATGTTACTACCGTTTTTATATAGGATAAGATTGAAACGTAGTTTAATCTGTTTTATATTAAAACCTTCAATTATCTTAAGCCCCCACCAGAGGAAACGTATAATTATGAGAACATTGGAACAACTGAATAAAATCTTATAACATTTATAACATTATTGAAATAATAAAACAAAAATAATAATATACAACCCATTTCTTTTTTATTTTTAAATTTTTCAATATTTTTTATTGTTCAAAACACATACATACATACATACATACATACATACATACATACATACATACATACATACATACATACATACATACATACATACATACATATAGGAGGCACGGTGGAGCAGTGGATAGCGGCTTGGATTGAGGAATCGCAGAGCCGAGTTCGAATTCCAGTCGAATCCATTACATTCACTTACGTGCTAATACCCTTAGGAAAGGTATGTATCCTCTTCATCTCCCTCCAGCTATGGGTAAAATAGCAGGACAGACTGGGTTCTATAGCCTTGGATGGCAACTGGTCTAGGAGAAGGACAACTCTGAATTCAAAACCTGCGGCATGCATTCGGTGCACCAGGTTTCTGTATTCGTCCCTCCAAAAAGTGTGGCTGGTCCTGCACGAGGCCTTCACCACTATAATCAAATCTCATGTGCCGGTGTCGGGATGTCGGTTTCCTGGGGACTTATCGGCCTGACCCTCATACGTCGAACGCGACGGGAGAGTCGATTATATATATATATATATATATATAGTCAGACTCCTTATCAAAACGTTCTCACCGACTGCTATGTAAACTAAATTCAAAACTCCTATTCCGAAACATTCACTGAAGGTCTGTAATATGTTTGTGCTAGTCTGAAATAGACTATACCCGCATGAAGTAACGGTGTATTTTTTGCTGTATAATATATATATATATATAGAGAGAGAGAGAGAGGGAGAGAGAGAGAGAGAGAGATAGAGAGATAAAGGAAAAAGTGATTCCGTCCAGAATTCAATCTAATACGATTGAGAGAAATAGATAATAGATAACATAATGCATAAAGATTAAAGTGTAAGTGAAAACGAAAAGAAGTGGTTAATGAATAAAGAATACAAAGAAATATTTAATTAGGAGAAAGAAAGAAAGAAAGAAAGAAAGATTATGAGTAAAGAAATAAGGAAAGAAAGAAAACAAAGTTAATGAATGAAAGACAGAAATATAAGAAAAAAAGGAAAGGAAAAAAGTAAAGAAAGAAAGGAAGGAAGGAAAGAGTAAAGAAAGAAAGAAGAAATAAAGAAAGAAAGAAAGTTTATTGTAATGACTGAAAATGTAGAGAAAGAAAAAAAAACAGGAGAGAAAGCAATAAAGGCAAGAATTAAAAAATAATTATATTCATCAAAACAGAGAGGAGAAAGAAAAAGCAAGCAAACTAACAAATCAACAATTTAAGGAACAGACATTAAGAAAATAAAAACATCGTCCTCGGGGGTAGGAATAATTTTCGAGAGAAAAGCAACAAGATGGAGACCGAAAGTAATTAGCCAGAAATACAACAAAGATAAGTGACGCAGACAAAAGACGTTAAGGCGATTTAAAAAAAAGATCGCGAAATGAAAGTAAGCAGCAGATAAATCTTGAATGCAAGAAATAGTTTTGTCAATGAAAGGAGAAGGGCATCAGGCCTAACTTGGATGCAACAAAGCCGAAAAGCATTTGGTTTGGAGTGAGGGTGAGGGTGACTGTCATCTTTAATGCCATACATGTCCTTGCGTACAGAGATTCATGTCTGGGTCCCTAATACTCGTAGGTACCCTGAGGCGGGGAATTACGAAAACTTAAGATTGGTGAGGATGAATCCGAGGTGGTATGTCATGTTGGTAGGCTTGCACGCAGACAGGTAATCAGGTATTTAAATTGGAATGAAGGGATACAACGTACTTGTGGGCGAAAATAAACGATAAGAAAAAAAAATGGCTGAATTGAATTTTACAAGGTATATAACGAGATTAGGGTTAGGGTTTGTTCTGAAAGTGAGAGCGAAAAAATAGAAAAGTAAATAAGTGAGCAAATAGGGAAATAGAAGAGAAGAAAGAAAATAAAGAAAGAAAAGAAAAAATAAATAAAAGAAGAGGAAAATGAAAGATAGTAAAGAAAAGAAAGAACCTAAGAAAGAAAGAAAAAAAAACAGAAAGAAAGAATGAAAGAAAATGAAATAGATGAAAGAAGAAAAAAAATGGGAGAAAGTAAAGAAAAGAAAGAACAAAGGAAGAAAACCTGAAGAAAGAAGAGAAAAATGCAAGAATGGAGAAGGAAATGAAGAATCTAAAAGAAGAACGAAACGAACAGAGAAGAGAAGCAAAATAAAGAAATAAAGAAAGGAAGGAAGGAAGGAAGGACGGACGGACGGACGGACGGACGGAAGGAAGGACGGACGGATGGACGGAAGGAAGGACGGACGGATGGACGGAAGGAAGGACGGACGGAAAGAAGGAAGGAAGGACGGACGGACGGACGGACGGAAGGAAGGAAGGAAGGAAGGAAGGAAGGAAGGACGGACGGACGGACGGACGGACGGACGGACGGAAGGAAGGAAGGAAGGAAGGAAGGAAGGAAGGAAGGAGGACGGACGGACGGACGGACGGACGGACGGAAGGAAGGAAGGAAGGAAGGAAGGAAGGAAGGACGGATGATGGACGGAAGGAAGGACGGACGGACGGACGGAAGGAAGGAAGGAAGGAAGGAAGGAAGGAAGGAAGAACAGAAGGAAGGACGGACGGAAGGAAGGAAGGAAGGAAGGAAGGAAGGACGGACGGACGGACGGAAGGAAGGAAGGAAGGAAGGACGGACGGACGGACGGAAGGAAGAAGGAAGAAGGAAGGACGGACGGAAGGAAGGAAGGAAGGAAGGAACGGACGGAAGGAAGGGAAGGAACGGACGGAAGGAAGGAAGGAAGGAAGGACGGATGGACGGAAGGAAGGACGGACGGAAGAAGGGAAGGACGGACGGACGGACAGAAAGAAGGAAGGACGGACGGACGGATGGACGGAAGGAAGGAAGGAAGGAAGGACGGACGGACGGACGGACGGACGGACGGACGGAAGGAAGGAAGGGAAGGACGGACGGACGGACGGACGGAAGGAAGGAAGGAACGGATGGACGGAAGGAAGGACGGATGGAAGGAAGGAAGGAAGGAAGGACGGAAGGACGGACGGACGGACGGACGGATGGAAGGAAGGAAGGACGGACGGACGGAAGGAAGGAGAAGAAGGAAGGACGGACGGACGGACGAAGGACGGACGGATGGACGGAAGGAAGGACACGGACGGAAAGAAGGAAGGAAGGAAGGACGGACGGATGGACGGACGGAAGGAAGGAAGGAAGGAAGGAAATGGAAGGAAGAAGGAAGAAGGAAGGAAGGAAGGAAGGACGGACGGACGGACGGACGGAAGGAAGGAAGGAAGGAAGGAAGGAAGGAAGGGAAGGAAGGACGGACGGACGGACGGACGGACAGACAGACGGAAGGACGGACGGAAGGAAGGAAGGGAAGGACGGATGGATGGACGGAAGGAAGGACGGATGGACGGAAGGAAGGACGGACTGGAAGGAAGGACGGACGGACGGACGGACGGACGGAAAGAAAAGGAAGGAAGGACGGATGGACGGAAGGAAGGACGGACGGATGGACGGAAAGGAAGGACGGACGGAAGAAGGAAGGAAGGACGGACGGACGGACGGACACGGACGGAAGGAAGGAAGGAAGGAAGGGAAGGAAGGAAGGAAGGACGGACGGACGGACGGAAGGAAGGAAGGACGGATGGACGGACGGAAGGAAGGACGGACGGATGGACGGAAGGAAGGACGGGGAAGGAAGGAAAAACGGACGGGACGGACGGACGGACGGAAGGAAGGAAGGAAGGAAGGACGGAAGGAAGGAAGGAAGGAGGAAGGAAGGAAGGAAGGACGGACGGACGGACGGACGGACGGACGGAAGGAAGGAAGGAAGGAAGGAAGGAAGAGGAAGGAAGGACGGACGGACGGACGGACGGACGGACGGAAGGAAGGAAGGAAGGGACGGAAGGAAGGAAGGACGGACGGATGGACGGACGGACGGAAGGAAGGAAGGAAGGAGGACGGACGGAAGGAAGGAAGGACGGACGGATGGACGGAAGGAAGGACGGACGGACGGACGGACGGAAGGAGGGAAGGAAGAAAGGAAGGAAGGAAGGAAGGATGGACGGAAGGAAGGAAGGAAGGAAGGACGGACGGACGGAAGGAAGGAAGGAAGGAAGGAAGGAAGGACGGACGGACGGACGGACGGATTTGGACGGAAGGAGGAAGGAAGGAAGGACGGACGGACGGAAGAAAGGAAGGAAGGACGGACGGAAGGAAGGAAGGAAGGAAGGAAGGAAGGAAGGAAGGAAGGAAGGAAGGACGGACGGACGGACGGACGGACGGAAGGAAGGAAGGAAGGAAGGAAGGAAGGACGGACGGACGGACGGACGGAAGGAAGGACGGACGGACGGAAGGAAGGAAGGAAGGACGGACGGAAAGAAGTAAGAAAGATTATGGGAATGTAAAATAAATAAACGATAAGGTAAAGAAAAATGATGACACTGATGAAAAAATATAACAAAAAAAGCAAAAAGTCACCGATTTCACTACATTTTAACAAGCCGCGAGTCGAGCATGTTACAATTATTTCAAGATCTGATGTCAAAGCTTTATGTTAGTCTAAGGATCGAACTGCACATATGATTTTATATATATATATTTAAAAACAAGGTGTTAGGAATCCATCGTTCGCTTACATGAATAATAATCCCTGACAGTATCTTCTACTTTCAAGATTATATTAATGCATGAAGTTGACAATCATCATGTAGTGTTGATTCCTATGTCCACACTGTCTGTATCAGTAACAGCCCTACCTTAAGGAACCAATGTTTTGATGCTATGAGTTTTCATTCTTAACCATTGAGGGAAGTGGCTTGCGAGCAGCCGTGATTTTCTTGCTCAGGTCAGTTCAGACTCCCACACTTATAAAATATACTCAAATAATGCATACGTGTATATATATATATATATATATATATATATATATATATATATATATATATACGCATACATATATGTATATACACATATACAAATATATTTACATTGTTTGAGGTTTCACTATTTTTCTATAACTGGACCCTAACAGGTGCTACAACACTGGGTCATAGTGGTCCAGGAGACAACACCATTTAAGAGGTCTTTCCACGCTCCTGAAAACCTACAATTTCCCGAACAGAGTCCTTGCCACCGGGTGTAGTTTATTGTCATACTCAGGAAATAAGTGTCGAAAGAAAACGGCAAAAATTGTCAGCAAATATATCTGTGGCTACGTCCCAAGATCTTTGTTGTTGTACAATATATGGACTTGTATGCAAGTCACTCACGGGACTGAAGGGTCACATACGACAAATGAATGAAGTTGTCGAATCCTCATAAGCCGAAATCATCATCTTGTATAGGAGCAAATAATAGATTTTTTTAAAATCCGAGAATATTTCTTGAAATGTTATATATAATGGGGAGGTGTTGGAGTAGATATTCCTGTGCTTGTTTAAGTAGTGGAGCAACTATCTACTGGCCTTGAGACTGTGTTCCTTGATGGAAAAATGCAATATAAGTTCAGTTCCATTTGGAGCCACATTTTCTTTAATAGGACCTTCAATATCCATCCTAATAGACATTAATTTCACAATTTAAAATAAGAAAGGCTATAGTTTTGGATATGTTTTCATCTCCAGTAGCTAGGCTTGCAGAAAGTAATCCACAGTTTGGAATAAAACGATGGACAAATTCAATACACATACAAATCCTAACCCTCTTAATATATATATATATATATATATATATAAATATATATATATATATATATATACGATCTGATCGAAAAGTATCGAGACTCGTGCTATAAAAAACTACTACATATATTAATTTTGCATTTAATCTCCTTCGAAGCCACTCACTTAGTTCAATCGTTTCGATTGATGGAAAAATTCCTGGAAGTCCTTTTTGGGGATAGCGCGCAGCTGCCTCGTCGCATTCTCTTAGATTATGGCAGTTTTCGAACTTGGGAATCACTGGTGGAACCTCTGTAAGACGACCACACTCTACACACTTTCCTTCGAAGCACTGTTATAAATAACGAAACTTAGCGAGAGCGTTGTAACTTAGTGTGTATGCATAACAAACTTCAAGGTCACTTTGCATTCTTTAGCTACGTTACCATAGTAACATTCCCTATACTTTTTGATCAGACCTCATATATATATATATATATATATATATATATATATATATATATATATATGCTTAGAAAAACAGTTACATTATTTCGATTGGTGAATTCAAGGTAAAAATATTGATAATGAAAGACTGAAAATCTAGTGTAATTGTGGAATAGGGAACAGTGAAAGGGCGATGCCAAATTAAAATTTTGTGTGTAATTTTAGAAAAGTGAAAATCGTTGGTAATATACATGGAAGCCGAAGTAGGGAAAATGAAATTCATAAAACCTAAACTAATGATATTGTTTCAGAATCACATCTAAAATTAGCAAATATCTTTTATTGTTAATTTGGAAGACATTTGTTTATTCCCCAGGGAAAACGATATATTTTGAAATGCTAATGATCTAACTCGGCTGTGAATGGTCTAGCAACTCCCATGCTTAGCTAGGATAATGTGTAGACAGGTTAGTTTGATAGACCATTACTATTGAATAGTAAGTTCGATCCTCATAGGAAAGCCCATAGTTTCAACCGTAACTTAGCAGTTTATGAATCAACCAACAGTTGAACAGTATATGGGAAACACTTAAATGAAACTATCCAAAGGACGCCCACGTCAATCATTTTTGACGCTTAATTTAGCATAAAGTTTTGATTTTTTTTTTTCTGATATATTTTATTTTTATTGTCTGAGTCTTGTAAATTAGTTTCATCATAATATTATAATACATCGCCTATTCTGTTCGGAACGAATTCCTACTTTCCGCCATTTTATTTAGTTGCTATTCAAGATTTTAAACCGAAACTTAGCATCTCTTACAAAGCACATTTTGAGTTTCAATTTCAATTTAAAACACACACACACACAAACAAACAATATATATATATATATATATATATATATATATATATATATATATATATATATATAAACATTCCAGAAATTTAACATTCGGAACCACAAAAGGCCAGGTCTTGTTCTGTTTGTTGCAATAAAATTTGTTTTTCTTGTGTTAACTGAGGCGACACCAACTATTTCACTTTATGGGAAACTATAGGTGTCCTAAAAATCGGATGGTAATAATAACTGCAGATACAATATGACAGGCGTAAAAAGTGATATGCTCTTTTGTTCTCATTGTAGTCTTGCTTTCGTCATAGCTATCCACCAGTCTAAAGCCATGAGGTGCAAGTCTTTGACTATAAAATGTTCAATAGGAAATGTTTTCATATTTTATCTATTAAGTGTTCCCTGTTTCTCAAGAAAGAGCTTATGGCGTTATCGTCTGACAGAAAGAAGAAGAATAACACTGAAAGAAAAAATAGATTTCTTTCTTTAGCAACGCTTATCACGAAACTCTCATCTGTGCTTAAATCATTCAAAGCGCTTTTTTTTATAACCGTTTTACTGCACGCAAGGCAACAGTGCCTCTAAAACGCAGGCCGGGGGTGGGGGGTGTACTTAAAATGAAAGTGAATGACAAGACAGAGAATGAGGAGGATTGAGGAAGGGGAAAAACTGGGTAAAATGAATACAAAAAAGATAACGATTGATGTTGCATTTAAATTTTTTATGATTTTAGATACCATGAAATCAAGAAATTGAAAAGGAGTTACATGGGTGGGAAATTTGAGAAAAGAAACTCTTAGAGTAGAAGTGACGGTTGCATCTAGCTAGATCGACAGTAAAACTGTGAGTCCTACTAGCCAATCTAGTAGCACGCTTAAATTCATGAATTCTGAGCACCAGGGGAAATAAAGCTCCTCACAGTAGTTGCCATTGAAAATATTTATAGACAAATCATAGGGAAGCTAGGTCATGTCGGCGAAATGTCATGTCAGGATCGATTATATTACATACCCATCATTGAATTTTGTCAAGAATCTAGAGCTGCACAACAGGAGCGACAAAGCAGATATGGAAAAAGTATTCAATGCATGGACGAATGTTAGATTTATAAATATGAATGATGAATTCAGACAGTAAACCAACTTTCCTTGCAGTAAACTTAACAATTAGATATTATTGCTCAAATTCAAGTCAATAGAAAACGACAGGCAAAGAAGGCGTAGAATGTTGCTCTGCTGGTGTTAAGCATCAACCACGCTGATGGCAGACAGAAAAGGTTCTCTGTGGTGACTAAATAAAAACATTTTTAGGCACTGAAATATACGTCATATCTTGACCCATTTAACCATTAATTGGAGATCCTTTTTTGTTGTGGATTCCGGGTTGAAATCCGGTACCAATAAATAACAAAGGCCAGGAATGAATATATGAATAACTAACGTAATAATACAAACTGGTAAAGCAGGTTAGTAGTTCCAGGAATACGGGTTAGTAGCAAAATAGATATACGGTCTTTGGTATTGAAGTATCGCTGTATGACTTCTTACTGAGTCTACGTGCTCGCTCACTGTGACTCCAACAACGCTGTTACCTCACCCTCACTCTTCCGGTTACCTACAACCTTTTACTCTGTCACTCTGGACTCGACTCAACGGTCTCGCTCTGTCTTACTCTCGTCTCGCTCTTGCAGTAGTATATGTATATACTGGGTGAGTTCATTTGTATATATACTCAGACAACGAGGAATACCGTATATACTCAGGAAACCATGAATACCGTAAATACGCAGGAAACGAGGAATACCGTATATACTCAGGAAACGAGAAATACCGTATGTACCCAGGAAGCGACAAATACCGTATATACTCAGTAAGCGACGAATACCGTATATACCAAGGAAACGAGGAATACCGTATATACCCAGGAAGCAAGGAATACCGTATATACTCAGGAAGCGAGGGATACCGTATGTACCCAGGAAGCGACAAATACCGTATATAATCAGGAAGCGAGGAATACCGTATATACTCAGGAAGCAAGGAATACCGTATATACTCAGGAAGCGAGGAATACCGTATGTACCCAGGAAGCGACAAATACCGTATATACTCAGGAAGCAAGGAATACCGTATATACTCAGGAAGCAAGGAATACCGTATATACTCAGGAAGCGAGGAATACCGTATATACTCAAGAAGCAAGGAATACCGTATATACTCAGGAAGCGGGGAATACCGTATATACCCAGGAAGCGAGGAATAACGCATATACCCAGGAAGCGAGGGATACCGTATGTACCCAGGAAGCGACAAATACCGTATATAATCAGGAAGCGAGGAATACCGTATATACTCAGGAAGCAAGGAATACCGTATATACTCAGGAAGCGAGGAATACCGTATGTACCCAGGAAGCGACAAATACCGTATATACTCAGGAAGCAAGGAATACCGTATATACTCAGGAAGCAAGGAATACCGTATATACTCAGGAAGCGAGGAATACCGTATGTACCCAGGAAGCGACAAATACCGTATATACTCAAGAAGCAAGGAATACCGTATATACTCAGGAAGCGGGGAATACCGTATATACCCAGGAAGCGCGGAATAACGTATATACCCAGGAAGCGCGGAATACCGTATATACCCAGGAAGCGAGGAATACCGTATATACACAGGAAACGAGGAATACCGTATATGCCCAGGAAGCGAGGAATACCGTATATACTCAGGAAGCGATGAATACCGTATATACCCAGGGAGCGAGGAATACCGTACATACACATATATAAGCTTAGTTTATGTATAGAGCGGCACCTTAATGTTTTGTAAAAAACATGACTTTTTCAAACCTTTCGGGTATATTGCGACCCCAGCTTCTGAGGAACGCTCGGAGGCCAACCGTAGTATTACAGTATTGGGCATCATCCTGGACTTACTTTATAACAAATAAATGGTCTGAATTCTTTTTTATACAAAGCTACTCCAAAATGGGGAGAAAAACATTTTAACGTAAAATATCAGATTTAGATACCTTACTTTTGTTTTCGTTCTTGCCTAACCAGCTAGGGTAAAATACATCAATGTAAATCTCTTCAAAATAATTACCTATATATAGTGCAACCCCTGAGTAAAAAGTAAAGATAAAAAGTATACTCACGTATACACAGTCATCAAAAATGAATTAAGCAAATTGCAAAGGAAAGATATTACTTTGATAAATAAATATTTGTTTTCATCATTATGGTTACCTTTACCGCTATACACCACACCAAGAGTCATAATTTACATTAACATAGATACCAGGTGTAACAGCAAAATTGTTCAAATTGTGTAAAACAGCAAAATTATCCAATTGTTAGATTAAGTTTTGAACCGTTGTATCTTAGAAATGATTAAAAGAATATCTTATTTGAATTCATCGTATTGCACTAATGGACTTTACTTTGAGCAATAAGATTGTACAATTACACTCTAAGCTTAACAGAAGAATCGTGATGAATTCGATCATAATCGAAAAACGAAAAGGACATGTTTATCATTAATTAATCATAGCTAAGGATCGGAACCTCGTGAGGATTGAAATAAATATATATATATATATATATATATATATATATATATATATATATATATTATTCCAGGATCATTTTTCAACTTATTCAAGATGATCATCGCCCTCTCTAACTTTCTAGCATCCTGTCCCGGAGTAACAAGGTGCCTCAAAAGTTTAAAAGTTTTCAAGTATTTTTTCACTGTTTTTTGGATTGTCATAGCTGAAACAGCTATCTTACGGGCCAAATGTCTTATGAATTGAGTTGGATCTATTCTAATTTATCTCTTTAGCGTTAAGAGGGAACGATAATCCCTCATCTTGTTGTGATCACCTGATCTAGTTTTCCTCTCTACTGTTCACGCCTTTTAAATCTTATTCACCGTTCCCTTTGAAGATGGGAGCCAGTGTATGAATTTTGGTAGCATTATGAAGGCCTGAATGATTTTTTCCTCTCACCATTGCTCAGTTGGGAAGACAATGAGGCAGACATAAAACATTTTTAACCTACTCTTTTTTTAGCTGAATAACTCAAAGAGGTTTTCATTGATTCTTATGGTGTCAAGATGGCTAAACGTTTTATCTGAAAACCTGGTAGATACTAAAAATTTTGTGTGATGGATAATTATGTTTTTACACGATTTGGACAATTTTTCTGTTACAATTGGTTTACATACATACATACAAACACACACACACACACACACACACACATATATATATATATATATAGGCATTTTTTTCATTTTTATTTTTACATAAGTTTTATCCCTGATAGTGAGCACTTCGACCCCAAAATATAGCATATTTTAAAACTGTATTCTTATCATATATATATATATATATATATATATATATATATATATATGATAAAGATTGTATTTCGCTAAACATGAAGACTTACTTTTAGTTACAAGTATAATATAAATCAAAGGTTACATTATTAAAACATTACATATAACCAAACAATTTCGAATAAAGTTCTAAAGCGTCTCTGAGTCCTTGTTGGAGAAGAATTATTTTACCATCCTCCAACATCTCTCTCACAGGCGGGATGTGGTGAGTCTCTCACCGCTCTGTTGCTACAATCCTGGAAAGTCCTTGTACGCACTACATTCCTTGGTTGCGCCAGGTTAAACCTTGCCGGCTAGTAGCCGCCATACTGCACAAAATGTAGCAAACAATCCACATTCTCTCCGTATTCCATTAGTATAATGTTTAAAACGCTTACAACTGAGGTCAATATTTTCACCAATATTTAAGGAAACAAGCAGCGATCAGTTTTTATGACTTGTTCTATCCTTGCTTGACAAGTCATTTGTGAAAATGATAAATATTGGCAAGAGAAAATAGATCCACACCGAGAATACTGAAGAAAAAAATCTGATCACATTCAGAAGAGGGATAATGAAATCAGGTATGACTTATATTGTATGTCGTGAAAAGTGGAGTCACGAACAAATTTTTAATAAAGTAAAAATAGTAGTGAGTGAAAAGTGGAATAACATATGTATGAAAGAATAAAGGCATATCAGAGCCAAGCTTGACAGCAGTAAGAGAACGGTAGAAGGAGTCAATCATTATCAGGCATACTGTAGAATTCGTGTGTAGAATTTTTTGTTTGATAGCAACTTCAACACCTTGTATCCATTAAAAATAACATTTATATTAAGTAGAAATAATATCGGATAAAAGTGCCTTTCAAAATCCACTGTTATTTACGTTTCGGATAAGAGAATAACGTTAGCATAGATAAATTCTGAAATATAGCAAAGAGAGATGTGCTTTCCTGATATAGATAATTAACAAATTTGCTGATACAGTTAGTGTCCAAAATGGTGGCAGGAAGCTTCGGCTAAGAAAGATGTTTCTCTGATAGAAAAAAAAAAGGGTAGGTGTTCGATTTTTGCTGGAGGCGCATATTTTCTTGAGGTGGACTTCTCAAATTACACCAGTTGTTATTTATATCACTGTAATAGAAAATAAAATTTAAAAAAAAACAGGAATAGCAACTCGAACACGTGAACATACTAATATAATGTATATAGTAAAAATATATACGTAATCATACAGACACGCAAATATACACATATATTAATTATTAGGATGATTTGATAATGATATTTAATTAATTCATCGAGTCTGATAGAAACCTCTACAGAATGCAGGAAGCACTGGACGGCCGTTTCGTCCTATATTTGGGACTCATCAGCAGTGCGCATCTACTACCGAGTATCGAACCCTGACAGTTAGGTTGTCAAGCGAACACCATACCTACTGTTCCAAATGGGCCTGGGTGACGAAGAGATTACAAATCAGACTCAACTAAGCGCCGCTCGCTCACGTGAGTTCCGCCATTTTGTAGAGGTTTCTATCAGACTCGATGAATTAATTAAATATATAATATATATATATATATATATATATATATATATATATATATATATATATATATATATATATATATATATATATATATATATATATATATATATATATATATATACTTTAAAAATCAGAAGATCAATTGTATCCGCTACATTGGTTTCAGCATTACGGTATCCGTAGGCGAAATTTATCAAATGACCTGTTACCGTTTTATTTTTTTATATTGATTTTTTTAAATAAAATTAACGCACGACGTTGGGTGTAATAGAAAGACAGAAAAGAAAGAAAAGAAAAAAGAAGAAGAAGAAGAAGAAGAAGAAGAAGAAGAAGAAGAAGAAGAAGAAGAAGTAAAGGGGGAAGAGAATAAAAGCAAGGGTATTATAAAAGGATCGGTGGGGAATTAATTGAAATGTACATTTTTATACAGCCTCATATATTCTTAAGAGGAATTTCTTAATATGTATGCAAGGACTCAAGACTACGATTTTCTGGTTCAACACACACACACACACACACACACACACACACACACACACACACACACATATATATATATATATATATATATATATATATATATATATATATGGCAACAGTTATTATGCAAAACCAGAAAACACTTTTTGCTTCAATAGCAAGATCATAAAATCATTTACGATTGATCAACATATATAATAGGACAACTAACAAACATATACGACAAGTTTTGAAGCATTTACATATTTATAGAGTGGCCCTTCCTAATAACTGCCAGCAGTCTATTACCCATTGATTTTGTTTAATCTCTTATTTCAAAAGGTTCACTTTCTTACATGGTGATTTTAATTGCGTCCCGTAGGTCTGCTTTGCTGTCATATTGTTAACCTCCTTCAGATAATTTCATCTCCACAAATGACTAGAGATTTTTTAGATCGGATACTGATCGAGACATGATGGTGGCTAGTTCAGTACCTTCTTTCCTGTAAACCATTTACGCTCACGGGTAAAGTTAGATGCATATTAAAGACTATTAGGATTAAATACATCTTTTACTTTGAAACTGTGGAGCTGAGATTTGTGCCATTCAAAGATTGTATTGTCCATGAAATCACAATAGCTAGCATTGTTCAGTTGAACTGTTTCATCGACTTTGAATGGTCCAAGAATCGTTTAGTCATGAATTCCATCTTATATTTTCACACTGCTGCTTCCTTTTAGTCACAAGCACATTTTCATCGGATGAAATCGATCCTTTGGCCTATCTATCAGGTCTATCGATCAGTTCATTTGTCAAATGAGATTCGTAAGTGTAATAAATATAGAAAAGTCGATTTTTTGTACGTATTTCTTGGTTCAATTTTCATGCTTTAAAATATTTGCTTTATTGAAAGGAGTTTGTCTAGGAAATTGCTTGACAAATCTCAGTTTGCGAAAATATTCTATACAGTTTTGTCCCCTTGATTCTTTCAATTCAAGCCTATTCGAAGATCTAAGCAAAAAGTGATTGTTTCGCCATAACTCACTTTAGTTTACGTTCCGCTAGAGGAGGCAGTTTCTTAAAACCCTTTCCTTTGTTTCTAGTTTTATACTCAGTTACATTTTCAGTATCCATCTTAATTGTTTGATGCACTCTGCAAAGCTCCTTTGATAACTTCAATGTGGACATTGTTTTCTTTTTTACAGTTAGATTCATGCCACCCATGTCCCAACATTTATTATGAATAAAATAGTTTTTATTAGATTTCAGAGACCTTAAACTAAGATTAGTTAATTCTGCATAATAATTTCAGACAAGTGTTTTTATAATAAATTCAATAACTTTAATAAATATGTTGAAACTACCTAAACAATTAACTTATCCATTGTAAAATTTTACAAAAACTGTTTAAAAGTGTATATATATATATATATATATATATATATATATATATATATATATATATATATATATATATATATATATATATATATATATATATATATATATATATATATATATATACATAAATATACATACAGTATATTTTACATTGTGACTTTTTAGCCTATAAGGACGCCCATACACATCCAAACACACACACACGCATGCACCAAATTTTCATCAACTTATTGCCATAAATAAGTGAAACGCACATATGAAGAGAATTGTTAAAATATTAGTGATAGCTACCTAATAATTTGTACCACTCCTTTTGTTTGAATTACAGCGGCTAATTTGCATGGCATAGATATAGCTAAAGGCATCAATGAATATATACACACACACACACATACACACACACATACACACACACACATATATATATATATATATATATATATATATATATATATATATATATATATATAGTCTTTATTAGATTATATATAGACGTATAGGGTGTGCGTGTGTTTACATCTAAGCTACAATAAAATGAAAAAATATACCTATTGGTGCGCAAATACACGCAAGTCGAACAAACCAGACACAAGGGAAAGGCAAAACGTAACCCAATGCATTTGTTTCATTCAATAAGTTTATCAGCTTTACAGTCGTTGTACTTTCACAGGAGAGTCCCTCGGTGTACCTAGACCAATAAAATTAAGCCGTCACGTTTAATAATCACGCAACGTTTTAATATCTTCCTACCTTTCTTTATTCCGCTTCTTTTGAATGTCCAGGGTGAGTAGTTTAATGAATAAAGCGTCAGGACCTCAACCACGCCTCATAACAACAACAACCAAACAGCAGTAAGAGTTTTTTTTCGAATTTTGTATTCCCGATTTCATTCCAAGACAATTGTCTTGTCCGTGACGACAATCACCGATTTGTAAAACAGCTTTCTCTGTATAACAGACATTTGTGTCGCGGTGACGAATTCAACAATATATATATATATATATATATATATATATATATATATATATATATATATGTGCAGCATGGCCTGGCGTTGCCGTGTTTGATTCAAAAATCGTAAGACTCATACAGCAATCGCTATCATCTGACTTAAAATAGTTTTGCCCTTCCTTGCCTTTAAAGAAGTGCTCTTTGCCGTGCTGATGTTGCTACATGCCTTACTTCTTGCCTATCTCACACTGCAAATTTTTTCTAAGCTCTATACTAAACATTAAATCTGTTACGAAAAAATAACAAAACAAAATGAACACAAAACGATCAGCTTTAAAAAAAGGACCCGTAACTGGAAAAACCGAATGAAAAAAGAATGTTAACAACAAATACTTTTTCACACCCAACCCAGTTCTGCGGAATCAGAATCAACGTTGAGTTTAAGCAAGCGAATGAGCCAATTGGAATAAAGTGTCATGCAGATTTAATTTTTTCCCACTTGTGACGAATGCAGCTATTGATTTTTTTTTTGCATGCTAGTTAACATTCGTGTCAGTCAACTGTTGGCTCTCACGCTGGCCAATAGAATCTTCCTGCCTATTCGTGGCAGCCAGCTATTGGCTCTCACTCAGGCCAGTACAAAATGACTGCAAACAACATGAAAATTGCCGTAGAAGCATGAAAAAATCGATTATTTCCACTATCGATGGGAGTTGGGAAATGTAAAGTCGGTCTTGGCCTTTCCGCTAACTTGGAGCATGTGCATGTAAATTTTGGCGCAAATCCGTCGAAAATTGCGGCCGTGCATTCGTTACACACACACACACGCGCGCGCATACACACACACACACATCCTGCCTTATATATATATATATATATATATATATATATATATATATATATATATATATATATATATATATATATACAGACAATTATCTCATCAAAGGAATAATAGGGGGATGGATTGTCCGTAGATAGGAAGGGATTATTTTTGTGTTATAAAACAACAATGGTAACTGCTAGTAGTTATGGTCACAATGTAAATACTATAAACATGTATATATGGCAGAAATAAATATATACCTAATATAGATATATGAATAAAATAACAAAAATAATAGATTTCTCACGGTTACTTTCTCACGCACGCGCTAATGTATCGCACTTTATATACTGTACACCCGTCTATGTTTACAACTGAAAAGGTCGCCACCGCCGCCAAGCGGTCACTTTGAGAATTAATACGACTTGTTCCGCTAAGCACGTGTGTGTGTGTGCGATAGATAAATTGTCGTCTAATTACACAAAATGGCATCTTATTTTAACAGTTATATTTACCAAAATTACACAAAAATATCTTGGAATATTAAAGAGTGAATTTATTCAATAAAATCGTCATCAGCTTCAACTACGACCTCCAAATGACTTCTGAATCTCCTGTAACTCTTATAGGCGATCTCCTTGTTTAAGTTGGTGAATGCTGCTATAATGCTTGCTTTCAGTTCATCTTTGGTGTTACAAGGACTTTTGGTGGTCTCTCGCTCAACTGTGCCCCACACATAATAACCAATACTGTTACAGACTGTGGAGTCAGGCGGCCAAATGTAAGCGGTGACGTGGCCGCAAAAATTGTCTGACTGCCATGACAGGGTTCTTCTGCTTGTGTGGCATGTTGCAGAGTCCTGTTGCTGGATATAGGGTCTTCCGGCAGCCACCATCTTGACCCAGAGCCGCACTACTTCCTCTGCACTGCCCTCAGATTGACACCCAAACACTGTGAATTTTTTTTTTATTGGAGCTTCCGACGCTAATGCAATGCAGTGTAGAATTTCTGGTTGAGTGAATTGCGTTATGGTGCTCTTTTTCTCACAGACGGTAACCAACTGACACTACCATACTGAGCAGTCAGCAAAATCAAAAACAAGAAAGGCGCATGCGCGAAATTAAAAGCAGAAAATCTCGAAAATTCACCTTCGCAACATGTATGCATATGAATATTCTCAGATCTCATATATATATATATATATATATATATATATATATATATATATATATATATATATATATATATATATATATATATATATGTATATATATATAAATAGTTTTTATTAGATTTCAGAGACCTTAGATTAGTTAATTCTGCATAATAATTTCAGACAAATGTTTTTTTATAATAAATTCAATAACTTTTAAAAATATGTTGAAACTACCTAAACAATTAACTTATCCATTGTAAAATTTTACAAAAACTGTTTAAAGTGTATATATATATATATATATATATATATATATATATATATATATATATATATATATATATAAGTATACATACTAGTATATTTTACATTGTGACTTTTTAGCCTATAAGGACGCCCATACACATCCAAACACACACACACGCATGCACCAAATTTTCATCAACTTATTGCCATAAATAAGTGAAACGCACATATGAAGAGAATTGTTAAAATATTAGTGATAGCTACCTAATAATTTGCCAAACTTTCCCTGACGATCCGTTTAGGTGAAACCTAGGTAGGTTTGTCTGGCTCACTAAGTGTATCTAGGTCTGCTCTACGGTTGTATTGAGCTCTTTTGTTAGTTAGTTGTTACTCGTATCGGGGTTTTTTCTTTGGGCTTCAGACCTGCATCTGTGCGATTTTTTTGTCGGCAGAAGTCCATGTTTGTAGCTCTTTCTTTTTTTAAAACCTTTTTTTCCCTCGAGATTGATTTGATTAGCAAATCAAAAATTCGAGGGTTTTTTCGAAACGAGTCTAGTTATCTATATTTATATGTATATATATATATATATATATATATATATATATATATATATATATATATATATATTAGAGATCCGAGAATATTCATATTGTTCTCACTTAAACCGTCTTTGACTCCCCTCTTTAAAACTTCTCTCTGTTAAATTTTAATCCCCACTTCATCTTTAGACCTTCCTGTTCTTCTCTTGTCTGTTACCCCTCCCTGTACCTTTCGTTTACTCTAACATTCGTTCACACTCTCTTACATACTCTCTCACTAAATTTTATTTTTTATTACCGGAGTTGTTTTTTTCAGTTTTCTTTTTGAATTTGTAGGTCTGATGAATTGGATCGTATTTACAATTCCAATGGAATAAATTATGACCATGGAATATTAATGTTTAAGCCTTTTTATTATTATATATATATATATATATATATATATATATATATATATATATATATATATATATATGAAGAAATATAGTCTTAAGGTGTGCTATATTTATGGGATAAAGTGCTCGATATCAGAGATAGAGCGTGTGTAAATATAAAAGTGAACATAGAAGTCAACACTTAGAGGCCTCTAAGTGTTGACTTCTATGTTCACTTTATATATATATATATATATATATATATATATATATATATATATATATATATATATAGATTACTATTAAGAGGAGTTATCATTATTTACATGTCAACTTTTGACCTCATTTTTATTATTATCGTCACAACATTCGGCCGGTATGCTCTCCGACTTTCATCAGGTAATCTGTGTAACCTTCAAGGGATTTAGATTATTCTCGTTACAATGTCCATGTCTATGGGTATCTCGTTAAATTTCTTTGATAGTACAACTCAGTCTTTTTCCATTGAGTCCACGTACATATTTTCCGGTCCCGAGATTAAACTGGAATTTTTTCTAGTTTCAATACACTTTTGTCCCGTGGGACAATCCTGAGGAGATAACTTGGAGCCTTAAACCTAACCTGATGCTGCTTTTTCTTTTGACGCTGGACTGCACTCATCGTTTAAGATATTCCGATTTGGATGATGAGTAGACAGAAAATGCCCCCAAACTGAATTATTTCCATTCAATGCAATCAGATAAACATAAAAATTTGTTCTCGCTATCGAGAATGCAATTCTTTAAATTTTCATTTTTTTTTTATCTAAAATAAATCTTGAAAATTAATTCTCTGTTTTCTGAAGCTGGGTAATATATGCCTTTGTTCTCATTTAATAACGCTATTTATCTTATCCACGTTTCTCGCATAAGTCAGCCAGATAAAAAAACAAAAAATATATTCTTTTCAAAGAACATTTACAGCCCACTTCGAGGCATTCTTTTATTTTCAGTTTCTCTCTAGCACTCCTCTTCTTCTTTTTACAGCAAGATTACAAATGCATAAATAAATGTAGCTAGCAATGAACAAATATTTAAAAATTAAACAGTAGTACGTAACAAATACATTATTATTAGTAGTAGTAGTAGTAGTAATAGTAGTAAGAACTTTTCCATCTAACAACGGATGCTACTTCCCCCTCCATCTTTCATATATTTTCTCTATTTCTTTTCACTATGAATCTAGAGAAGCTGGTTTCGATTCATATAAGAAAACAGAATTAATAATAAAAAAAAAAAGTGCAGTAAAAAAAAAATTTGAAAAGAAAAGACATATTGTTTTCTTTCACAATCAATTGATTTTCTTCTTTTTTTATTGATCGGGAAAACATCTTCTTGGAGAGTTGGTTCCGCAGAGCGTTGGTTCGCAGGAAGAAGCTTTTCGAGTGGAACTTACTTCTCATTCTTGGAATACGGAGGGAATGTGGATGGTTTTCTACAATGTAAGTGAGACATGGTGTGTCCTAGCCGTGATAGTTGGAAGTGGCGGAACCAACTACTGCAGTTTGGCCGCGCATTTTCCATGGAAGTAGCGACAGACCTGTGAGGGACTTGCCACATTCCGCCCGTGAGAGAGAGAGAGAGAGAGAGGTTAGAAGATGGAAAATAATTTGTCACAGACAAAAATTCGAAGACGCTTTTTTGTCGAGACTGGAAAATGAGAAGTGGGCAACACTCTCCCAAATATGAAAACAGTAGGTCAATTTCGTACTGAAAATGGAAAGCATGAGAAGTCAGGTACTTACTGGAGGGGTACAAGGAACCGACGATTTTTGCTGTACCTTTAGCAATGGATCGTAAGTACCTGTTCCACTTGAGGTCGTAAATAATCCAACTCTGTATTTGCACGGATACCGTTCTATATAAAATTATATTAATGCTAAAGTTGCTTAGAAAAACGCAAAAGAAAACTACAAAAGTTGTTTGCTGGAAAAGAAAAAAAAGAACATTTTTTTAATCATTTCATAAAGAAAGATTATTCAAGAATACAGAAGTTGGAAATAACGTTACACTCACATTTTTGGAGAGTGTAGGTTGCTGGGAAACAAGAAATCAGCAGAGAGTTCCACAGGTTAGAAGTACGAGATAAGAAACTATTATTAGAACTGACGGATGCATCTAAGTAGTTCAACATTAAAACGACGAATCCTAGCTGTCAAGTAATCTAGCGGTACGCTTAAATTCATGCAGACTACTAAGAAGGGAATCTCATTAGAACATTTACCATGAAAATATTTGTAGAAAAGACAGAGGGAAGTCACGTCACGTTGGCGAGGAAGTGAGACTAGAATTGATTACATTACAGACCCTTTGTTATGGTCCAAGGTTAGGACCATGGAAGAACAACACGAAACACAACAGTAGAAATAACAAAGAATATATTACACGAAAAATAATACAAGAAGTCGAAGGTGTTAGTATGGTTGTCAGACTGGTTTGTAGTGAACTACTATCAGTTCGACTCGATTCACTACCGTCTCAATACCGATATTTAACAGTCCCCCCACCACGAGCAATGTATGTAGCACAAGGCCGAGTTTAACGTGGATTTCTCCGAGCCCGTAGGCTCGGCCCAAAATATACTCTTTGAACCCACCTAGACGTGTTCAGGGCCAGTCTACCTCCTCGGACGAAGTTTTGCCGAAGGGCAAAGTTTCGTCCGGGTTCCTCTCTGCCAAAGCAGAGAGTTCGACAGAAGTCGCACTCAGTCAGAGACTGCGGGTGACTCGATTCAATACCGTCTCAATCCCGTTCGTCTCTCTTGAGAGGCGTAGTATATATAGCGTTAGGAAGAGTTCATTCCGTCGTTCTAGGTAGGCACCATGACGCCCTTCTTTGAATTTTGTTAAGAATCTCGATATATTGTAGGGGGTACTCGATCTGTTATAACAGTAGTATACAATGCACGTACAAATAGTAGATTTATAAACGTGCAAAATATTTCTGACAGGAAGAATTGTCTGGCACGACAGAATGAACAATTTTTTCTAACACTAGAACTATCATTTTATTCAATATAGTGAGTCCAAGAAGATGTAAAATGTTGCTTTCCTGGAGTTTAGCATCAGGTATATTGATATGCTGACAGAAACGGTTCTCTGTGGTGATTAAATCAAAGGAGTTTTCTTGTAGAGAAGTTAAAATTAACAAACCATTCTTTGTCCCAATTAACCACTGAAAGTCCTTTTCTAGAGTAGTCACCAGTTTTATATTGTCGGAACTATCGGGCATGAAACTGACACAGGAGTAATTACTGGTGTCATCTGTATAGATGCCTAGTTGGGAATTGGTATCAACGAGAAAATTTTTGTTGAAGATCAGAAACAGCATAGATCAGAGGATAGAACTATGCGTAAATCCTACATTGATATAAAATTAACTAGAGGCATGACCGTTCAACACGATTTTCATTACAAGATTTGTTAGGAACGATTGAATTAAATCAAATATTCGTCCAGATACACCGTTAACCTTGAGAAAGCTAGCATGCCAAACCCCGTCGAACGCATTTTAGATAAATAGAGCGACAGCCATAGCTTCAGTGTTCTTATCTAAAACGTCATAGATAAATTCAGTGGTAACATCGGCGTAGAGCTGAAGAAACGGAAGTCATATTTTTCGTCCGTAACAAGTTATGTATGAAGAAAGATGATTAATCAATTCAGCGTTGATTGGAGTCTCGAGTTCATTGCCAGAAAGAGGTAATCGACTAATAAGTCGATAATTGGAAGTGTCAGATGGCTGCTCATCGTTCTTAAAGACAGTTTTTAAAGTAGTGAGTAATTTATTGTAAAATTTGGAGAGACCAGCAGCCAGTTCAGGACGCATTTCTTTAGTAATATTAAAGTAACACCTTTGACTCCGCGTGTCTTCTGGGGGAACTAGTTTAGAAATGACATTAATAACTATGGCGGAGTTATATCCATATCACTCAGCAGGGGCTCTCCTCTAGGGGGAAATGAGACAGAGTAGATTTGAAAGAGAATTTCCGAGCAAAGCATTCTGCGTTATTTGCAGGAGATGACAAAACTTCAAATTGATTGAAGAGAAGAGGGACTGAGGATTTGCTCTTGTTCCGTACTGTCTTGCAGAGCCGCTAGTAATCTCTAGAACCAAACTTGTGAGAGGCCATATGGTGTGCCATTCTATCAGTGAATAGTGACTTTGTATCTTCGCGGATCCACTTAAATTCAGATGAAATCTGTTTCAATTAGGCCTATCGATCTGGTATAGCCAGATGAAGGGATTCCTATGGACGATAGTAGCTGAACAGGCAGGAGAGAACCAAAGAGGAAATAATGGTCTCACTTGGTAATTTCCATGCTGTCACGAAAGCTTCGATGGCGGCTTTCATCCAGAATGTGACCAAAGTGGAACATTTCCCAACAAGATAATTAAAAATACCATTCCAATGGGAATCGCGAAGGAAATCACGAAATAATCCCAATCACTGCGTTGATAACAGAATATGTTATTTTAATAGAGGGTACTTACCGAAGGGCAGAGTCTCGTCAGGGGAGGTAGACTGATACCCGATCCCGCGTCTACGGACAATTTTTGCCCGAGCTCAAAGGCTCGGATTTCTCTACATTTAATTTGGCCTTGTGCTGCATACTACCGCGTGTGGAGGCAAGCAAATATCGTAATATGCTAAGTAGTCCACCACTAGCAGTGGTTTACCTACTTCACGCAGCTGGCGAGTATTGTATTTCGTTGATGTTATAAAGATGACCATTTTATTTCCAACCTCCGTTTTGGTTATTCCTCATTCAGTAACACTTTTTGGGTTACAACACTTATGTAATACTAGCAGTAGAGCCCGGTGGTGCCCGGGGATGTAACAGTAAGAGATAGATCAAGTATCGACTGAAAAATAAAATTGACAAGGATTATTGTTTAAGGTTGACGGACACGCATGTCTTAATTAGTTTTTTTTTTGTTTTCTTTCTTTTTACGAATTGGTCAAACCCAAACTCAAACAAAAACATTGTTTTCAATCGTTATGAGTCTACCAATTGAATAGAATTTTGTTATAAACAATTGTCTTGTAAATAGAATTTTTAAAGCATTCTGAATGTAAAAATAAAGAAAAAAGTGTGCAAGACAATAAGAAACACTGCCTGCCAAATAAAAAGTGAAGTTTTGTTGAAATCGGTTGAAAAATGTAGGAAATCCGATCCATATATAAACGAACACACACACACACAAACAACCTAGGTTTTATAATGAGTATAACTCGATATGAGTTGTCCACCTTTCATTCTCGCGATGCCTCTTAATCGTGTTTTCAAATTGATTTTGTGCAAAAACAATTGTGTTTTTCTAATTTTTGGCACTGTCAGAACCACCGCAAAGTAATTTTACGTAGTGCTGTGAAGTTTTGTTGAAATCGGTTGAAAAATGTAGGAAATCCGATCCAATATATAAACACACACACACACACACACACACACACACACACACACACAACCTGGGTTTTATAAGAAGTATGATGTACTAAGCTTTATTTAGTAATGGACAAGGCCATTGAGAATATAACGTACTAATATAATAATATTTACTAAGTTTAGCTTGGTCTCGCACAAGTATATTGAAAATAGAGTATACCGACTTAATAATACTTAATAAGTCTTTCTTAGCCCGGATCAAGATCATTGCGAATAAAGCATACTAATTTAATATTTTCTAAGAATTGCTTCGTCCGACACAACTCTCTTGAGAACAGAGCATAGTAATGTAATAATATTTACTAAGCCTGACTATATTAGACTATCTGATATAGCAGTCTTACTAAGTATTTACTAAAACTCCCTGAGTCTTGACAACAAAACCACAAACGTGTGATACCAATGATGATAGATTTAATTGTAATTGTTAATTGCTCGACCAGTTCGCTAATTCTTGCTCCATAGTGAATTGATCAAGATATAAATATAAGAGTGATATAAACGATGTGTATATGTTTTAAAGTAGGCGTTCTCTATTATTTAGCATGTTAAATATATTATAATCAATAAATATTCTTTAAAAAAAACATGCACACAGAACAAACAGAGGCACACACAAATACGAGTCCTTCAACCAGAAACCTTAAAGTTGGCCATGGAGTAAATTTACGCATGCGCACACGGAGATCGAATAAAGCGCATGTCTTTTCAGGGCTCCTGTTATTCAAATAACTTTTATTTTATTTTACGAATTCAATGAACGGACACAATGTGCGGCACTTTGTAAACAGACCGAATTTGTTAAAGTTTAGTGAACAGTTCATTTTAAGAGGTTTTTGATTTCTTTTATTAGAAGCTTTCAATATATTGGTCTATGGACGTATGTCCAAGTTCCATTTACGTGTAAAATAAAGGCTAAGGTTTCCTCTTCGTTGATCACAGTACAGTTTGTCAATATTTCGAGATAGAGAAAATTAAAATGAACATAAAAGATCCGTATTTAAATTACACTCACACACACACACGGATATATATATATATATATATATATATATATATATATATATATATATATATACGAACGAGGTACGAAAAGTTCTCGCTCCTACCAAGAAACTCATCGAAAAAAATTCTGATATTTGGTAACTTTGAATTAAGTAAATCCAAGATATTTTCAGTATATCTTAATTGATAAACATTTAGGAACTACCTAATTATCCAAACAATGCACACACACACACACACACAAACACACACGCACACACACACACACACACACATATATATATATATATATATATATATATATATATATATATATATATATATAGTGAATATTGAGATCAACACCCAGCGACAATTATGTTTCATTTCAAAACTGTTCTATTTACATACGCTTTATTTATGATATCGAGCACTTTAACTCATATACGTGTCATACGTTAAATCTTAATTCTATCGTATCCATCCATCCATCTCTCTCTCTCTTTCTCTCTCTCTCTCTCTCTCTCTCTCTCTCTCTCTCTCTCTATATATATATATATATATATATATATATATATATATAGGGATCGATGGCTAAATTGTGGACATCTTATATTTTTAATTTCGCGCTAGGGCCTTGTTTTTTTTTGTTTTTGTTTTTTTTCAACTGCACAGTATATTAGTCTAAGTTGGGAACCGGCATTCAGAAAAAGATCACCATGACGCAATTCACTCCGCCAGTAGTGCTTGGTATTTGAGTCGAAATCCCCATTACGAACATTTCAGAATGTTCGGGTGTCAATCTGACGACAGTTCAGAGGATTCGGAAAGAGTTGGATGAATCTTATGATGGTTACGAACGTACGGCAGCTCGGAAAACTTACTCTGTTCGTTCAGATATGAAAAGAACTCCATAATTTATTGGTGAAGACCTCAGGCTCAACACGGAGTCCTACACCAAGTGCATTGAGCATGTAGTTCTGCCCTAGGTCAATGGGTGGCTGCTAGAAGACACCATATTTAGCAAAAGGATTCTGTAGGAAAACCCAGTCATGGCTGTCAATTTCTACGATCACATCACCCTTTTTATCTTAACTCCCCAGACTGAAATCCCCTTGATTATTATGTGTGAAGCGCATTTTAGCGCTAGACCAACAAAAATCCTTGTAACACCAAAGATAGCAGTAGAGATTTTCCCATTTTTTAACTTTGCATATAAATCTTTGAAGATTGTCGGTAGCGGGGAATCTAGAAATCTTTTTTTTCAGTATTTCGGGTTATTTTCCTTCTTTATGCTAAAAAAATTAAATATAAATTATACAATTCTTGTTTGTGTTATATCGATTTAATCTTCTCTTTTTATTTTCAAATATCGCGCCTTCATATGCCTAACTTTTTTTATAATATTACATCCGTCATGCCTTTTTATTTTTATTTTTAAGCGATACCAGAAAATTTGGTAACGAATCTTGTTCTTCCATATTGTTCGGCTGATTCCAGATTATGACAAAATCCATGATCTGGATCTAAATTTTGCAATGTAGTCTTTCACACAGTTACATGCATTATGAATTTAATCCTCATTTCCGTGGCTTTAGATTGCCGTCTTATAGCAGATAGATCTAATCGTAATAAGTTTTACAAGTTGGCCTAATGATTTAATCACTTTTGCATTTCCTACTGGCATCAATGGTTTGGCGTTCGAGCAAATCTTCACTGGCAAATAGGGTCTTCTGGTTTGCAGGGGTTTTTTTTCCTAACAGAATTTAGCCATCTGATGTACAAATAAATCGTAGTAACTATAGGGGTGCTTCGTCGTGGAGCAGTGATGTGCCAAATAACCTCGCAGACAATGACGTTTTTAGTATGTTTTAGATTCACTGGGTCTTACAAACGTTTCGCTTTGTGTCATACTCCATTGAACTTAGTAAAAGTAATCTTAGTAATTACAATTTGTTCTTCCAGTACACAGTTCCTGGGTCTTCCATCCTGGATCCGAATGTAGCATTTGTTGATTTTCTGTTGTGATTTTGTCTTCGAATAATAAATAAAAAAACAAGTCCCCCTTGACTGCTTTTCCTACCAACTACCACTTTGTATAACAGGTTCTCGGGGTTTTTTGGGGTTTTTTTTTTTGTTTCTTTTTGTTTTGTTTTGTTTTTTGTCCCGGAACACTATATTAACCACATCAAGTCAAGTGACAATCGTTATCTCTCCATATTATCCTTATAATCTTCACTTCCTCCCACTTCAGAGTTCCACCTCATTCTTCATAGCCTACTTTTTTCTTAACATTTTAAGTGTATCCTCTACCTTAAGTGGTTCGCGAGCCTTTCATTGGCTGAATTTTAGTATAAAACGTAAAGGCAAAAAAAAAAAAGAAAAAAAAGATGAGGCGTATTTGATCTTGGGGATTACAACTCCAGAGCAATACCTCTCTCTTTCATAAAAATGGGGTGTCATGACTCTGGCTGCGAGGGATAAATAATCATACTCGCTCCCATGTACGCGTGTGATGGGGGCACGTTAAACTGGCCTTTTTTTTATTTTAATCCTCATGAAAAGGAATTAAATATTGGTCTTATAACGACTGAGGTAGTTGCAAATTTGTCACTAGCAACAATGATTTGTATTCGAACTCAGACAAAAAGCCCAAATTTCGAAAGTTGATTTCCAAGACAGGACTCACTTGGAACACTGGTGCAATACGATCTTTGTACTTTAATTTTACATTGAGCTCTAATCGGTTAAACTTTTTAAAACCTTTAAGCACTTCGAGTCTCCCGATTCAAATGAAGACTTTTTGTTGCTTGTTTGATCCTAAAATTTTTAGCTTTTAAAATCATTTCACTACGTTTGAAATTTGGTCATGGTTGCTTCTCCTCTATAGATGTGTGTATAGATTTGCCGTTTTCGACGTGGAAAAATGGGGCTGACGTATCATATTCAAAATCTAGTCGAGACCGTTGCATACGCTTTCGCACAAATACCCTTGGAAAGTCATAAATCAATCTCTTCTTCCTTACTATCTAGAGGTTAAGTGCACGAACTGATGGAGACTCATTAGCTTTGGATAGAAGGACTAGTAGATTTAACATGTTAGAGATAGTAGCATTTTTGACGGTTAGTTTATCCTGCTATATATAGTAGTTTTTCTTTGTGGGGGGTAATTTATACTTCTATGAATCGTAAATTTATTCTGCTAGGAGTAGCATATGTGTCTTGCTAGGGAGAGTAGTTATTTTACTGCTAATGCCTATAAAGAAAAATTAGGTCTAGAATCCAGACTTGCTATGTTTTCTCCCAAACTTTTCAACCACCGTAACATCCATGACATCTCATTTTATCCAGATATCTCGTAAGGACACAGAGCACAGGTGGAAGTAGATTAGAGCTTTTTCCAAGATGTTTACTTAAGTAAGTTGAATTTCGAATCAAGCCCATCAAGATTCTGTTCAAGGAAAGCAAGAAGAAAGGACTAATCATTAGCTATAACGAGACAGACCGCATGGTTGCCGGCTACAGATTCAGCCCCAGTTGTGCGCTATGTAGTTGAGACGTCAGACATAAAAAAAAATGTCCTTCCAAACTTAGAAAAGAGTATTGAACTGCTTTGTAATATCTGATCTCATATATGGCGGTGAATTCTGGTGAAGCCTCTCACAGATGAGAAGAGACTTGAAGCATCAGCTATGTTTCAGGTACTATTTCTGGTGAGACTAAAACCAGCGGCAAGATTATTTTTCACATATAAATGACGTGTGAACAGAAATGAAAGGAAATTTAAACAGCGCCATATTTTGTGTCTATATTTTCTGAGATGAGGGATTGTAACTATTTACACTATTTACCCAAGGTCACCGAGGACATATAGCCCAGTGGATAAAAATGTTGGTTGATGTAATCCTAAAGTGACGTGATCCAAAGTTCAATACCTGGCCACAGCAGAGGTGAACAAAAAACAAACAAAACAATATACGGAGAGTTGAGTTACTGAAGGGAATTAACTGAAACTGAGATATCCACTAAAGGTGTGGCACGTGGATCTAGAACAATCTACTCTCGTGGACTAAATAAAGGGTTCGGTTCGATATTCCAACGTATATCACCTGAAGAAGGTCGGAACGTACAATAGCCGAAAGGTCGTAAATATGAAAATAAAGATTAGGACAACAACCCGAACAATGTAAAGTCACAAGTATTCTACACACAATCAACTTTTATTTCCTGACTTACAAGTGTTCATTGTAGCCAACACGTGCAGCACCTGCAGCACGGGCAACAATAAGAGGATTCCTCCAAGATGCTTATCAATATATCACGATCCACTGAGCTGATCGATGATGTTATTCGAGTCATTGCGTTTAGTGTGTAGCGGTGGAACATAAACGCGATCTTTTACGTATCCCCACAGGAAAAAATCACACACGGCCAAGCATAAAAAGCAAGGTCTTGGTAAGTGCCTGAACGAGGCGTAGTCTGTAAGGTTTCAGATGTAGACGTCTTCTTCTCACATGCCATATAGTGGATTGAGAGATTACAAGCTCACAGCTAGCTCGATTTGTGGACCCCCCCCCGTCAAACGCAGCACAGATTCTCCCTACTTGTTCCTCCGAAACTCGTGGTATTCCTGGACTTTTTCCTTTACACAGACACTGTTTAAACCACCGTCGAATGTTCTTAGGAGAGGGTGGATTAATGTTGAATTGCCATTCCGGGAATAAACAAATAGCGGAAAGATGCCGGAGATACGACGCGACTACAGCGCCCCTGCGGCAGCATTTCAAAACTTAGAAACCTCTTCTTTCAAATGGTTTCTCTTCATTCCATTACGATGCTTGAAAACTGAAGCAATGCGTCAGGAAATCGGTTCATTCTTTTTGAATAACCCTGTACAGAAATAACAAAGTCGATAAAATACACGAGTATGAATATAAATGAAGGAAGGCATTACAAGTTGGGAATTATGCGGATGATACACTTGTGTGTGTGTGTGTGTGTGTGTGTGTGTGTGTGTGTGTGTGTGTGTGTGTGTGTGTGCGCGAGAGAGAGAGAGAAAGTGTGTGTGTGTGTCTGTGTGTGTGTGGTGTGTGTGTGTGTGTGTGTGTGTGTGTGTGTGTGTGTGTGTGTGTGGTGTGTGTGTGTGTCTGTGTGAGTGTGTGTGTGTGTGTGTGTGTGTGTGTGTGTGTGTGGTGGTGTGTGTGTCTGTGTGTGGTGTGTGTGTGTGTGTGTGTGTGTGTGTGTGTGGTGGTGGTGTGTGTGTGGGGGTGTGTGTGTGTGTGTGTGTGTGGTGTGGTGGGTGGTGAGTGTGTGTGGGTTGAGTGTGTGTGTGTGTGAGTGAGTGTGTGTGTGGGGGGGTGAGTGTGTGTGTGTGTGAGTGTGAGTGAGTGAGTGTGTGTGGGTTGAGTGTGTGTGTGTGTGTGTGTGTGTGTGTGTGTGTGTGTGTGTGTGTGTGTGTGTGTGTGTGTGTGAGTGAGTGTGTGTGTGACTGTGTGTGCAAAATATATCCCCATACGTGGGGAGGTCCGGTGAGTGTTGTCCCTGCAGTATAACGAGAGGAAAAAAGAGATAGAAAGACAGGAAGTGTTCCTGTTTTTATGGATGCCAAAAAGCGCCCTCTAATGACTTCTTGGGCAAACTGGCAAAGTTATGTGGGAATAACCCATATATACGAGGGAGGGTTGGGCACCACGAGGTGGTGTAATGGTTAGCAAGCTTATCTAGCTAGAACAATTACGACTGAGTAGTGAGTTCGATCCTCACTGGGCGCCCCATACTTTCGACCTTGTGCCACATCTAAGCCTCGCTTGAAAAATCACTACATACGAGGGAGGGTTGAAAAGTTCATAGTACTATGAAGGAGTGGTGTTAGATATGTTCATTGTACAGAATATTCTCACCACTCTCACAGGATATGCTAATAGCATTGGCTGTATGATTTATAACCAGTCACCTGTCATCTATCACCAGGTGGTGAACACGATGAATGTTTTCCTGGGTGGTGGAAGTTGCAGGACGTCTAAACCTGGAGTCATCTTCAAAACTCTTCCTTCCACTGCTAAATTTAGCTGCCCACTTTTGCACTATTCATAAAGCTTGAGCTTTAATGTAGCAACCATGTCGTTGAGAGTTAAACCCTTTTTTGTTCAGTTACCGTATTTTCCGACTTACAAGACGCTGCGGCTTGGAAGACCTCCCCACTAATATTGGAATGAAATTTCTAAGAAAAAAAATTGTATTGTTTACATTAATCACTCGTCCGATTCTGGTTGTATGGCAATGGCATACTAGTCAAGAGCAGAAAGGCTCCCGCCGCTGCTAGTAAACAAAGCATGTTTAAGCTTGTGGCTCGGCTTCAGGAAGGTTTATAGTCTTGGAAATACTTGTAACAGCTAAGTAGTGAGGTTACATCATATAAAAGGCAGAATTAGATAGATAGCTAACATTATAGTGCAATGACTCAACATAGAAATCTTCGTTCCTGTCAGTGAAGGCAATTAGGTAACCGTTCAAGTTTACTTGAGCCTTGACGTTGCCTTACATTCGTCTTGGAAGACGCACACGTTTTTTTGTTTTTTTTTTCAGGGTATTTTTTTAGGAAAAAAGTGCGTCCTGTAATCCGGAAAATGCGATAACTGATAACACCACCATGTCTGATTTTGTCCATTTTCAAGAGCAATCGCTACTAGTTATTTTTGAAGTCTTCTTTGGACAATCCGATGTCAGTTTTCCTGGAAAGAAATAATGCAGTTATTAACAGGAAGAGTTGAAATTAATATATGCACAGTTTCACAGTTAAAGCATCGTTTCTTCAGAGTCAGCCTATGAACTTTTCAGCCCAACCTCTTATATGAATCTACCGATGACTACCATGAAGAGAATATGCGAGCAAGGTGATCTATAAATTAAAGAAATTGATACTAACATACAAAAAAAGATACAGCATGATGAAGAAAGAGGTCTTACTGAATTTAACACTCACGTGACACAGTGAGTGGAATAGAAGCAGCAAGTTTAACGGGATTCTGGGAATGGATGGCCGAACAGTGTGGTAGTCATGAATAAAAGTTACAACAAAAGACAGGAAGTTGTGGAGAGTCATGATAATGTACACTCTTGAAAGGAAATCACACATAAAAGTAGAAATATCAAGCCGCTCGCTGCCTGTTTTGGGAAGATCATCGGAAACACTATGTCTGCGGTTGGTAAAAAAAGAAAGTTTGGTCGAATAGTCTACCATGCAGAATTTCAAAAGTTTTATAAGGTCTTCTTCTTTCTAAGGGAGAATTAAAGTGATACGGCTAAGCGTTTGTGGGCTTTGCTGTCACAATGAATATTTCAATGCATCAAAGATTGTTTTCAAGTTGAAGGTAATATAAAGGAAAAAGAGAGGAAAGAAAAGAAAATTGCTTTTACCTTTCACAAAGAGAACTGAGTCATGACAACCACTGGACCGAGGACACTGACGGATATAAACGCTTTGCATTCGCAACCGGCACACGACTTTGTTTCACGCACGCTTTTCTCTTTCTCTCTCTCTCTCTCTCTCTCTCTCTCTCTCTCTCTCTCTGTATCTATATATATATATATATATATATATATATATATATATATATATATATATATATATATATATTGTGTGTGTTTTATAGGTGTGTAAGTGTTTGTGTGTCTGTATTCGTACGCGCGCGTATATGTGTTTGTAATTTTTTTTTTTTTCTTGGTTTCTTCCAATTCAGTTTTGGTTTTCCGTCTAATTTTTCATTTTATCTTGTTTTTTTTTTTTTTTTTTTTTGTTTGTTTTTTTTATCTGTTTCTTTTTCACATATTCTTTCTGTATTATCGTTTTATTTTCTTCATTCTCTTCTTTTTTTTGATTTTATCTTGACTTTCTTTCAATTTTTTTCTCTCTCCGTTAACACCTTTCTTTTTTTTCTTTCTTTCTTTCTTTCTTTCTTTCTTCGATTTTCATTCTTTTTCTTATCACGTTTTCTTTTAATCCTTTCTTTCTTTCTTTCTTTCTTTCTTTCTTTCTTTGTGTTAGCGTTTCTCTCTTCATCAACACCTTTCTTTTTTTTTTCTCACTCATTTTTCTGACTTTTTCTTTTCTTTTCTCTTGGTTTTCTTTCTTTCTAATTTAAAAAATTTATTAACATTCTCTCTTCATTAACATCTTTAATTCTTTCGTCGGAATTTTTTTCTTTTTGCCTATCTCTTATTTTCTCTTGCTGGCTTTCTTTCTTTCTAATTGTTTTTTTTTCTCTCTTCTTCAACATCCTTCTGTGCTTTCATTACTTTTCTAATTACGTTTTAGTTTATTTTCTCTAGGTTTTCTGTCTTTATTTAATTGATGGTTCTCTTTTTGTCAACACCTTTTTCTTCCGTCTTTTTTTTTTTCCTTTTCTTTGCGCCTATTTTCTCTTTTTGGCTTTGTTTCTTTCTTTCTAATGTTTTTCTCTTTTTATCAACACCTTTCTTATTTTTTCGTTGGTTTTCCTCCTTTTCATTGTTTACTCTTTTGCTTTTCTTTCGTCTTCTTTGTTTCCTTTCTTTCCGAAAATTAAATTTTCTTTCTTTGAAATTCTTCCTTTCACACATGTTATTCTTTTTCTTTCCCGATTTTAGCCTTTTTGTGAAACTCATCCTAATTGTCGTGTTTTCTGATTTTACCTCCCCCCTTCTTCTCTTCATCATTCTGATCTACGCTGTAATATTTTATTATGCAAATCAATATTTTCATAATAAATTTGTTATTAAGAAACCAATATTGGGAAACTTTTCAGGGTATATTTCTACTTATATACGCAATATAAATTGTGAGTTTTAACTCATAATACCTCTTATTAATTAATAATAACAAACTGGTATCAGGTGTTTATTATACAAACAAGAAAAGGGCAAAATATTTTTTTTTATTTACTAAATCCAAAAATATAAGCTACATATTTGATTAACGCAATATCCTAAAAACTTTACTGTATGGAAGAAAAGAGGCTTGGAAAATGTTATACTCACTAGATATATCGAAGACAAAAGGAAAAAGTAGAAACAGAAGGAAGCCTATTGGACAAGTTTATTTGAATAATTAGCAGAATGGGGAGTGGTAATGATGGTAAAAACACACATTACTAAGAGGTCCAAAGGATAAAATGTTCTTGTGTGACATGGACTAAAGGGACACGGTACAAAGAAGAGGAAGATCTTGACATCCTTATCAACTTTGAAGGGATTTATAATTTTAGTTTCTCTAATACTAGAATAAAGTTAGGGGTTACGGTTAACGAAGTTAGTCTTGTTGACAATTATGTTGATTCGTTTTTTTACGGCTTATCAACCGTTTGCAGTTTATTTGAAACCAGAAAATATTTTTACATTGTAAGATATTTGGTTGTGGGGTATAATGGTTTAGAAAAACAAGTCTTACTCATTAATCCATAGATGGGGAGATAAGGTGGATTTATACCTTTCCCAAGGGTATTTGCGTGTAAGTGAATATAAAGAATTCAATGGGAATTGAAACTAGGCTCTACGATTAACGATTCTGCGCCATTATTCATTAAACCACCCACACATCCAAACTTACAGCACTTAAGCGGTCACTCCTCTAGTTACTAACCAAGCTCGACGTTGCTTAACTTCGGTGATCGTACGAGAACCGATATTTCAACATGATGTGCCGGTAAGCAGTTGTTGACTATTAGTAAAGATTAGTGATCTCGACCCTCTTTAAGTCCTCCACACAAAATTTTATATTAAGCGACCCGAATAGATTTCACATAGTAAAATCAACCAATCAATAAAAAAAGAAAAAACAATGTCAAAGGTATAATGTATTTTTTTCTCTCTGTTTGCATTCGAATCAGTAATTCTTTCGATATTTTCTCACGGATCAATGATCTTTTCTTTCATGTTATCCTTTTAGTTTTTCTCAGATCGATTTTTAAGGGATAAAAAAAAATCTTACACTGATGGATATATTGAAAGTAAGAAGAAAAAAAGAATACAGCAAGTAACCTACCTACCGAACTTGTGTAAATAGACGACAGCAGAGGCAGATCGAAGGATAGTAAAAAACACAAATGTTGCTAAAAGCTATAAAGAATGGAATGTTCTGGAGATTCTAAAAGGAACAGGACACCTAGAAGAAGAAGAATTTCTTTTTATTTTTCTGTGATTTCCCTTAAAACTTTATGCAATATCTTTATCTTGTTTTTGTGATTTTTATATATATATATATATATATATATATATATATATATATATATATATATGTGTGTGTGTGTGTGTGTGTGTGTGTGTGTGTGTGTGTGTGTGTGTGTGAAAATATATAGAAAATAGGAAAGAACTCGTTAGGTAAATAATCCAAAGTTCTTTAGTATTTTTGTTATTATTTTAAAAAATAGCGCTCGATACAAAAGTAGAGCATAAATATAATTATTTATTTAAAGATATGATTCAACACATACATAAGAGGTCTCATGTTTGAAAACTTCAATATAATTATTAGAATTAATTGAATTAAAGTAATTTTTCTGTCCCATCTTCAAGCGAAATTTTTGGGGGAATTCGCTTGAAGATGGAACAGAGCTTACTTTTAATTTAATTTAATTCAATTGATTATATTGAAGTTTTGGCTCTTGATTTGAAACATGGAACCTCCTATGTAGCGTGTTGAATCATATTTAAATAAATAATTATATATATATATATAATTATGACCCGCGCAATTATTATTATCTGAATATATATATATATATATATATATATATATATATATATATATATATATATATATATATAACTATATTGTCATATCTAATTATTTACAACTCAATTGTATAATAAAATCTCATGCCATCACATAAATAAATATTTCTAATAAAAAAAGAGATATTATCAATTAAAACTCATGGGGCACATTTATAATATAAATATTTTTTTAATCATTTCCCACCAAGCAAGGCCCAAGGGGTCACTGAGACAATGAGAAAAAGGAAGGACTATAAAAGAACAGGCTCCTAGGAGACAAGATGCTGACTCGCGTAGCATTTACAATTTTAAAGATCGTAAGAAATCAAGAAGCCGTAAGAGAGTTCCACAAACGAGATGTGCGCGAGAAGGAACTATTGACATAGAACTTACGGTTTAACAATTTCAACCGTAAAATTAGCAGAGCTAGCTGCCAGACTAGTACTGCGTTTAAATTCGTGAATCCGTGCTACCAAAGAGAAAATCTCATTAGAAAAGTTAACGGGAAATATGTTTTTTAAAATGTCATAGGAAAGTTATATAATATATCCTGAACATTTTACTACGGTCATGTAGTTGATACCAACTTTCAATAAATAAAATCTAAGGTAGAATATTTACTCAATTTGAAGATAGACAGATATATAAAAAGATAACATGAAGGGAAATTAAGAGAAGAGTGGGGGAAAGAAACAGAATGTTAACGTAATGGTTGTCGATACGAAAAAAACGGAATCGGCGAACGGAGTTCGAATTTCGGCTTAGGAGGGTCGGCGGAATGTTTTATAGGCTGACCAAAATACTTTCATGGGATTAGACCAAATGAGGTTTATTTTTCAACATTGCCCCCGCCCCCTTGTGGTCTACACACTTCTTCCATTGGATCACATTGGTGAAGAAGTTTTCATCCTGTTGGTAAAAAAGTCTACAACAGCTGCTATGACATCATTTTCACTGCGATACTTGTTCCCAGCCAAGTGTTTTATTTTCATACTGGGAAACAGATAATAGTCAGATATGATCAAATCAAAAGAATAGGGAGGGTGATCAACAACTTCAAAGCCACAGTGACGCAGAACATCCTATGAAACCAAGAACTGGAGTATTTTCCTGATGAAATAAAACCCAATTCTTTAGTTTTCGTAGCCGTTTGGTCTTTGTAGCCTTTCGTAACCACCTTAGCAAGTTGGCATCGTACTCTCTATTGATGACGTGGCTTTTTTTCGAGATAGTCTATAGAGACAATGCTTTTTGAATTCTCCAAAAAACTGAGGCCAACACCTTCCTTGCAGATTCAACAACCTTGGTTTCCTTTGGAGCTGGTGAGGATAGGTGTTTCAACTGCATGGATTGTCTCTTTTTCTCTTGTTCAAAATGATAAACTCAGCATTCAGCCAGAGTTAGGAAACCTTCAAGGAAACCAGCTGGATTTGCTTCTAACAATGTGAACGATTGCTGCGATGTGTTCATGCTGGTGCGCTTTTGATCATGTGTCAGAAGACGTGGTACCGACCGAGCAGGAATCTTCGTTGTGTAGAATATTCTCAACTCTCTCACGCATTATTCGATTTATAGTCAATCATCTGTCATCCATCAGCAGGTGGAGAAAATGGGCACTGTTTTTCTCGGTGCTGTCAGTTGCAGAACCTCCAGACCTTAGGTCATCTTTAAGACTATTTCTATCCCACATAGATTCAGCATCCAACATTTGCTCGGTTGATAAAGTCAAAGCGTTATCCCCTTTCAAGCACTTTTTCTTCGAAATGTACTTGATAATGCCAGGATTCCAAATTTAGTCCATCTTCAAGATAAGTCGCTACTAGTTATATTTGTTTATAGATCATTGATGAAATTATGTGTGGAAGAGATGAAAAATTATCTACCAAAGAAGATGTGGAAATTACTGGATTTTACATGTTTTTCAATTTTGGAGTTTTAACTTTTTGGAAATGTAAATCTAGCCAATCTCCTGAAAACGTATTTTCCACTTTATCATTCAACTAGCAGCATGGCCCGGCGTTGCCCGTGCTTGATTAAAAAATCGTAAGATTCATACAGCAATCGCTATCACTTGATTTAAAATATTTTGCCCTTCCTTGCCTTTAAAGGAGTGCCCTTTGCCGTGCTGATGTTGCTACATGAATTACTTAATTTTTTCTAAGCTCTATACTAAACATTAAATCTGTTACGAAAAAAGAACTAAACAAAATGAACACAAAACGATCAGCTTTAAAAAAGGACTCGTAACTGGAAAAACCGAATGAAAAAAAAATGTTATCAACAAATACTTTTTCACACCCAACCCAGTTCTGCGGAATCAGAATCAACGTTGAGTTTAAGCAAGCGAATGAGCCAATTGGAGTAAAGTGCCATGCAGATTTAAATTTTTCCCACTTGTGACGAATGTAGCTATCGATTTTTTTGCATGCTAGTTAACATTCGTGTCAGTCAGCTGTTGGCTCTCACGCTGGCCAATAGAATCTTCCTGCCTATTCGTGGCAGCCAGCTATAAGCTCTCACTCTGGCCAGTAGACAAAGGCCGCAAACTACATGAAAACCGAGATAGAAGCATGAAAAAATCGATTACTTCCACTATCGATGGGAGTTGGGAAATGCAAATTCCGTCTTGATCTTCCCGCTAACTTGGAGCATGTGCATGTAAATTTTGGTGCAAATCCGTCGCAAATTTGGGCCGTGCATTCGTTACACACACACACACACACACACACATCATGCCTTTTATAGTTAGAGATTACCTAAAATTATTTTGATATATAAACATTTACATATCATTCTCCCTGATATATATATATATATATATATATGCGTGTTTGTGTGCGTACACGTGTTTTTGTGTTTGTGTGTGTGTGTCTCTCTCTCTCTCTCTCGTGTGTGTGCGTGTGTGTCTCTCTCTCGTGTGTGTGTGTGTGTGTGTGTAAGAAAAATTGTGTTGCGTCCAAATAAATAGTTGATCAGATTATTTTTGAAAGATAACCCTTTTATACTTTATACTTATAGTGTTCGATATCAAGAGCCTTAACAGTTCATTTATCTTTTGTTTTTTTCTTTTTTTAATTGTACGTCATAGGTTCTACTCTCTTTATCGAATGACAACGAGTCAAAATTTATTGAAATAAAACAAGTTCAGTTGACCATTGATGACAATTCCAGAACAACGTAACTATAAACAATTTTTTCTATCCTCTGCCAGCCGCAGTGATGGAGACAGCATTACCCCGAACCACCTTATCTTATTTATCTTGAACCTACATTGAGTCTCGCATACATTACATCAACCTGTCAGGAGACCTGTTTGTAAAATAATTTTAGAATATTTGCTGTGAATATCATGGACGGACCATGCGATCAGCGAGGTTGATTTAAAGTAAATTCAAGCAAGAAGGAAACTTATACTTAGAATCGTAAAAAGAGCGTCGATATTTCAGGGACACTTAGCGCGGAAAGTGAACTTGGAGAAATGCGTGGAGTTACAGATATAGGATGTTGTAGAATACATACAATATGATGAGAGACATGGTATATAAAAGAAGATATTGTAAATTCAGTTAATAATAGCGAATGATGTCTTCCAGAAAATTAAAAATATATACATCGTTAGAAACAAAGAAAAGAATGATGAAGTGCTGATTCTGATCCTACTATGTGGCAGGTAATACTGAACAATTCCGTAACAGACAGAAAGGAACAATATAGATGTTGTTCTACAGAAGGATGCTGAGAATACCATAGACTTATCATGTGAGAAATAAGGGAGTTTTAAGGAAAATGGAAACAAAAAGAAAACGTGTAGAGTCAGAAAGAGACAGTTGTAATTAGTGGATGCTTAATGTCAAAAGAAGGCTTAGAGAGTGTGGCACGCACAGAATATTCTGAAGGCAACAAAGACAGATGGATGCAGAAGAAAACTTTATGGAACTTAAATAATAAGCTTTAAGATGACTGAACAGCTGATTGAAAGAGACAGTAAAGAGACAAACGTTCCTTAAATCTACAAAGGATTGGAAGTTATAGACAGCTATGATTATCCAATTCCTGAAGGGACATGGCACATAAAAACAATAAATAGAAGTAACTACTATGTAATCAAATAATATGGTATGGAGTAAAAATTAAATAATGAATAATATAGACCAATGATAATTACATTTAATGGCAAATAACTGCAGTTAGATTTTCGGAGCCGGACCAATAAATCGCTGTCCCGAACAGATAAAGCAACTAGGATAGTCTCAACCTAGTCCCAAAGTTGTTGTTCTTTTTTTTCTTATCATTCCAAGCCCAAGCAAGACAATAATGCAACTAAGACGCCAGAGGTTACCGAGAATAAAAGAGAACGAGAAGACTTTAGTGGGGAGAAATGACAATAAAAAAAAACAGTGTCCAGAAGGATAGAATATGGCGATTGGCGTTGGTTTTATTTATTTTTTTTTTTTCAGGATTGTAGATGACAAGGAAGCAAGTAACCGGATTAGACTTTCACAGGTAAGAAGTACGAGAAAATAAACTATTAGAATAGAACTTACAGTTAAATCCGGCTATAAGTGATTTTGTTTTTTACGGTTTATCAACCCTTTTAAAGCCGAAACATATTTTTGGATTGTAAGAATTATACTCTTTTGCAAGTAAATATTGCCTTAACAATTTTCTGAATATAAATATGATTTTTCTAAATTCTACTATTTAACCCATAGCTGGGTGGAGAAGAGATGAATCTATCCCTTTCTCAAGGGTATTCGTTATTCTTTATTTGTGGTTTATGATACATGCTTAACGGGCGTAAAATGTAAAAACTAACTGAATTTTGCCATAAAAAAGCAATAAACATAAAATGAAGGAGACATTTCTTTAAAATTAATAAAGACAGCCACCTGTATTCTAAAGTTTACCACAGGATATAACTGTTTTCTTAATTCTTCGTGGTCATTTCTCCGTGATGATTTGCTTTTTTTAACCGTAAATATATTTAATTTTTGCAATTCGTTCCCAATGAGAAACCGCCTTGTATATTGTTCCTACATGTCAGCAGTGCCAAGAGGTTATAAGGATTCCCGACAGAATGATTTGTGCGTATAAAACCGATACACTCTCGTAGAAACTTAAATACTTTACCTGGAAATAAAAACTTCCTTGTAACCTCCTCCAGTCGCAATAAAATGTTCGTTGACGAGCTGCGAATGGCAAAGAGAGAGAAGAACGAGTTGACCTGACACGCCACACAAAACGATGATAGGCAAAGAAAACTTTAAGCAACCGAGTAAATCACCGTGTCACCTAATGATAATTGGAGATTGGGCACACACACACATGCACATACGTACACACACACACACACACACAAACATACACACACGTACACGCACAAACACACACAGGGAATGGCAGACAACCTGACAACAGATAAGTTAGCTTCAACAGGCATCCGTTCACCATGTTGATAAATACTCACCATAAAATCCGGCATGAATTTAAAATGATCTTGATCCGCCCAACTTCTCACCGCTGAGGAGAAAAAGATGACAAAACAGTGGAAAATTTACGGTTTCGAGTTACAGACAGTTTATCGTCAGTTTTGTTGTAGGACGGATGTGATGACCGTGCCAAGCGACACCGTTTTCCCATAAACAGAGTATTGACTTGGAGAAAGAAAAGCTAATGGATTTGTCAGATTGCTCTTTCTACTCATATCTATTGGACACTGTAAATATTACCTATGTGTAAAGACTTTTTTTTCTTTTATAACATCCTTTTATTTCATTCTTTCAAACAGACACACAAACAGACATATATATATATATATATATATATATATATAAGGGTTAATGGCCAGAGTTGAATCAGACTAGGAAAGAGTAGTATTAAGAATTGCTCAATACACGCGTGAAAAAAATAGAATAAAAATACAAAAATAACATGTACAGCTTTTAAATTTAAAAATTAGAACATCAGTTGAATCCACTACAACTACTTACGGTATCCTCAGACGATTTTTTATCAATTGACTCCCCACGTTTTATTTTTTAATTTTTTAAAATAATGAACGCTATATTATTTAAAATAATAATAATAATCAAACGCACGACGTCGGTGATAGAAAGGAGGAAGATGCGAAGGTAGCGGATCCAACTAATCTCCTAATTTTATATATATATATATATATATATATATATATATTATATATATATATATATATATATATATATATATATATATATATATATATATATATATATATATATATATATATATATATATATATATATATATATATATATATATATATATATATATATATATATATATATTGTTATCCGCAGACAGACTGTCACAGTTTGAAAAAAATTGTCCGAATTTTCCTTATATTCGAGCGCTTTCGGCTATTTATAAGCCGTTATCAAGGATATTTTTTGAAACTTTACTTTTTATCTAACTGAATGTGTAGATTTATATATATATGTATATCTATAGTTATAGCAATGTTTTATTATTATTTTACAAACACGGAGAGCACATTGTTGTCGTATTCATAGTTGATGTTATTGAATGTTGGTTTATATATATATATATATATATATATATATATATATATATATATATATAATTAACACGACCGAAGAAACAAAAATAAAAAAACGAGCTGAAGCACCCAATAGAAAAACAAGAACAACCTACCCAAACTGACTGAAAAGAGTTCTAAACATTTTAAATCACAAGATTTGATGAGGCCATTAAATGAATGAGTCTGTTTCTCAATTCATTATTTTCGTTTTGTAGCATCTGGAAAAAATTGCACAACGATTTCTAGTAATAAGAGAATAAAATAAATCAATGACAATTTTAAAGGATGTTTCATTAAGACGGATGAAAGTCAGCAGTAAATAAATCAGTGTTATTGGTGAAAATTTATTTATTTCTCTATTGGATCATGTTATTTAAGTCATGGCATTTATGTGTGAAAAATAATATCGCCCAAATGACCGGCAAGGCTTCGGCGGCACACCCGCACTCAATGGTCAAATTATTTAATGACGTTTCTGCATAATTGGTCCTCGATCTCCACAATATGCCTTATTATCTCATCCCTCAGTTGTTGAATTGTTATTGGCTTGTTGGCATAGACCTTACTTTTGAGATGACCCCAAAGGAAGAAATCTAAAGGCGTCAAATCGCACGACCCTGGTGGCCAATTGACTTCGCTGTTTCGAGAGATGATGCGACCTGAAAACTTCTCATTAAATTTCTGTTTGAGCGACCATTTTCGTAATAGGCTTCGATAACTGTAACACGTTGTTTGATTGTTAATATTTCCATGGTTGGAATTACCAAAGGCTTAAGTTGTTAAATCTTATAGAAAAAGAAAAATATCATTAGACGCTTAAACATAATTCACATTTAAAATCGGTCCAAGTTATTGGAACAACCATTATATGGGCGCCGATTACATCTAAAATGATAGTGCTATTAGTGTAGCGATAAGATACTCGGAGAGAGAAATCGACGAGCCGTGTTCGAATTCGGGCCGCATTTGTCCCGTTCACTTTCACAAAAATACCTTGGGAAAGGTATCAATTCTTTCTCCCGTTTATGGGTTAAATAATCGAACTGTTTGCGCTCTCTTCCTTTGATGTGCTAACTTGTCTAGGAAAAAGAAAACTGAATTTAATTCAAAACCAGCATTTAAAGGAATAGTCTCCGTTAAGCCATTTTTCTCCAAACAAGTCATTGTTGCTATGGTTAAGAGCCAAATAAACAGATTTATTTAACAAAAATGGCAACAAGTTTGGGGTAATAATGCTCCAAATAAATTACTAGAAACCAAGCCAACGTTTGGCAAATAGAAGCCAGGATACAGAAAATCCCGAAAAGAAGAGGTCGTATTGGCGCGCTTGTGCACTGGCCCGCTTGCGCATTGGCCATCTAAGAATTACACACTCATATCTACTGAAATGGGAAGAACAACCAACATGCCCAACATGCAAATCTGCATACACTGTAAAACATGTATTGACTGAATGTACAGCTCTTGCTCCATCTGGGAAGACTTTTTTTCAATATAAATAAGATGAGGGAGCTCTTTGAAAGAGCAAAAGGTTTGGTTTGGTTTATCTTGTTTTACGGCATATCAACCTCAATGGGTTATTTAATGCCGACAACATTTTTAGGATAGATTCGTATGAATAGAGTATGTATTCTTTGGTTTAGATTGGTTTGGTTTATTTTGTTTTACGGCCTATCAACCTCAATGGGTTATTTAATGCCGACATTTTTATTATAGATTCGTATGAATAGAATATGTATTCTTTGGTTAAGATTGGCTTGGTTTATTTATTTTATTACGGCATATCAACCTCAATGGGTTATTTAATGCTGACAAAAAATTTTATTGCTGGTAATATTTTGTTTTGTCAAAAATCTGTTTCTGGTAATATATTTCCTTCAAAATAGTATTGCTGGTAATAGTTAACTATTTGCCCATAGCTGGCACCCTAAGAGGTGCTACCACCCCGGGTCAGTGTGGACCTGGGAACACCACCATTTAAGAGGTGGTTCCACGCGAAAGAGCAAAAGGATGAATGATATATCATCTCTAAAAAGAGTGGGTTTATACCAAAAAAATATAAATCTTAAAAAAATGATATCTAAACCAACCAAAGTAGTTAAATTCATGTGATTGAAAAAAAAAAACTGAAACCATAAGTTAGAAAAAAACGAAAATAAGTAAATAAATAGCTGATACTATATGATTGGGTATAATAAAAAAAAATTATGAAATATAAGAATGGCTTGGCTTTAAATGACCCACGAGGGGTTGATAAGCCGTAAAACAAAACAAATAAGCAATACATGCGCTTTCCTAATGACACTTATGGTTACGGAACTGTCAGCTTTTAGCTTCGCTGTCCCTGACACTTCTTGTAACCTAATGTACGACTCATGAGTCACCGCTAGAAAAAAAAAACGGCGCACCAGGGATGGATAAAATAGAAACTTTAAAGAAGACTTTCATCACCTCTGACATTGAATGGCGCAGGTCAAAAATACAAGCAGGAAAACATTAAAACCTAGCGACAGTCTTTCAGTTTATATCATTAGGAAGAAAAATACGAAGAACCACTGTTATCACAAGCTTAATTACAACAAATTTCTTCCTTTGCAGCATCTGTTGTGGGAATTGTCTTCATAATCGATCAACAGATTATCATAGATTTTACAGGTGAAGGCAAAACCACAACACCAGACTCTCTTTTTTCTGTCTCTGTCTCCCTATATATATATATATATATATATATATATATATATATATATATATATATAATTTAAATAAAAACAGACCACTTTAAGGTTCTATGTAATAAATTATCTCACACAGCCCTTTTAAAGGACTGCAGATCATCAGACTTTACTTGGTCTGATGATCCGCAGTCCTTTTAAAAGGGCTGTGGTGAAATAATTTATTAGATGGAACTTAAAGTGGTATGTTTTATTTGAATTATTTGCTCTGGATTTACATTGAGCTCTCTGGATTTTATCCTCCTTAGGTTTACCCATACGGATTACCTAGTTTTTCATAAACTATATATATATATATATATATATATAATATGGCCAGCTATCCGTTTCTGAGCATACCTATCTGTTAGAGTGGCTAGCCAAATCCCTGCTGCAAACGCCTGCCCAGGAACATTTTTGTTTATTCACCACACACTCAGCTGATCTTAGTTACAATTTCTGTAATAGATTGCAACAGCTGGCGTGATGAACAGCCTGAAGCAGGCAGGTAGGCTCAAATCCTCGGTCACAATGATTGTGAATTCGCGCTAACGCAACCATCGACTGCCTCTGAGTTTTACTCATAATGCTTGCGTCAAACTATGGTACGTTTTTCAGGAACTTGCCAACAGCGCCACACACTGGGATTCGTACCCAGAATCAGCCCCTGACGATTACATCGAGTATAAAACTCACAGATTCGATATCTCATTTTTAAAATGAATTTTTAAAAGTGAAAAACTTTTTCGAAGCCTTTGTTTTATCTTTAATTGAAAGCTAAAGGATTAAATTTACTATTTCCAGTAAGAAAAATACTCTGGTGTATTTCAATTAGAAATTATATTGATTGGAATCTCAACTTTTTCTTCGCTTTCACAAAATCGATAAAAATCGCTAAATCTCGGCCATTTTTGACACATTGGTAAACAACAGTTAATTATCGGTTTTAAAAATCTTCCCAAAAATAAAATATATTTTTCTAAAACTTTATTTGTGGAATATTTGCTGATTTAATGTATAATTAATCTGATTTGCAAAAAAAATATTAAAGTTTATAACAGAGAAATAGATTTTTAAGACAAACGGTGACGGTGATTACGGCTTGTCACTCATAGATCTTTTAACAAGTGATAATAAAATCTGTCAACACCGTTACTGTCGTTCTACGGAGACTTTTTCTGTTAAAACATAATTTAAGAAAATGACGGGTTAGCGCATTTTTTATATAATTTCTAAGTACTTAGTAATCATAAAAATGTTAGAAAATATTCTCCGTAATGTAATTTTAGGAATGTTGAATTTAAATTTATTATACTCATCGCTCTTATTTTCTGATTATGTCGTGTATGATCGACCATACATTCAAACAGGGGCAAGTTACGTAATATATTATATACATAATGTTTTTTTTTTTAAATATTGGATGTAAACGACTTTTATTGAGCTTTCAATTTTTGGTTCGTAAATATATTTTTCACTTAATACCAGTGTCACCTAACCGGATTGAAATAATGCAGAATTTTAAACGATTCATAATATTATAGAGGATTATAATTAAATTTTTAAAAAATGATAACAATTCTTGTAAAAATTCATTATTCATCGAAAAAAAAATTTTCTTGAGACCATATTGTCCGTAATACATCTTCTTTATAAAAGCAATGAAAAGCTTTTCTAATTAACTAATGTCAAAGTGTTATTACATTTTTTTATTTTTCCGATTCAGAGCAAATTTTCAATAACTGGGGGACCGGTTTTACAAAAAAAAACCAGATGATTTACTTTCTCAAAGAAGTCCTGCTTTTTTTCTTGTAAAACAAATTTTGAGATTTGATATTGCAATTTAATTTCTCGAAATTTCATTAAATTCAGTCAGTGTGGAGTAACATATGTAAAAAAATATATTTTTACAAAGAGGATGAAAATGCGTCGACTAAGATAAGTTTCTCCTTTTTATCTATATTGTTCTTTTACGGATATATTCTATCTGATTTTTTTTTTCACTTAAATATATCTATATTACTATTACATATTCTACTGATATAAATCTAATCCATTAAAACATACCAAACTGCAATGAAGGATTCAATGCATCTTGAGAAGCGGCTGCTTAGCCAAATCAGTTGGTTCTGTTTCATTTTTGCCAAGTAATATAAAGTGAACTAACAAGAAAGTATTTGAAAAATGTAAAGGGTGCGAAGGTAAACATTAACAATATCCATAAAATCAACATCATTTGTAAAAAGAGATGGAAGCGACCAAAATGTTACTTTAAAATAAAAATCACAAAGAGAAACGAATATGTTTCGAAAATACGAACATGAAAATTGATTTGTCAGTTTTACTGAAGCAAAAAAATAATTCTTAACTGCTATTTCATATCTAGCATATATGGATCAGACCAATTTACAAAATTTACAAAAAGTCACGGTAATTCAGAGATAATAAAGAAAAGGGGCATCCTGGGTATGACAATAAACTACATCCGGCAGCAAGGCTTCTGAACGGATGTTTGAAGAGCGTGGAACCACCCCTTAATTGATGGTGTTCCAGGTCCACCCTGGTTTGCGGCGGTAGCACCTGTTTGGGTCCCAGCTATGAGTAAATAGTTAACCCCCAAACTGGGGTCAAAACACGATGAAAGTGTAAAAATAGATTTTAATACCAGCAATACAATTTTAGAAAAAAATATTGCCAGCAATAAATTTCAGGGAAAAATATATTACCAGCAATGCATTTTCATTAATATATATATATATATATATATATATATATATATATATATATATATATATATATATATATATATATATTACCAACAATAAATTTTCGAAAACAAAATTACCAGTGATACATTTTTAAGAAAAAATATTACCAGCAACAAAATTCTTGACGGCATTAAATAGAGGTTGATATCCCAAAAAACAAAACAAACATTTAAGTTCACACTAAACCAAAAAAGTGATACATTTTAAGAAAAAAATATTACCAACAACAAAAAGCATTAAATAAGGTTGAATTTGTGAAAGGTGACGTACATTTAAGTTCTGAGGGGAAAATTATTAAAAAAAAAAAAATATATATATATATATATATATATATATATATATATATATATATATTACCAGCAATAAATTTTCGAAAACAAAATTACCAGTGATACATTTTTAAGAAAAAAATATTACCAGCAACAAAATTCTTGACGGCATTAAATAGAGGTTGATATCCTAAAAACAAAACAAACCACACTAAACTAAAGCTAAAGAAAAGGAATTTTGAAATATCCTGGGAGGGAAAATTATTAAAAAAAGAAAAAAAATTATATATATATATATATATATATATATATATATATAAACAAAACAAACCACAGCAATAAAAACCAAATTTAAAAGGAATTTGTGAAAAGGTGACGTACATTTAAGTTCTGGAGGGGAAAATTATTAAAAGAAAAAAAAAACTATATATATATATATATATATATATATATATATATATATATATATATATATATATATATATATATATATATATTTTTAAGAAAAATATTACCAGCAATAAAATTTTGACGGCATTAAATAGAGGTTGATATCCCAAAAAACAAAACAAACCACATAAACCAAATTTGACGTACATTTAAGTTCTGAGGGAAAATTATTAAAAAAAAAAAAAATATATATATATATATATATATATATATATATATATATATATATATTACCAGCAATAAATTTTCGAAAACAAAATTACCAGTGATACATTTTTAAGAAAAAAATATTACCAGCAACAAAATTCTTGACGGCATTAAATAGAGGTTGATATCCCGTAAAACAAAACAAACCACACTAAACCAAAGCTAAAGAAAAGGAATTTGTGAAAGGTGACGTACATTTAAGTTCTGGAGGGGAAAATTATTAAAAAAAAAAAAATATATATATATATATATATATATATATATATATATATATATATATATATATATATATATATTGAATTATGACATTGAGTCGTAAGTAATTTCATTTTTGGAAGGAACCGACTGTAATGAATGTGTCATCATAACTATCATCATACGTGACAATTAAGAATAAATTCGAAGTACACTAACATACCTTAGTTTTTACATGGCAACGGCAGTGTACACAGTGGATTAAAGAAAAATGTTGCTCTCCTCTAAGACAACGTAAGGCTGCACAGAGCAAGAATAACACCAGAAAACATTGCGAAACTCAGTTGGTCTGTTATACTCCAGCCGACATATTCACCCGACTTTTGCACCAAGAGATTATTACATTTTTCGATCTCCTTAAAATGTATAGATGGGTGAATTTTTTTAATAAATACCAGATTCAAGAGTCAGTTGAAAAAATATTCCCATTAAAACCTGAAGTTTACTCACAAGGTATCACCTGTTTAAGTGGCAACAAGTCATTGCAGATAATCGTGAGTACATAACTGAAAAAGAATATGATTGTACTTTACTTGTTTTTAAGAATAAATTCGATAAACTCAACCCAATATAATAAATAAAAGTTTAGCCAGATGTTTTTCACATAGTAAAATCTTGCACTCCTAAAATTAACTAGTTATTAAATATTTGTTTTTAATACAGATATTATAAATTCAAACTCGTACAATATATTGCTCTTATAAAGAGAAATACACCCTACATATTTTTTGCTTTTATTATGGAAACATTGATTTACATAATAAAATCTGATATAATGAATAAATAATATCTAGTTCGAACATAAAATAATCGTAAAAGAAGGAAGAAACGAAACTTATTGTTAACTGAATGTGCCTTACAAATGTTCCTAAATCGCTTAATCTTGTATTTTAGATGTCCGTGTTTAATTTATTGGCCTATAAAATCATTTAAGACATATAAATCGGAATGTCTTATAAAATCCTGATAATGCCGGAAAAAAAACCATTGCTATAAAAGCCATATGATACGTATAAAATGCTGGTGATAGACGTATAAAATCATTATAAGACGTATAAAATCAAATGAAGCTGAATTGCTTGACGATGGTTTGCCCTAGAGAAGAACAATTTTCAATAAATCATCGTACAATGGAAAATATATGTAAATTTTTCAATGTTTGTTTTTCTTCAACTTTTACATTATTTTCCACCTTGTAAAACCCTTTTTTTTTGACAGAGAAAATGTCGCAAACTTCTCACTGCTCTATCGTTACTTCTGTGGAAAGTGCTCAGACGAGCTACATTCCTTAATACCACCAGTTCTAACATTAATGGCTAGGACCCGCCATGCTACGCTCATTGTAGCGAACCATCCTCATTCCTTTCGTATTCCACTTGTGAAATGTAAGTTCCACATGTGCCCAAGCAGTTTCTTCCGACGATCAACTGCTCTGTGGATTCAACTCCCAAGGTGATATTTCCCAGATTGCTACCATCTTAACGAGTTCAAGATTAGTGTTAATTGTCATATTCTCAAAATATATCCGCACAATATGCATAACTCTTTAACACGAGAGTCTCCCGGACACTTGTACAGTATGAACATCACTGTAAAAGAAAAAAAAAGAAGTAAATATCGGATTCATATCTATTCACAGCGGCATTATTCATGAACTCTGGAGAAAACGCCACATGTGAAAGAACTTCCCCTTTCATCTCTATAGTCGTCTGCCATGTTGCATTTACAAGAAGATAAGCGTTGTCATGTGGGAAATCACCGCGGACGTTTTTTTTTTTTTTTTTTTTTTGTCTGTTTCATTGAGTTATTCAAGTTTTTGTCTGTTTAATTTGTAAAACAAAAAAAAACATGTGCCCAAGCAGGCGCGTCGACAGGGATTGGCCTAGTTGACAGCCAGGGTGCTCGGAAAACATATATATATATATATATATATATATATATATTTAAATAAGAAAATATATATATATATATATATATATATATATATATATCACAAGAAAGAACAGTAAGATATGTAATCCGGTGTTCTTATTGATATTTTTATTTTTTACAAAATAGTGTTCAATGTAAATTTACAGAGCATTAATATTATAAATTAACTGATTTAAAATACGTTTTTTTCGCTACACAGTAATAACCATGTTTCAAAAATGGAAGCTAAAAATTTCAAATTTAATTTTGTAATTAAATTAAAAACATTAGTTCCTTTTCACCCTCAAGCGAAGCAAGAATATAATATAAAACGCTCATACACTAATATACCATATATAATTATAATCTGTTACAATGGAAGTTCATCAGACTTGCAATTTTTTGAATTTTTAGGCCTGATTAGTTGGATCGTGATTCCGATTCCAATGTAAAAGGTATAATCCGGGAATATCAGTGTTTGAGCCTTCTATATTATATTACATATATATATGTGTGTGTGTGTGTGTGTGTTTGTGCGTGTGTGTGCATGCGTGTGTGTGTTTAATCATTTCACCCCAAGCCAAACGAGAATTCCACTAGTACGCAGAGTATCTACAGGAAGTGAAAATGAAAGCGAAGACTGAGAATAGGGAAGATTGAGGAAAAGACAAGTGATGAACGGGGTTCAAGATGGCGGTAGATGACGATTGAAGTCGTATTTACATTTTTGTAGTTAACAGGAAAGCAAGAAAATGGAAAGGAGATGCACGGGTGGTAAGTGCGAGAAAAGACACCGTTAGAGGAGAAGTGGCCGTTGTATTGAGCTACTTCAACAGTAAAAGGATGGGACCTAAATGCCAATATAATGGCACGCTTAAATTCATGTATTCGTGGCACCTGGGAAAAATGTTCTTCATAGCTGTTACTATGACGTATTTTCAAAAAAGTAGGCGATTAGGTCAACACTACGCGTTAACAGTCTGTTTAATGCGTGAACGCTACCTTCATGCCATGTGTGCTGTGTTTTGGGTTCGAATATTTATATATTCCGGTCAATTGTTGGTAGTAAGGTCTATTGCATTATCTTAACATTTATTGGGTGAGCGGTAACGACCACGTTTCAATTTAGTCTATTGAGTAGAAATAATTGTGTATATGAATGCGATTATTTGCAACTATTTTATAGTGTTATTTTTTAATTGTTTCTCGTTGGTTATTTAATTAGTTGTTGGTTATTATTACCTTTACTTGTGTGCAGTCGTGGTTATGTAATTTGTTAATATTATTTTTATTTATTATTTGCATTATTTGGACTGTTATCTTCATTGTCATATTTACAACGTTTCAGCCATTATACGGTTCGGCCTTCTTCGGGTGATTGGAACTTCGCTACGAACCCTTCATTTCGTCCCCCCCCTCCTGGGGTGATTAAATCCACTGACTTGTGAGTTCAATATCAGGCCAAAATTTGGAGAGTTGAGTTATAGGGGGATAACTGAGACATTGGGAAGAGGCATGGTACGTTGATCTAGAATAATCTACCCTGGTGGACGAAATAAAGGTTTCGGTTTGAAATACCAATCATCTAAAGAAGGCTGGAACGTACAACTGTCGAAACGTTGTGCCTATGGCATTGAAGATGAGGATAACAGTCCGAATAATGTAAATAATGCAAGTAGTCATAATTCCTCATCTTAGAGATATTGACAGATATTTTTTATTTATTTATTCAGATATTTTTTTCAAATATATATTTCATTTTATTTTTCAAAGGTAGGTTATCTTATATAGTTTTCAATTTTGAAATAACGTAATGCAAATTATATATATATATATATATATATATATATATATTGTGTATTTAGGCAGGAATCCTTCATTTATGCATGTTTCATTAAAAAAAGGCAGACAAGGTACTACAGTTAAGGTTTTATTTAATCTTTCTTGTGTTCGACCAAAAGCTTTCTTTTTTCTACACAGAGTGTTTAGAAACTGTCCTTCATTTATACATGTTTCATTAAAAAGGCAGACAAGTTAGGGTTTTATTTAATTTTTCTAGCGTTAGAAACTGTCCAAATGTTCTATAGTTCCGTGCGCTTTCGGCTACATTTTTAGCCATTATCAAGGATGATTTTCTTTTTTTAGTCTAATTGAGTGTGTGCGATATGTGTATGTTTTTGTGTGTTATTGAGATGTTTTATTTTCCGAACATGGTTAGCACATTGTCGCCTAGTTCGTAATTAATATTATTAAGAGTTGGCTTATTCTTTTTATTATTATTAGCGCTTCCATTATTTTTAATCTTTTTTTTTACAAGTGGATGAGATTATTATGTTTATGTTTTCAATAAGTATGTTTCGAATGGAGTCACGACAGTTTCTACAAACTCTGTGTTTAATCGTAGTACTTTGTCGTTTTTAATGAAACATGCATATATATATATATATATATATATATATATATATATATATATATATATATATATATATATATATATATTGAAATGATGAAACAAAAATAAATGAATTAATAAAACAAAAAATATTAATATACAACCCACTGTGTCTGAAAATTTTAGTTTTTAATTTCTCAGTATCTGTATTGTTCAAAAACACACACATGCACACACACACACACACACACACACACACACACACACACACACACACACACACACACATATATATATATATATATATATATATATATATATATATATATATATATATATGTATGTATAAACCAACCTGTCTCTGATCCATACCGGAGAGCCAAGTTCGAATTCCAGTCAGGTTTTTTACGCGCAAATAGACTTGGGTATAGTATGAATCTATATCCTCAACTACGGGTTAAATAGTCGGTCTTGCATTTAGAGACATCGTTGTTATTCTCAAAAGAATTTTTAATGCAATATTCACTTGAAAGGAACATAAATCTGTCTTACATTCCAAAATATGTTTTGGTTTTAATAATTGACAAAGAGTTGATAACCCGTAAAAATACTCAATCAACGCCGTTCAATATGAAATAGATAGATGTCGTATTTAGATTGGTGCTTTGGCTTAGGTGCCCGTCACATCAATCATCACAATACCATCACCAACATCTTGAGGAAAACATCTGCTTCTTTTTCTTGCTTTTTTTTTCTCCTCGTTTATTTTGATTCATCTCTTCGTGATTAACTTCTATTCACGTACAGAAAGCACAAAGCGAGAACCACCTATTTCTCTTTCACTTATCTTTTATCTCTATTTCGTTGTCGCTTTCAGGCTTATTCTTTCAAATACCGAAACCAATCTATCTTTTTTTTAATTTTTTTTTCCGTCTTCAAACACTGCAGTCAACATCCTTTTACGCGGCTACAGTTAGCCTTAAAATACACAGTGCATAAATGTGACTAAACAATGAAACGCAAGATTTATGTTAGTAATAATTCGTATCTGCCAAAGTGTAGCCGTGAAAATGCTTCCTTTAATTGAAACGTGACGAAAGTTTTCAACTTAACAGCAAAAGAAAAATATTTACATTCGGACGATTTTCCTTATTTTTGTTGTTATTATCACAGCGTTCCGGCCCTTGTGCCCTTCAGTCTTACTCAGGGTCTTGTCGGATCTTGTAACCTTCAGGAAATTTCAAATTGAACAATTTATTTATTCTACGGGCGTAGATTGTTATCGTTCCGATCTCCATGTCTAGGGATATCTTGTCTTTTTCATTACTTAATGATTTTTGCATTTAGTGATATAGTAATTATGAGTTCGATTTCTTGATCGAGTAGTACAGATTCAGACCCAGTGAAAACAGGTCGAGCAATGACTGAGCAGTACTGCAAAAGAACAAGACGAGATATCCCTTAACATGGACAGTGGAATGAGAAAAATCTACTCTCATAGATTCATTGGTTCAATTTGAAATTCCATGAAGTTTAAACGGATGGACAAGCATCTAAAGATGACCGGAGGATACAAGAGTCGAAACGATTTGGGAACAACATCAAAGATTACGAAAAGAAACAAAATCTAAAAAAAGTAAAGAATTATAATTACTCATCCCAGAAATTCATACAGAAAGAAAATTAGGTGTTGAAGTTGTAAGATCTACGATAAGATGGCATCTTCTATATGCTGCATAACTTTTATTACTATATGGTGCTTTAATTGTTCCCGCCTTGTCGGCTACGGCTTCAGAATACGCCGATTGCACCTCTGCAGAGGGATGAGACCCCACCCCCACCCCGCCAAAAAAAAATTGAGGCGTCCTGGGTAAGACGATAAACTACATCCAACAGCCTCTGATCAGGATTTGATGAGGGTGGAAGCACCTCTTAATTGCTGATATTCCCAGGTCCACTCTGATCCGGGGTGGTAGCACTTGTTAGGGTCCCATCCATGGGCAAATAGTTAACCCCCAAACTGGGGTCAGAACACTATGAATGTGTAAAAATAGCTTTTGATAGCAGCAAAACATATACATTTTTTAAAATATTATTACCGGTAATGAATTTGTGAAGAAAAAAATATTACCAGCAGTACATTTTTGAGAAAAAAAACATTACCAGCAATACGTTTTTATAAAAGAAATATTACCAGCAATACATTTTTATAAAAGAAATATTACCAGCAATACATTTTTGAAGGAAAAAATATTACAAGCAATACGTTTTTGAAGGAAAAAATATTACCAGAAATATATTTTTTAACGAAAAATATTACCAGCATTACATTTTTTTAAAATATTAACAAGAATACATTTTTGAAGGAAAAAATATTACCAGCAATACAGTTTTGGAAAAAAATATTACCAAAAATCTTGTCGGCATTAAATAACCCATTGAGGTTGTTATGCCGTAAAACAAAACAAACCAAGTAAATTTGTTCTATTTTATTATTAGTCATTCTTGTTAATCTATTGTTACGACAATTTTATGAATTAAAATTTATCATAGTTACATATAAGAGTTAGCTGAAAATAACGCCCGTTCCTAGTCGTATGAGGTGTTGGAATGTATCCTTCCCGGATAAAGAGTGACTGCTGTACTCCCTTTAATAAGCAAGAATATAAAAATCAGTTTTCTAAAGATCTAAAATGTTATAGTCAGATTCGTTTCCTTCATATTTGATTTAAACATCATCACTTCTTCCTTCTTTTTCTTCCTCTTTTTCTTCTTTATCTCCCATTCTTCCTCAGTTCTTTCTTTCTATTTCTTCTTTTATATCACATTTTATTTCTTTAGGTTATTCCTTCTGTTTCTTCCTCTTTTTCTTCCTTCACGTTCTTTTTTTTTCTTCCTTTATATCTCTTTTTATTACTTTATGTTCTTCCTTCTTTTGTTTGCTCTTTTTCTTCCTTCAGTTTCTTCTCTGTTTTTTTTATTTTTTTTTCCTTTTATTCCTATTTTTATTCCTTTAGTTTCTTCCTCTTTTTTTCTTACTCTATTTTCTTTTTTATCTCCTCTTTTTCTTCCTTCAGTTGCTTCTTTGTTTTTCCTTTGTTTTATACCGCATCTTATTCATTTCTGTTCTTTCTTTTTCTTATTCTTACTTAAGTTCCTTATTTTTTAACGCAGTTATTGCGATGAAGAATTATCATTATTATACAATGACATGCTCTTTTTTTTATGTGCTGTGTCCCTCCATAACGTGAGTGATAATGCCTCTCCCCAACTTCCTATAGCCTGTTGTTCGGATCAATATTTGTTTCCATATTGTCCCTCCCAATCCGTATTCTCCCATTCGTTTACACAAACTAACAAGCACATTTATTGACGTTTCCAACTGCGTCTTTTGCTTTCAATATGTTTTGAGTATCTAATTCTCCAGGCCGTCTTTCTTTATTATGTGCTACAGAAAATTTCACTGTCTTTTTCTGATTCTAAGTACATGCATCATTTTTGTTCCTAATATCCTTAATACTTCATCGTGCGTGGTACTATCAGCATTCTTCTTGTAGAACAATTTCTCTGTTGCCTCATGTTTCTTCATCTGCGAGGAAATTGTTTCGCATTTACTGCCATATAGGAGGATTTATATTATTAGGTTGGTGCAAAAATAATGTCGTTTTTTGACGTTTAACTTCAAAAGAGAAAACGACATTATTTTTGCACCAACTTAATTTTGCTCTGCTCATTTCAGGTCTCTTTTCTTTATTTCTAACAAAATGTTCCTATTTCTTCATAATCTAACTTTTGGAAGGTATCTTTTCCTTTTTGACTCATTTCTTCTTTAAATGTTTGTCGTTTGAATACTGTATTCAGCTCTTGGGATACATTATTCGTATTTCGCTGTCCATAGTAGGAGTTATGGCGTATCAGTTTATACAGGGTGACCAAAAAAAAAACGGGAACTTTTTAACAATCCAATAAAACCAAGTGATGGAAGAAAAATATTTTATTCATGGTAATTGAAACCTTAAAACATGCCATTTAAGAAACAATGATGGAATTTTAATTTTTTTTAAATTACGTCCTGTAAATGGCGTCCTCCTGTACGAATGCATTCTTGAAATCTGCTGTTGAGATTCCTCATTGACTGCTGCAACATCTCAGCTGGGATACTGTGAATTTCATCTTGAATTCTAAATGGCGAAATGTTTACTTGCTCAAGGTTACTGTCTCGCAGTGTTGCCACTTGCTCATGTTTGGCAATACGCACTTCAAAAATTCCCGTTTTTTTGGGTCACCCTGTATTTCCAAGTTAAATTGTCTTTGTGATGTCGCTTATATTTTCTTCTGAATCAGGTTATAAAATATTTTTCCTAACTCAACTCACGGACTGAACTAAGGATTGACATATAACAACATATTCTTAACAAAAAAACTACGGAAAGAGCTAGCGTAAATGGCTGATAGAACCAGGATTAGGGGCGACAGCCAAAAGAGACCTTACTAAAAACTACAAAGGATCGGAAGTTGTGGAGTACCATGATCGTCCACGCCCTGAAGGGACATGGCACATAGAAGAAGTAGAAGGCAAGATGTACCATTATTTTTGTTTTTTTCTCAACTTCAGAACTATCGTTATGGATATTTCATAAGATCAGCTTAAAAACCTTAACCACTTATAAACAGACGCATTTTCAAAAATCAAGTTTAGAAGAGGCTTGCTTCTGATCTCGCTACTGATCGTGTTCTTACAGCTTAACTGGGGCGGGGGGGGTTAACTTGCTTGTAACTTTCGATAGCTCAAAAACAGCACTGTTTCACCATCACCTATCGGGAAACGTATTCTCCAAACGAAATAAACGTTTACACTCGAAACGTAGCTTCATGTTTTGAACGTCTATTTTGTCTCAAGTTCGCGCCAGACCTCACGTGGAACACTTCGCAAAAGATCCTATCGTTCCAGGCAGTATTGACTCATTTTGCTCTACTTTATCATTACAAGAGCCAAATTAGACCAAAGACGGAGCATTGTTGCCATATCTGGGCTTGAGTTACTCAGCCCGTCTTTGATAGATTTTAAAATAGATTATGCTTTCTTGTTTCGGGGGTGGACTTAGTTTCCACCCTGCAACCGCTTTCTCACAGATGCAACGTCACGGTCACTCTTTCCGTGGCAAATGTTTAGATGAGCTTCATTCTTTATTTCAACCGGTTCAGATACTTACTGTTACGACATGCCATGCTACTTCTACAGATTCGAATCAGCGTAATTTCATATGTACATTTTTAAGGAGGTTTCACGCAGACAGTTTTTTCCACATGAACTGCTGCATTATGGCACAGGGAGTCTCGAAACTGAGCTTCCCTGAACACTTCAATCTTACTCTCTTCAAGTCAAGGGTGGATCGTTTTTTATCTTCATTATCCTCATACATTTCACTTCCTTCCACTTCCTGCATTCTTAATACACACCTCATTTATCATAACCATTTTAACATCAAGCTTCAACCTTGAGTGGCTCTGGAACTTTTTAGTGGATTACCTTTAGTATCAAAAATAAAATGAATCTACCATAAAACAACACGCGGGCATCCCCCATGAGGATGGTATATAGTTGTAGCTAGTTTTCTAACCAGTATAACATAACAAAGCATATATTTATTTACTAAGCTTAGATAAGTACGGTACAAGACTAGATCAAAAAAGGGTTCTGGGATAAGAAGATTGTATTGTAGTAGCGTTTGAAATTAGGAATGACTACTTGTCTTTTAAAATGGTATTCGCAATCCCCTCTTTTTTGTATCTTAGTTATAACGGCGTCATTTGGCATCGGATATAAATACACCGCTGTCTCTTTTTTTCTCTTTTTATAAGTGACATTTTCAGTTACTTGTTCTCAGTTTTCCCTTTTTTTTTCCATATTTTTATACACGTTTTCTTTGTCTTCTAGTTTGTTTTTTTCTCATACAGACTTTTTTTTTTATTTCAAGACTCTTTTTCTTCTTTGTATGCATTCTCACTCCTTCTCTTTTCATTTTATTCGTGTTCTCAATCTTTCTGCTTTTTCTTCTCCTATGGCATTTTTTATTTCTCTTTTCTTCTGGTCCTTATGCCTGATATTTTTTCTTTTTTTTTTTCTTTTTTTTTTTTTCGGATGTCTTTCACTCTTCTTCTCCTTGAAAATTTTGGTTGTTTCTATATATTCTAGTTCGTTATTTTTTCTTTCTTTTCCCTTAGCCAGCTTCTTTCTTCTTTTTCTTCTTCATTTTCTTCTTTCTTAATGTTGTGTATGATACACCTAATTTACATAAGCGGACTACCGACCATATAAATATGGGTTGGTACCGGAAGACGGGGAAGATAGTCGAGATTAAGCGTTTACACCGTTTTTTCCTGACCGGTGCTAGACATATTTGCTGTCTACCAAAGGATTATTTTTCAACTTTTCAGACTGCCTTAATTTAGTTAAGTTTTTGATTTAATTATACACCATTTTTTCTAACGTATTTTTTTTGACTCTTTTGTTAAAACTTGTCATTTTTCGAACTTTCTCATTTTGACCTTTTGTTTTCCTTTTCATTTCCTTTTCCCTTTTTAACCGTTACTTTTTTGTTATTAATTATTTCTGTTCTGAGTTTTTTTTTTTTTCAGTACCCACACCCGGAGTTTTTCTGTTTATTTTTCGTTTCTCGTTTGACCTTTTTAATTTTTACGTGTTAATTATTTCTGTGTTACCGTTTAAAAAAAAAAAAAAAAAAGTCTACGTGTTTTATTTTAATTTTTGTAATCTCTGTCCCTCCTCTTTTTTTAACGTTAGCGGCAGCCATTTTGTAAATTGTAACCTTTTTTTTTTGTTTCGTACGTATTGCGTTTTCTCTTTTCCGTTTATAACTATTAGTTTTATTGTGTAATTTGTTGCTTTCTTGTCTGTTGTCCTTTAAATTTTTGTTCTTTCTTCATTTTCGTGAACCTTGTTCACATTTTCTCGTCTGTATATTTGGTTTTTGTACTTGTTTATATTTGTGGTTATAATTTTTGCACACGTCCTCCTGTTTGATTTTTTTTGTCTGTTGATATTTGTTTAATTGTTTGTAGGCCAAACTTTATTTTTACCCTCCCCTTTTATTTTTTTTCTCTCCCTCCCTCCGCCTATAAGGCGGTTCCCCACCCGTATTTACCCCTCCCCTTCCCTCTTATTTTTTAAAAATGGAGAAAAAAAAGGATAAAAAACCACCCTCCTTTTTGGCTATTAAAAAAGCCCAAAAGGCTATTCGAAAGCACCTATTCAACCCAACCAAAAAGACCCCCCGGACAAAGACAGTTTGGAAGAGTTTCCAGCTCTTAATACCTCTTCCCTAGCAGTGTGGAATCTGTTGGGGAAAAAAGTCAATAAAATGAAAATTTACTTCTACGGAAGCTCAGAATGGCAACAAAAATGACTCAACTATGGAGGCCAATAATGGCCATGATTCTGAAAAATCCAAAAATGAACTGCAACTGAGCCTGAGGCCGGGGAATCGCCTCTTGTTGGTCGTCCCTCCTAAGTGCATTATCAATTTAGCGGAGTTCTTGAGCGTGCCAAAAGTTACGCACACCTTGTTGTAGATGGTGGACTTTTTGAAGACCCCCAAGAATTGAAAAAAAAAATTGACAAAAGAATAGTGTCGGTTTTCGTCGTGGACAAGCGTACGCGCAAAATTTGTCGCTCGACGAAAACACAGTGTTAAAAGCATTGGAATCCTTCGTTCAAGCCCTTAGAATAGTTAAGGGTGCTAAATTTTTCATGGGACGTACTGTTGCCCACATCAGAAGATTGCGTCGCCGCGGCTAGCCGTGAGCTAATTAATAAAGATAATACTGCGTACAGAGTACGAAGGCCGACGTAAGACCAGGGTAACGGTATGAGGTCCCTCCTCAGGTTATCGGGGAACATCTCGCGGCGTTCTTCTCTCAGTATGGCGAAATTCTGGGAGCTTCCTGTGATAGCCTGAGCAGGGGGTGGAGCTTTGACATCATGTTGGACGAGAAAGCCTTCGCTCCATCCCCAACTGTCTGGATGTTGGCGTCTTGAAATTACCGGTCATTGTGACGGGTCGAAGACCGGTATGCTGGAGGTGGAGTGACTGGTCATCTCCTCCTCCTGCCCAGAGAAGAAGGCCTCTGGAAGTCAAGCGCCAGTTACTCAAGATCCCCTCTGACCGCGTCTCTAAATTCCGCCTCGCCTGTAATGGGCGTACCAGCCTCCGGGACCGGGTCGGTTAATCCTCCGGTCGGCGCAACATCGAAAGCCACATTCCCCAAAGAGCCTTCGCCCCTGCTGGTGCAGTTGTGGAGAGGGGAGGGGAATGGCTGGTTGCTGGTAAGGCCAGAGGGAAGTGCTGGACAGCGGGTCCTCAGTCCCCTGAAGCCCCTAGGAAGAAAGGCACATACAGCCCCACCCTCTAACAACGTTAGGGCGATGCCCCGGCCTCGGAAGAATCATTTGAAGAAAAACAAAGAGATTCGACCCCGGTTATGAAAAATCTGAAAACTCAAAGAATTAAAAAGAGGCTGGATTCAGAAAGAAAAGACCCAATCCTTCTACGTCCTCTAGTAGACCTGCCCCTTCTCCGAAGAAACAACCCCTTCATCGCCTGCTATTTCACCATCAAAGGCCAAACCCTCCAGTAGGGATCCCAGCCCCTATAGGTATAGATCCTTTATACCCCCATGAACACTCCCACCCTTCCCCGTTAAACAAAAAACCCACCCCTTCATACCCCCAAGCAATCACTGGCAAAAATGCTGAGATGCCTCCTCCTGCTCCCAAGCGGCAAAGAAGCCCAACACAAAAAGAAGAAAAAAAAGATAGAAAAAAAGATTTATTTTAACACAGGAGAGGAGGTATGCCGTATTTCCCTGCCCAGGCCGAAAGAGCCCGGGATTATAGTAACAGGGTGAAAGATTTGAAGTTCCTGCTTTATCAAACAGTTTGCTGACCTTGATATCGAGGAGCCGAAAACTTCCTTAAATGCCCAGAGGGTCCTGACAGTTATTAGGTCAGGACCTGCGGCCAATCAGACTTGGGCGATGGTGGAAGAAGCCGTAAATGCCTGTAAGATGGCTTTGCCCATCGCCATAGTCGAAAACGAAAAATTAAAAAAGTTACAACAGTTCTGTGCAGGAGGGTCCCCTGTTTTAGTTCACCCATCCCTGTATAGAGCTCTTAAATTGACCTTCCCTGGGATATCGGCGGTATCTCCCAAGACGGCACCATCAAGAATGAGATGGGCCATGGGTCTATGGGAGACGCGGTCGGTATCCTACCCCGGCCATGTTTAATGCTGGTAGCAACCCTAATCGGACTTCTCATGTCTCTCTGGTTAGCTACGTTAAATGTGCGGGGCCTGAGGTCCGAGTCTCGCAGGGCGAGGCTCTCCTCGTGACCTTCAGCGCCTCGGGGGTGAATGTTTGTTGTGTGCAAGAGACCCGTTTTTCTTCTCATGACCGTGAGGATATACTGTCTAAGGGGTTCGCCCTTTTTTCAGCATGTTTTGATGGTCGTTCGAGGGGTGTCTCTTGGCTAGTGAGCAAGTCTTTGGAGGCTGCATGTTCCCTTGTCTTCGCAGATCCGGCGGGCAGGCTTTGCGTGCTGGATGTTACTATAAAGGATAAGGCTTTACGTCTCATTGGGGTTTATGCGCCCAATGTTATGCTGAGCGGCCTGCTTTGTTTCGGCAGATCGAGCTGTTTTTGACGACTTCTCGTCGGGTAGTCTTAGCGGGGGATTGGAATGCCGTCCTTGACCCCGATATAGATCGTATAGGTAAAAAAAAACCGGGTACTAACAATCCTGATGTGAAGGCATTTCGGGACTTTATCGACAGGTTTGATCTTGTCGATAAGTACCGGAATGAGCACCTCAGGAGGTAGCATGGACTTGGACAACTGGTGGCAACTGGCCAGTGGCTCGCTTGCGAGCTATCTGGACCGAGTGTTAGTTAGAGAGTCGACGTAGGGCTCTTAGAGTGTCCAAGTTTCCATTATATAGTTTACACGGATCATAGGCTTGTCCGGGTCCGTGTAAACTTAGATGTTTGTTAAGGTTAGATTGGCTGGTTACTGAAATTTAACTGTTCACTTTTCGGTGAACAGGTTTTCGGGACCAGCTGCTACTAATGATTCAGAGGGAATTGACGGGGCGGTTGTGGGAAACGCCTGGTGGGGAAAATTAAAAACCAAAATTAGAACGTTTGCTGCCGATTTTAGTCGTCGACTCAATCTAGATAGACTAGCGGCGCAAACGGCATTAGAAGATAAAGTTGATCGGGCCGTCAAATCCCGTGTTAGGGGGACATAGTCTTAGCTAAGGCAGAGTTGGCCTCCTTGCTTATCAAGAAGGATCAAGCTCTGGTAGTTAGGGCTAGGCTAAAGAGAATGTCTTCTGAGGCGACGAATATGGCCGCAGAATTGCGTGCAGAGGAAAATCGGAACGCGGCTAAGCGACATATAGCGTGCGTCACATTGCCGGATAAGCGGACCGTGACTACAAGCGCGGGCATATGCGAGGCCTTTCGGCTTTATTCCAGGATCTTTTCACCAGGGAGCCCGGTCTGAGCTCTGCTCAGTTCGATGCCTATTTGGCTGACTTTCCCTGCCTTGAGGCAGCTGAAGCGGCTAGGTGCGAGGGTCCCATAACAGAGTCGGAAATCTGGGATGCGCTGAAGCAGGTTGGCCTGGATAAGTCTCCGGGACTAGATGGACTTCCCTACGAAGTGTACTTGAGGCTGTCGCCCGTTTTGTTCCTTTGCTGCAGCTGATTTACAACCACTGGATGAGGCAGGGTCTTTACCTCGACGCTTCACCAGGGGTGTGACGGTTGTTGCGTAAGGACAAGAACGGTGGGGATGGGTTAGGAACTTTCGCCCTTTGACGATGTTAAATACTGACTTAAAGATTTTGGCGAAGATCTTAGCCAACCGTTTGCAGCTTGTCCTGTCTCGTCTGATTGGCCCCGAACAGACTTGTGCTGTGAAGGGCAGGACGATTCAGGATAACCTTCATATGGTACGCTTGATCTTAGAACAAGTCGACAGTGAAGCCGCGCTGATCAATTTAGATCAGTCCAAGGCCTTCGATAGGGTTGACCATCGGTTTCTGGAGGCTGTCCTGTCGGCGGCCGGTTTCGGAGCCGACTTTCGCCCTGGATCCGGCTCTTGTATGCGACCCCGGTGCGCTGGTGGAAGTGAATGGGGTAAGGTCGGAGCCTTTCGTATTGTCTCGCTCCATTCGTCAAGGTTGTCCGCTATCGCCCTTGCTTTTACGTTCTTGCGTTGGAACCATTCCTTCGCAAGTTAAAGGCGAATCCGGTCCTGCGCGGAATTACCCTGCCGGGCGCTACCACCTCGGCCAGGTATTCTGCCTATGCTGACGACGTTTCGGCTCTTGTGTCGAGCAGAGCCGAGATTGACGAAGTCAGCAAAGAAATAAGTGGGTATGAGATGGTGACAGGGGCCAGGATCAACCGTGATAAGTCTGTGGGCTTGCGGTTGGGTGCGTGGAAGGGAGTTTTCTTCCCGGACCTTTTCCTCTGACGGATGGGCTGATCAAGATACTCGGCGTCTGGTTCGGTCCTGATCTCCAGTTGGAAATGAACTGGTCGGAGGTACAAGGGAAGGCCGAGATCGCGGTTAATCTGTGGTCTCGGAGGAGACTTTCCTGAAGGGAAGGGCGGAAGTATGTGTTTCACACATCTATCCGATCCTCCTATACCGACTCTCTGTGCTTCCACTCCTGTATGCCCGACTAATGCAATTAGTCAGGACCTTGTTCTCTTTCTTGTGGAGAGGCAAGGCCCCTATGGTATCTCGCGAGGTCTGTTGCCTCCATCCCTCTGAGGGCGGTCTGGGGATGCCTAGCATTGAGATCCGTCAATATATGCTTCGCATTACCTTTTTTAGACCGAATGTGTCGGGTCGAATGAGGAGGGTGCCTTTTGGAAAGAAGACGTCCAGAAACATTTTCCATCCCTGAAAAGTGTGCACTCGTGCGAACAAGAGGCCGGCTGTTTACCACGTGCCGAGTGCTCTTTTTATCGTGAATGTCGTCGCGCTCTGAAGCCCTCTTACGGGTTTCGATGGTCTCTCCAACGCCCAGGCGTTGTCTCGCAAGGCATTATATCAAGTTTTAGTTAGGGGTCCGTACAAGATGATCTGATTGGCGAGCTCGGTCTTACGAAGCGGGAGGCTCGCTCGATATGGCCTTGGGCGCCCGGGTTGAAATGTCTCAATAACGATGAGGCATCACCACCTGGCTGGTGATTCGTAAAGCCCTCTGGGTCAGCAAGAGACTTTGTTCAGCAGGCTTGGAGAATTGTCCAAACTGTCGTCGTTGTACGGGGAAGTCGAGACTATTGGTCACGCCTTCTTTCAGTGCAGGGTGATAGTGCCGTTGTGCAAGTTTCTTGAGGGCCTCATGGTTCGCATGCTGCATGGAAAGGTTTTTGTCCTGGATGCCAGAGCTGTTTGTAGCAATGTGGTGCCGCAGATGACGAAGGCTGAACACTATGTGTTCTGTTGCTTACTAGGGGTTATGAGAGTCGTGATTTGGACGACGCGTCAGAAGGGATTCCATGAGGGCGAGAAGTTCACTTCTTCCCAACTGATCTTGTTCTTTAAGCATCAGCTTAAAGTCAAGATCAGGACGGAAAGGCGGCGGCTCACCTCATCGGAATTCAGCAAAAGGTGGGTGATTCTTGCGCGAATGTGCCGAGTAAAAGGGCTGACCTTGAGTGGCATTTGGATGCCGGTTAGGCATTAGGATATTGTTTTCCTGGGTTGAACATAGGCAACCCATCCCGGAGTTAGGTTAGATTAGGTTTTTTGTATTTTTTCTTTTAGTTTTTTCTATTCTGGTAAACTTAGCTAAGGTGTATTTGCTCATTGGTCCCCTTTTATTTCTGTCCCCTTTTTTTCTTCCTTTAGTTTAACTCCCCATCCCTCCCTCGTTTTTTAGGTGGTCAGTAATGTCAGTTCTCTGGTAGATGTGGGGCGCCTTTCGTTTGTGTGTGTGTGTTTTTCGTATTTGTTGTTGTGTATAAATGAGTGTGTGCCTGTGTGAGTGCTTGGGATGAATGAGTGTGGCTTTATTTTCATAAGTCCCGCATCGATTTCGTCCAGTTAACTGATATTTCTGCCACATTCAAGAGTTTGTGGGGGTTTTATTACTAACACTAATTTTATTTGGTTTCTTGTAAATATATTTTGTCATTTTGTATAATTTCATTGGGGTTCATTTTAAAAGTTGTTGTTTTTTATGCCCCTCCCCCACGGACAAATATTTTGTACATAAGGGGATTATTTAGGTTTTTTCATGGAGTCAAAGAGGCATTTTGGTGTTTGTAGTAAGAAAGGTATGGATAAATGTGTTGTTTTGGTGAAAGGAATATTGTTCTGTATGATAGGGTCAGTGATTGTGGCTAGCTAAGTTTAATCTAAGACTAGTGATGACCGTCCTTCACCCCAATCCCCTTTTCGGCCTTGTGCCACATTTGTACATATGTGCAATAAATAATAGATAGTCGAGATTAAGCGTTTACACCGTTTTTTTTCTCCTGACCGGTGCTAGACATATTTGTTGTCTACCAAAGGACTATTTTTTCAACTTTTCAGACTGCCTTAATTTAGTTAAGTTTTTGATTTAATTATACACCATTTTTTCTAACGAATTTTTTGACTCTTTTGTTAAAACTTGTCATTTTTCGAACTTTCTCATTTTGACCTTTTTTTTTTTCCTTTTCATTTCCTTTCCCTTTTAACCGTTACTTCTTTTTTGTTATTAATTATTTCTGTTTTGTTCTGAGTTCTTTTTTTTCAGTACCCACACCCCGGAGTTTTTCTGTTTATTTTTCGTTTCTCGTTTGACCTTTTTAATTTTTACGTGTTAATTATTTCTGTGTTACCCGTTTAAAAAAAAAAAAAAGTCTACGTGTTTTTTTTAATTTTTGTAATCTCTGTCCTCCTTTTTTTTTAACGTTTTTTCTTTATTGGGTTGACCGTTTTTTTAAAGCGGCAGCCATTTTGTAAATTGTTTTTTTTTTGTTTCGTACGTATTGCGTTTTCTTTTTTTCCGTTTATAACTATTAGTTTTATTGTGTAATTTGTTGCTTTCTTGTCTGTTGTCCTTTAAATTTTTGTTCTTTTCTTCATTTTCGTGAACCTTGTTCACATTTTCTCGTCTGTATATTTGGTTTTTGTACCTGTTTATATTTGTGGTTATTTTTTTTGCACACGTCCTCCTGTTTGATTTTTTTGTCTGTTGATATTTGTTTAATTGTTTGATAGGCCAAACTTTATTTTACCCTCCCTTTTATTTTTTTTCTCCCTCCCTCCGCCTATAAGGCGGTTCCCCCCCGTATTTACCCTCCCCTCCCTATTATTATTATTTAAAATGGAGAAAAAAAGGATAAAAAAACCACCCTCCTTTTTGGCTATTAAAAAAAGCCCAAAAGGCTATTCTGAAAGCACCTGTTCAACCCAACCAAAAAAGACCCCCCGGACAAAGACAGTTTGGAAGAGTTTCAGCTCTTAATACCTCTTCCCCCTAGCAGTGTGGAATCTGTTGGGGAAAAAGTCAATAAAAATGAAAAATTTACTTTACGGAAGCTCAGAATGGCAAACAAAATGACTCAACTATGGAGGCCAATAATGGCCATGATTCTGAAAAAATCCAAAATGAACTGCAACTGAGCCTGAGGCCGGGGAATCGCCCTCTTGTTGGTCGTCCCCTCCAAAGTGCATTATCAATTTAGCGGAGTTCTTGGAGCGTGCCAAAAGTTACGCACACCTTGTTGTAGATGGTGGACTTTTGGAAGACCCCCAAGAATTGAAAAAATTGACAAAAGAATAGTGTCGGTTTTCGTCGTGGACAAGCGTACGCGCAAAATTTGTCGCTCGACGAAAACACAGTGTTAAAAGCATTGAACTTTCGGGTTCAAGCCCCCTTAGAATAGTTAAGGGTGCTAAATTTTTCATGGGACGTACTGTTGCCCACATCAGAAGATTGCGTCGCCGCGGCTAGCCGTGAGCTTATTAACAAAGATATAATACTGCGTACAGAGTACGAAGGCCGACGTAAGACCAGGGTAACGGTATACGAGGTCCCTCCTCAGGTTATCGGGGAACATCTCGCGGCGTTCTTCTCTCAGTATGGCGAAATTCTGGGAGCTTCTGTGATAGCCTGAGCGGGGTGGAGCTTTGACATCATGTTGGACGAGAAAGCCTTCCGCTCCATCCCCAACTGTCTGGATGTTGGCGTCTTGAAATTACCGGTCATTGTGACGGGTCGAAGACCGGTATGCTGGAGGTGTGGAGTGACTGGTCATCTCTCCTCCTCCTGCCCAGAGAAGAAGGCCTCTGGAAGTCAAGCGCCAGTTACCCAAGATCCCCTCTGACCGCGTCTCTAAATTCCGCCTCGCCTGTAATGGGCGTACCAGCCTCCGGGACCGGGTCGGTTAATCCTCCGGTCGGCGCAACATCGAAAGCCACATTCCCCAAAGAGCCTTCTGCCCGCTGCCGGTGCAGTTGTGGAGAAGGGGGGGGAATGGCTGGTTGCTGGTAAGGCCAGAGGGAAGCGCCGGACAGCGGGTCCTCAGTCCCTGAAGCCCCTAGGAAGAAAGGCACATACAGCCCCACTCCCCTCTAACAACGTTAAGGGCGATGCCCCTGGCCTCTGAAGAATCATTTGAAGAAAAACAAAAGAGATTCGACCCCGGGTATGAAAAAGTCTGAGAAACTCAAAGAATTAAAAAAAGAGGCTGGATTCGGAAAGAAAAAGACCCAATCCCTTCTACGTCCTCTAGTAGACCCGCCCTTCTCCGAAGAAACAACCCCTTCATCGCCTGCTATTTCACCATCAAAGGCCAAACCCTCCAGTAGGGATCCCAGCCCCTATAGGCATAGATCCTTTTATACCCCCCATGAACACTCCCACTCCTTCCCCGTTAAACAAAAACCCACCCCCTTCATACCCCCAAGCAATCACCGGCAAAAAATGCCGAGATGCCTCCTCCTGCTCCCAAGCGCAAAAGAAGCCCAACACAAAAAAGAAGATAAAAAAAGATAGAAAAAAAGATTATATTTTCAACACAGGAGAGGAGGTATGCTGTATTCCCCCTGCCCAGGCCGAAAGAGCCCGGGACTATAGTAACAGGGTCAAGGATTTGAAGTTCCTGCTTTCAATCAAACAGTTTGCTGACCTAGACATTGAGGAACCTAAAACTTCCCAAATGCCCAGAGGGTCCTGACAGTTATTAGGTCAGGACCTGCAGCAAATCAGACATGGGCAATGGTGGAGGAAGCTGTAAATGCCTGTAAGATGGCTTTGCCCATCGCCATTGTTGAAAACGATAAATTAAAAAGTTACAACAGTTCTGTGCAGGGAGGGTCCCCGTTTTAGTTCACCCATCCCTGTATAGAGCTCTTAAATTGACCTTCCCTGGGATATCGGCGGTATCTCCCAAGACGGCACCATCAAGAATGAGATGGGCCATGGGTCTATGGGAGACGCGGTCGGTATCCTTACCCCGGCCATGTTTAATGCTGGTAAGCAACCCTAATCGGACTTCTCATGTCTCTCTGGTTAGCTACGTTAAATGTGCGGGGCCTGAGGTCCGAGTCTCGCAGGGCGAGGCTCTCTCGTGACCTTCAGCGCCTCGGGGTGAATGTTTGTTGTGTGCAAGAGACCTGTTTTTTCTTCTCATGACCGTGAGGATATACTGTCTAAGGGGTTCGCCCTTTTTTTCAGCATGTTTTGATGGTCGTTCGAGGGTGTCTCTTGGCTAGTGAGCAAGTCTTTGGAGGCTGCATGTTCCCCTTGTCTTCGCAGATCCGGCGGGCAGGCTTTTTGCGTGCTGGATGTTACTATAAAGGATAAGGCTTTACGTCTCATTGGGGTTTATGCGCCCAATGTTCATGCTGAGCGGCCTGCTTTGTTTCGGCAGATCGAGCCGTTTTTGACGACTTCTCGTCGGGTAGTCTTAGCGGGGATTGGAATGCCGTCCTGACCCCCGATATAGATCGTATAGGTAAAAAACCGGGTACTAACAATCCTGATGTGAAGGCATTTCGGGACTTTATCGACAGGTTTGATCTTGTCGATAAGTACCGGAATGAGCACCCTCAGGAGGTAGCATGGACTTGGACAACTAGTGGCGACTCGGCCTGGCTCGCTTGCGAGCTATCTGGACCGAGTGTTAGTTAGAGAGTCGACGTAGGGCTCTTAGAGTGTCCAAGTTTCCATTATATAGTTTACACGGATCATAGGCTTGTCCGGGTCCGTGTAAACTTAGATAAACCTAAGGTTAGATTGGCTGGTTACTGAAATTTAACTGTTCACTTTTCGGTGAACAGGATTTCCGGGACCAGCTGCTACTAATGATTCAGAGGGAATTGACGGGGCGGTTGTGGGAAACGCCTGGTGGGGAAAATTAAAATCAAAAATTAGAACGTTTGCTGCCGATTTTAGTCGTCGACTCAATCTAGATAGACTAGCGGCGCAAACGGCATTAGAAGATAAAGTTGATCGGGCCGTCAAATCCCGTGTTAGTGGGGACATAGTCTTAGCTAAGGCAGAGTTGGCCTCCTTGCTTATCAAGAAGGATCAAGCTCTGGTAGTTAGGGCTAGGCTAAAGAGAATGTCTTCTGAGGCGACGAATATGGCCGCAGAATTGCGTGCAGAGGAAAATCGGAACGCGGCTAAGCGACATATAGCGTGCGTCACATTGCCGGATAAGCGGACCGTGACTACAAGCGCGGGCATATGCGAGGCCTTTCGGCTTTATTTCCAGGATCTTTTCACCAGGGAGCCCGGTCTGAGCTCTGCTCAGTTCGATGCCTATTTGGCTGACTTTCCCTGCCTTGAGGCAGCTGAAGCGGCTAGGTGCGAGGGTCCCATAACAGAGTCGGAAATCTGGGATGCGCTGAAGCAGGTTGGCCTGGATAAGTCTCCGGGACTAGATGGACTTCCCTACGAAGTGTACTTGAGGCTGTCGCCCGTTTTTGTTCCTTTGCTGCAGCTGATTTACAACCACTGGATGAGGCAGGGTCTTTACCTCGACGCTTCACCGGGGTGTGATCTGTTGTTGCGTAAGGACAAGAACGGTGGGGATGGGTTAGGGAACTTTCGCCCTTTGACGATGTTAAATACTGACTTAAAGATTTTGGCGAAGATCTTAGCCAACCGTTTGCAGCTTGTCCTGTCTCGTCTGATTGGCCCCTGAACAGACTTGTGCTGTGAAGGGCAGGACGATTCAGGATAACCTTCATATGGTACGCTTGATCTTAGAACAAGTCGACAGTGAAGCCGCGCTGATCAATTTAGATCAGTCCAAGGCCTTCGATAGGGTTGACCATCGGTTTCTGGAGGCTGTCCTGTCGGCGGCCGGTTTCGGAGCCGACTTTCGCCCTGGATCCGGCTCTTGTATGCGACCCCGGTGCGCTGGTGGAAGTGAATGGGGTAAGGTCGGAGCCTTTCGTATTGTCTCGCTCCATTCGTCAAGGTTGTCCGCTATCGCCCTTGCTTTACGTTCTTGCGTTGGAACCATTCCTTCGCAAGTTAAAGGCGAATCCGGTCCTGCGCGGAATTACCCTGCCGGGCGCTACCACCTCGGCCAGGTATTCTGCCTATGTTGACGACGTTTCGGCTCTTGTGTCGAGCAGAGCCGAGATTGACGAAGTCAGCAAAGAAATAAGTGGGTATGAGATGGTGACAGGGGCCAGGATCAACCGTGATAAGTCTGTGGGCTTGCGGTTGGGTGCGTGGAAGGAGTTTTCTTCCCGGACCTTTCCTCTGGACGGATGGGCTGATCAAGATACTCGGCGTCTGGTTCGGTCCTGATCTCCAGTTGAAATGAACTGGTCGGAGGTACAAGGGAAGGCCGAGATCGCGGTTAATCTGTGGTCTCGGAGGAGACTTTCCCTGAAGGGAAGGGCGGAAGTATGTGTTTCACATCTATCCGATCCTCCTCTACCGACTCTCTGTGCTTCCACTCCCGTATGCCCGACTAATGCAATTAGTCAGGACCTTGTTCTCTTTCTTGTGGAGAGGCAAGGCCCCTATGGTATCTCGCGAGGTCTGTTGCCTCCATCCCTCTGAGGGCGGTCTGGGGATGCCTAGCATTGAGATCCGTCAATATATGCTTCGCATTACCTTTTTAGACCGAATGTGTCGGGTCGAATGAGGAGGGTGCCTTTTGGAAAGAAGACGTCCAGAAACATTTTCCATCCCTGAAAAGTGTGCACTCGTGCGAACAAGAGGCCGGCCGTTTACCACGTGCCGAGTGCTCTTTTTATCGTGAATGTCGTCGCGCTCTGAAGCTCCTCTTACGGGTTTCGGATGGTCTCTCCAACGCCCAGGCGTTGTCTCGCAAGGCATTATATCAAGTTTTAGTTAGGGGGGTCCGTACAAGATGATCTGATTGGCGAGCTCGGTCTTACGAAGCGGGAGGCTCGCTCGATATGGCCTTTGGGCGCCCGGGTTGAAATGTCTCAATAACGATGAGGCATCACTCACCTGGCTGGTGATTCGTAAAGCCCTCTGGGTCAGCAAGAGACTTTGTTCAGCAGGCTTGGAGAATTGTCCAAACTGTCGTCGCTGTACGGGGAAGTCGAGACTATTGGTCACGCCTTCTTTCAGTGCAGGGTGATAGTGCCGTTGTGCAAGTTTCTTGAGGGCCTCATGGTTCGCATGCTGCATGGAAAGTTTTTGTCCTGGATGCCAGAGCTGTTTGTAGCAATGTGGTGCCGCAGATGACGAAGGCTGAACACTATGTGTTCTGTTGCTTACTAGGGTTATGAGAGTCGTGATTTGGACGACGCGTCAGAAGGGATTCCATGAGGGCGAGAAGTTCACTTCTTCCCAACTGATCTTGTTCTTTAAGCATCAGCTTAAAAGTCAAGATCAGGACGGAAAGGCGGCGGCTCACCTCATCGGAATTCAGCAAAAAGGTGGGTGATTCTTGCGCGAATGTGCCGAGTAAAAGGGGCTGACCTTGAGTGGCATTTGGATGCCGGTTAGGCATTAATGATATTGTTTTCCTGGGTTGAAATATAGGCAACCCATCCCGGAGTTAGGTTAGATTAGGGTTTTTGTATTTTTCTTTTAGTTTTTCTATTCTGGTAAACTTAGCTAAGGTGTATTTGCTCATTGGTCCCCTTTTATTTCTGTCCCCTTTTTTTCTTCCTTTAGTTTAACTCCCCATCCCCTCCCTCGTTTTTTTTTAGGTGGTCAGTAATGTCAGTTCTCTGGTAGATGTGGGGCGCCTTTCGTTTCGTGTGTGTGTTTTTCGTACTTGTTGTTGTGTATAAATGAGTGTGTGCCTGTGTGAGTGCTTGGGATGAATGAGTGTGGCTTTATTTTCATAAGTCCCGCATCGATTTCGTCCAGTTAACTGATATTTCTGCCACATTCAAGAGTTTGTGGGGGGTTTTATTACTAACACTAATTTTATTTGGTTTCTTGTAAATATATTTTGTCATTTTGTATAATTTCATTGGGGTTCATTTTTAAAAGTTGTTGTTTTTATGCCCCTCCCCCACGGACAAATATTTTGTACATAAGGGGATTATTTAGGTTTTTTCATGGAGTCAAAGAGGCATTTTGGTGTTTGTAGTAAGAAAGGTATGGATAAATGTGTTGTTTTGGTGAAAGGAATATTGTTCTGTATGATAGGGTCAGTGATTGTGGCTAGCTAAGTTTAATCTAAGACTAGTGATGACCGTCCTTCACCCCAATCCCCTTTTCGGCCTTGTGCCACATTTGTACATATGTGCAATAAATAATAGATAGTACAGATTAAGCGTTTACACCGTTTTTTCTCCTGACCGGTGCTAGACATATTTGCTGTCTACCAAAGGACTAATTTTTCAACTTTTCAGACTGCCTTAATTTAGTTAAGTTTTTTGATTTAATTGTTTACTATTTTTCTAACTCTTTTGTTAAAACTTGTCATTTTTCGAACTTTCTCATTTTGACCTTTTGTTTTTTCCTTTTCATTTCCTTTCCCTTTTAACCGTTACTTCTTTTTGTTATTAATTATTTCTGTTCTGAGTTCATTTTTTTTCAGTACCCACACCCCGGAGTTTTTCTGTTTATTTTTCGTTTCTCGTTTGACCTTTTTAATTTTTACGTGTTAATTATTTCTGTGTTACCCGTTTAAAAAAAAAAAAAAAAAAGTCTACGTGTTTTATTTTAATTTTTGTAATCTCTGTCCCTCCTCTTTTTTTAACGTTAGCGGCAGCCATTTTGTAAATTGTAACCTTTTTTTTTGTTTCGTACGTATTGCGTTTTCTCTTTTCCGTTTATAACTATTAGTTTTATTGTGTAATTTGTTGCTTTCTTGTCTGTTGTCCTTTAAATTTTTGTTCTTTCTTCATTTTCGTGAACCTTGTTCACATTTTCTCGTCTGTATATTTGGTTTTTGTATCTGTTTATATTTGTGGTTATAATTTTTGCACACGTCCTCCTGTTTGATTTTTTTTGTCTGTTGATATTTGTTTAATTGTTTGTAGGCCAAACTTTATTTTTACCCTCCCCTTTTATTTTTTTTTCTCCCTCCTCCGCCTATAAGGCGGTTCCCCACCCGTATTTACCTCCCTCCCCCTATTATTATTATTTAAAAATGGAGAAAAAAGGATAAAAACCACCCTCCTTTTGGCTATTAAAAAAGCCCAAAAGGCTATTCGAAAGCACCTGTTCAACCCAACCAAAAAAGACCCCCGGACAAAGACAGTTTGGAAGAGTTTCCAGCTCTTAATACCTCTTCCCTAGCAGTGTGGAAACTGTTGGGAAAAAGTCAATAAAAATGAAAAAATTACTTCTACGGAAGCTCAGAATGGCAACATCAATGACTCAACTATGGAGGCCAATAATGGCCAAGATTCTGAAAAATCAAAAATGAACCGCAAACTGAGCCTGAGGCCGGGGAATCGCCCTCTTGTTGGTCGTCCCTCCAAAGTGCATTATCAATTTAGCGGAGTTCTTGGAGCGTGCCAAAAGTTACGCACACCTTGTTGTAGATGGTGGACTTTGGAAGACCCCAAGAATTGAAAAAATTGACAAAAAAGAATAGTGTCGGTTTTCGTCGTGGACAAGCGTACGCGCAAAATTTGTCGCTCGACGAAAAACACAGTGTTAAAAGCATTGGAATCCTTCGGGTTCAAGCCCCTTAGAATAGTTAAGGGTGCTAAATTTTTCATGTGGGACGTACTGTTGCCCACATCAGAAGATTGCGTCGCCGCGGCTAGCCGTGAGCTAATTAATAAAGAAATAATACTGCGTACAGAGTACGAAGGCCGACGTAAGACCAGGGTAACGGTATACGAGGTCCCTCCTCAGGTTATCGGGGAACATCTCGCGGCGTTCTTCTCTCAGTATGGCGAAATTCTGGGAGCTTCCTGTGATAGCCTGAGCGGGGGTGGAGCTTTGACATCATGTTGGACGAGAAAGCCTTCCGCTCCATCCCCAACTGTCTGGATGTTGGCGTCTTGAAATTACCGGTCATTGTGACGGGTCGAAGACCGGTATGCTGGAGGTGTGGAGTGACTGGTCATCTCTCCTCCTCCTGCCCAGAGAAGAAGGCCTCTGGAAGTCAAGCGCCAGTTACTCAAGATCCCCTCTGACCGCGTCTCTAAATTCCGCCTCGCCTGTAATGGGCGTACCAGCCTCCGGGACCGGGTCGGTTAATCCTCCGGTCGGCGCAACATCGAAAAGCCACATTCCCCAAAGAGCCTTCGCCCGCTGCCGGTGCAGTTGTGGAGAAGGGGGAGGGGGAATGGCTGGTTGCTGGTAAGGCCAGAGGGAAGCGCCGGACAGCGGGTCCTCAGTCCCCTGAAGCCCCTAGGAAGAAAGGCACATACAGCCCCACTCCCTCTAACAACGTTAAGGGCGATGCCCCGGCCTCTGAAGAATCATTTGAAGAAAAGCAAAAGAGATTCGACCCCGGTTATGAAAAGACAGAGAAACTAAAAAAGAATTAAAAAAAGAGGCTGGATTCGGAAAGAAAAGACCCAATCCCTTCTACGTCCTCTAGTAGACCCGCCCCTTCTCCGAAGAAACAACCCCTTCATCGCCTGCTATTTCACCATCAAAGGCCAAACCCACCAGTAGGGATCCCAGCCCCTATAGGCATAGATCCTTTTATACCCCCATGAACACTCCCACTCCTTCCCCGTTAAACAAAACCCACTCCCCTTCATACCCCCAAGCAATCACCGGCAAAAATGCTGAGATGCCTCCTCCTGCTCCCAAGCGGCAAAGAAGCCCAACTCAAAAAGAAGAAAAAAAGATAGAAAAAAAAGATTTATTTTCAACACAGGAGAGGAGGTATGCCGTATTTCCCTGCCCAGGCCGAAAGAGCCTGGGATTATAGTAACAGGGTCAAAGATTTGAAGTTCCTGCTTTCAATCAAACAGTTTGCTGACCTAGACATTGAGGAACCTAAAACTTCCCAAATGCCCAGAGGGTCCTGACAGTTATTAGGTCAGGACCTGGGGCAAATCAGACTTGGGCGATGGTGGAGGAAGCCGTAAATGCTTGTAAGATGGCTTTGCCCATCGCCATTGTTGAGAACGATAAATTAAAAAAGTTACAACAGTTCTGTGCAGGGAGGGTCCCCGTTTTAGTTCACCCATCCCTGTATAGAGCTCTTAAATTGACCTTCCCTGGGATATCGGCGGTATCTCCCAAGACGGCACCATCAAGAATGAGATGGGCCATGGGTCTATGGGAGACGCGGTCGGTATCCTTACCCCGGCCATGTTTAATGCTGGTAAGCAACCCTAATCGGACTTCTCATGTCTCTCTGGTTAGCTACGTTAAATGTGCGGGGCCTGAGGTCCGAGTCTCGCAGGGCGAGGCTCTCTCGTGACCTTCAGCGCCCTCGGGGTGAATGTTTGTTGTGTGCAAGAGACCCGTTTTCTTCTCATGACCGTGAGGATATACTGTCTAAGGGGTTCGCCCTTTTTTTCAGCATGTTTTGATGGTCGTTCGAGGGGTGTCTCTTGGCTAGTGAGCAAGTCTTTGGAGGCTGCATGTTCCCTTTCTTCGCAGATCCGGCGGGCAGGCTTTGCGTGCTGGATGTTACTATAAAGGATAAGGCTTTACGTCTCATTGGGGTTTATGCGCCCAATGTTCATGCTGAGCGGCCTGCTTTGTTTCGGCAGATCGAGCCGTTTTGACGACTTCTCGTCGGGTAGTCTTAGCGGGGGATTGGAATGCCGTCCTTGACCCCGATATAGATCGTATAGGTAAAAAACCGGTACTAACAATCCTGATGTGAAGGCATTTCGGGACTTTATCGACAGGTTTGATCTTGTCGATAAGTACCGGAATGAGCACCCTCAGGAGGTAGCATGGACTTGGACAACTAGTGGCAACTCGGCCAGTGGCTCGCTTGCGAGCTATCTGGACCGAGTGTTAGTTAGGAGAGTCGACGTAGGGCTCTTAGAGTGTCCAAGTTTCCATTATATAGTTTACACGGATCATAGGCTTGTCCGGGTCCGTGTAAACTTAGATAAGCCTAAGGTTAGATTGGCTGGTTACTGGAAATTTAACTGTTCACTTTTCGGTGAACAGGATTTCCGGGACCAGCTGCTACTAATGATTCAGAGGGAATTGACGGGGGCGGTTGTGGGAAACGCCTGGTGGGGAAAATTAAAATCCAAAATTAGAACGTTTGCTGCCGATTTTAGTCGTCGACTCAATCTAGATAGACTAGCGGCGCAAACGGCATTAGAAGATAAAGTTGATCGGGCCGTCAAATCCCGTGTTAGTGGGGACATAGTCTTAGCTAAGGCAGAGTTGGCCTCCTTGCTTATCAAGAAGGATCAAGCTCTGGTAGTTAGGGCTAGGCTAAAGAGAATGTCTTCTGAGGCGACGAATATGGCCGCAGAATTGCGTGCAGAGGAAAATCGGAACGCGGCTAAGCGACATATAGCGTGCGTCACATTGCCGGATAAGCGGACCGTGACTACAAGCGCGGGCATATGCGAGGCCTTTCGGCTTTATTTCCGGGATCTTTTCACCAGGGAGCCCGGTCTGAGCTCTGCTCAGTTCGATGCCTATTTGGCTGACTTTCCCTGCCTTGAGGCAGCTGAAGCGGCTGGGTGCGAGGGTCCCATAACAGAGTCGGAAATCTGGGATGCGCTGAAGCAGGTTGGCCTGGATAAGTCTCCGGGACTAGATGGACTTCCCTACGAAGTGTACTTGAGGGCTGTCGCCCGTTTTTGTTCCTTTGCTGCAGCTGATTTACAACCACTGGATGAGGCAGGGGTCTTTACCTCGACGCTTCACCAGGGGTGTGATCAAGTTGTTGCGTAAGGACAAGAACGGTGGGGATGGGTTAGGGAACTTTCGCCCTTTGACGATGTTAAATACTGACTTAAAGATTTTGGCGAAGATCTTAGCCAACCGTTTGCAGCTTGTCCTGTCTCGTCTGATTGGCCCCGAACAGACTTGTGCTGTGAAGGGCAGGACGATTCAGGATAACCTTCATATGGTACGCTTGATCTTAGAACAAGTCGACAGTGAAGCCGCGCTGATCAATTTAGATCAGTCAAGGCCTTCGATAGGGTTGACCATCGGTTTCTGGAGGCTGTCCTGTCGGCGGCCGGTTTCGGAGCCGACTTTCGCTCCTGGATCCGGCTCTTGTATGCGACCCCGGTGCGCTGGTGGAAGTGAATGGGGTAAGGTCGGAGCCTTTCGTATTGTCTCGCTCCATTCGTCAAGGTTGTCCGCTATCGCCTTTTTGCTTTACGTTCTTGCGTTGGAACCATTCCTTCGCAAGTTAAAGGCGAATCCGGTCCTGCGCGGAATTACCCTGCCAGGCGCTACCACCTCGGCCAGGTATTCTGCCTATGCTGACGACGTTTCGGCTCTTGTGTCGAGCAGAGCCGAGATTGACGAAGTCAGCAAAAGAAATAAGTGGGTATGAGATGGTGACGGGGCCAGGATCAACCGTGATAAGTCTGTGGGCTTGCGGTTGGGTGCGTGGAAGGAGTTTCTCTTCCCGGACCTTTCCTCTGGACGGATGGGCCGATCAAGATACTCGGCGTCTGGTTCGGTCCTGATCTCCAGTTGGAAATGAACTGGTCGGAGGTACAAGGAAGGCCGAGATCGCGGTTAATCTGTGGTCTCGGAGGAGACTTTCCCTGAAGGAAGGGCGGAAGTATGTGTTTCACACATCTATCCGATCCTCCTCTACCGACTCTCTGTGCTTCCACTCCCGTATGCCCGACTAATGCAATTAGTCAGGACCTTGTTCTCTTTCTTGTGGAGAGGCAAGGCCCCTATGGTATCTCGCGAGGTCTGTTGCCTCCATCCCTCTGAGGGCGGTCTGGGGATGCCTAGCATTGAGATCCGTCAATATATGCTTCGCATTACCTTTTTTAGACCGAATGTGTCGTGGGTCGAATGAGGAGGGTGCCTTTTGGAAAGAAGACGTCCAGAAACATTTTCCATCCCTGAAAAGTGTGCACTCGTGCGAACAAGAGGCCGGCCGTTTACCACGTGCCGAGTGCTCTTTTATCGTGAATGTCGTCGCGCTCTGAAGCTCCTCTTACGGGTTTCGGATGGTCTCTCCAACGCCCAGGCGTTGTCTCGCAAGGCATTATATCAAGTTTTAGTTAGGGGTCCGTACAAGATGATCTGATTGGCGAGCTCGGTCTTACGAAGCGGGAGGCTCGCTCGATATGGCCTTTGGGCGCCCGGGTTGAAATGTCTCAATAACGATGAGGCATCACTCACCTGGCTGGTGATTCGTAAAGCCCTCTGGGTCAGCAAGAGACTTTGTTCAGCAGGCTTGGAGAATTGTCCAAACTGTCGTCGCTGTACGGGGGAAGTCGAGACTATTGGTCACGCCTTCTTTCAGTGCAGGGTGATAGTGCCGTTGTGCAAGTTTCTTGAGGGCCTCATGGTTCGCATGCTGCATGGAAAGGTTTTTGTCCTGGATGCCAGAGCTGTTTGTAGCAATGTGGTGCCGCAGATGACGAAGGCTGAACACTATGTGTTCTGTTGCTTACTAGGGGTTATGAGAGTCGTGATTTGGACGACGCGTCAGAAGGGATTCCATGAGGGCGAGAAGTTCACTTCTTCCCAACTGATCTTGTTCTTTAAGCATCAGCTTAAAGTCAAGATCAGGACGGAAAGGCGGCGGCTCACCTCATCGGAATTCAGCAAAAGGTGGGTGATTCTTGCGCGAATGTGCCGAGTAAAAGGGCTGACCTTGAGTGGCATTTGGATGCCGGTTAGGCATTAAGGATATTGTTTTCCTGGGTTGAACATAGGCAACCCATCCGGAGTTAGGTTAGATTAGGTTTTTGTATTTTTTCTTTTAGTTTTTTTCTATTCTGGTAAACTTAGCTAAGGTGTATTTGCTCATTGGTCCCCTTTTATTTCTGTCCCTTTTTTTCTTCCTTTAGTTTAACTCCCCATCCCTCCCTTTTTTTTTTAGGTGGTCAGTAATGTCAGTTCTCTGGTAGATGTGGGGCGCCTTTCGTTTCGTGTGTGTGTTTTTTCGTACTTGTTGTTGTGTATAAATGAGTGTGTGCCTGTGTGAGTGCTTGGGATGAATGAGTGTGGCTTTATTTTCATAAGTCCCGCATCGATTTCGTCCAGTTAACTGATATTTCTGCCACATTCAAGAGTTTGTGGGGGTTTTATTACTAACACTAATTTTATTTGGTTTCTTGTAAATATATTTTGTCATTTTGTATAATTTCATTGGGGTTCATTTTTAAAAGTTGTTGTTTTTATGCCCCTCCCCCACGGACAAATATTTTGTACATAAGGGGATTATTTAGGTTTTTTCATGGAGTCAAAGAGGCATTTTGGTGTTTGTAGTAAGAAAGGTATGGATAAATGTGTTGTTTTGGTGAAAGGAATATTGTTCTGTATGATAGGGTCAGTGATTGTGGCTAGCTAAGTTTAATCTAAGACTAGTGATGACCGTCCTTCACCCCAATCCCCTTTTCGGCCTTGTGCCACATTTGTACATATGTGCAATAAATAATAGATAGTAGAGATTAAGAAATTGAATCCAGAGACTCTGCCTGACTGCGATTTAGTCAACCCATTATGCAGGAACAGTCTTCCCAAGAATATACCAAACTAACTGTAAATATTGTGTACCTATTCTTTGTTTCAATACATTTTGTTAACGTACATTTTGTGTTGTATTATTCCATGCTTATTTAAGCTTCAACACTTAATATTTTTGCTTTTTCTCTTTTCTTTTTTTTCTTCTTGCTATTTTATGGACATTTCTTTGTCAGCTCTTTTTTTTTTTCAATTTACCTTCCTTTTCCTATATTTCTATTTATCTGTAGCTTTTTTCTTTAACCCAGTTCTTCTTCTCTTTCTTCTCATCATGATAATCGGTCATCATTACCGATGTTTCCATTGGAATTACTCCTACTCCTATTCTTTCACTGTTCCTTCGTTTCCTCTTTCCTTTATCAGTTTCTCGCTTTCCTTCACGCAATGTTTTTTATTTTTATTTCCTAGTCTTCTCTCTTTTTATTTTTCATCTTTTTTTAATTCTTCTTCTTCTCCATTTTCTGCATTATCTTCTTCATCTAGTACCACATCTTTCTCTTTCATTCTCGACACTCAAACCAGTCCTTCTCTCCCTCCCTCCCTCTTTCTTCCATTATTCCCAGTTATTCTCATCAATCCAAATCCGATACCCCTAAATTTATTGAGGGAGATGAATCAAACATCTTTTGGAAAAGAAAAAAAAAGCACAAAAAAGAAAAACAACAATTCAACAACAAACAGAAGACAGTGGAAACTAAAAGGGGTCATCAGGACTCCAGTGTAATGTTCTTTCAAATCCAGAAGCTGCCTGTACCACCAGCCACCCAAACCCGAGGGACGCTCATTTTAAGGAGGCCGTGTACATGAAAAGCGGCCTAGGTGGGGGTGTATAGACTGAGGGAAGGACGCATGGATGGATGGATAGATGAAGACGATTGTTGTGTCCACGAAGGTAAAAAGAAAGGTCTGAGGTGGGGAGAAAAATTACCATCCACCTGGACGCCTAAAAAATACAATCCAATTGAATATTCGCGCCTTTTTTGTTACATTTCAGAAGCCCATCTTCTTTTTCAGTTTTCGATTTTTTTTAAAATCTGTTTTATTATTATTATTATTATTATTATTATTATTATTATTATTATTATCAGAAATAGTTCAGTCCAGGTACACATTTTTCTTATTTTTTGTTATGATTTTTAATTTTCATTTTTTTAAAACTGCGTCAAATTTGCTGTTTTAAAGGCATTTATTCTCTGAATTTTTCGTTTTCAATTTCTTCTTCTTCTTCTTCTTCTTCTTCTTCTTCTTCTTCCTCCTCCTCCTCAAGGATTCTTCTTCCTCCTCCTCCTTCTTCTTCTTCTTCTTCACTCCTCCTCCTTTATTTATTAATTATTTTCCTCCTTCTTTTTGAAAAAAAAATCCTTATTTAATCTTCTTCTTCTTCTTCACTTTCATCTTTATTTATTAATTATTTTCTCCTCATTCTTTTTCATTTCTACTTATTTAATCTCATGTTCTTCTTCACCTTCCTCCATATATATCCTGTTTTCCCTCACTCTCAATTCTTCTTACATTTTTATCCTTCACAATTTCTTTCGTTTCATTTTCTACTTTTTCTTCTTTTTCTTTTTAAACTTCTTCTGTTTCCTCTTTTTTTTTTCTCTCTCGGACATTTTTCCTTCAGTCATGAATAACTTTCATTTTTCATTTTTCATCATCACCATTATTAGTATTATTATTATTATTAGTAGTAGTAGTGCTATTGTGGTTATTATCATTATTATTATCATCATCATCGTGGGTGGCATCATCATGACAGAAAGTAATTTTAAGTGCCTAATTACCAAGTCACCTCCTGGGGCTATGAATAAAAAGGAAAGTTATCTATGCACATTTGGGACGTTTCTATTAGATGAAGAGGCTTTAGCGGATATGTGCAGTTTTGTAGCTCTGAGATACTAATGTGTCCAGCAATTTTGCTCACATTATATTCTGTACTCTTCTTCATCATAAACAATGCCCTTATCATAATAGGTATATTCGTAGTTTTCTGTGTCTACATTTTTGTTACTTCGATTTGCATGTCCTTATAAATGACAGCTATAGAAAATTTTGTTAGAAAACTTGAAATCCTCTGGGCAAGTCACATAAATTAGTTGGCAGGATCCATTTTTGAATCTGTTATGAGTCTGTCTGGTCTATTATTATTATTATTATTATTATTATTATTATTATTATTATTATTATTTCCTTTGATTCCTGTTTTATACACATTTCATTCAGGGCCACAAGCAGAGACCTAATGTAAGAAATGGATTCATGATATTTTCCAGTGATCATTTCTATATAAAACCTGAATCACACACATTTGATTGAAATAGATAAAATTCTTCGTAGTGTGTGAACTGTACTTGTGAGTATATGTTTTGTATTTCTTTGAGGCGTCGACTATCAAAAATCTCTTCAATGAGTCTATTAGAACCTTTGCCAATAAATCCGAGTCCTCCAACTACAACTGGAATTATTGATGCCTTCATGTGTCACATTTTTTAGATTTTCTCTTTAACATCCTGGCATTTTGATAGATTTGAAGATCTTCAAAGATACATTAAACTGTGCAGAAACTAAGTCAATAAGAAAGTACAGGGTGTTTCAAAAAATTTGATATTCTTTGAGATGTAAATATCACAGAAAGTACATGATTAAGGCAAATTAAATTAAAAAGTATTAATGTTGAAGATCATAAGATTTATTCTTCCAAATCTGAATGAGAAATTCAAAAGCATGTGGATTATGTGAACACACAAAACGCCTTTTCTCTTCTAGTAAATAGCATTTTTATACCTGTAAAGAAAAAGATTAAAGATTAAAGAACCTAAAATACAAATAAGAAAAAACAAAAAACATAAAGACATAAAAACATAAAACAAACATTAAACATAAAGATGCTATTAAAATTTGAAGTCATTTGAAGGAGATCTAACAAAGTTATTAGATTGCGAAATGATATCAATTTTTTTGAAACACCCTGTATATTCTGTTTCTGTGGTCTTTCATCAAGTTATCTGAGCGGTTAACTTTGATTGTTTTGTCTGTATTTATTGTAAAGTCCCATAAAATTGTTACGGGCCCTATATCTGCAACCGGATGTAGCTGATGTTCATACCAGTTTCTTGCAGTTTCCTTCCTATAAAAGTTTCATATTTTACAGCGCATACATTGCCCCGCTCTATCATGCCGAGTTTTATATTCAGTTAGTCCTAACACAACGCAACTTGATAAGATGGTAAATTGTTTCTGGATATTTATCACAATCTGCATTTCGGGTTAACACAATTTTTCAGTATGTGTGCTTGGTAATTTCTAGTTAGCAAGCATTGATCCTGTGCATCAGGAATAAAACCCTCAGTTTCAAATTTTAACCCTGCACTACGTAATCACTGATGGGTACGGGGTTTATCTACATAATCGGGCAGAGAATTGACAATAAAAAGGCTTATATTTCCATCGTTTCTCCATTTAGTACATTGCATTTGCATTCTTAAGTTCTTTACCGCCGCAATAGATGTATTCTTTGACACAGATCATCAGCCAGTCTTCTGTAGTTTCCAGGTATCTTTGGAGACCGATTGTTGTGGTATCTTAATGCAGTTCTAATTGACGTAATCCTTTGTCTCCTTCGGATTTAGATACATGCAGACGATCAACATCAGCCTTAGGATGTTGCACGCAGTGACAAATGAAAAGCTTTCCCATTTTGACATATATTCGCTAAAAGTAAGCTATGATCCAATTAAGGATGTTGAATCTGTATTGCACTAAAGGGACAGCCAACATGTTTATGGCTGATATTCTGTTTTGTGAATTTTATTCGATATTTATCACCAAAAACACACACACCTATAGTATTCTTTTTTTTTTACGTTCTCCCTCCTTTAGGTATGGTGTATTTCATCTCTTCCGCTGAATCTTAGATATTTATAATTTTTTTATTCCTGTTCGTTAATCTTTGTGATATCGTGGAAAAATTAAAATCTAGATCTGTAGAGTATGTTTTTGTAATTCTCCCTTTCTTGAATGTTACTTTTTCACATTTATCTAATCCTATACCATACCGATGTTATCACTGAAACATTTTACAGTACTGAGGATACCCTTCAACTCATTGTCGTCTTTGGTAAAGTGTTTGATATCATCCATGTAGAATTAAACCCTTTGTATCCATAGTTATTAGTGTTTCGTTACGACGAAAGTGAGGTTAAGGAAAGACAGAACAGAAGGATGAAAAGGAATGATTCTTCGTCGGATATTAAAACAATTGGAAATGGCAGAACCTTTTGTGTGATTTAGCAATAATATGGTTTTCCACTGTCCCGTTCTATATTTAAGGAAATTTACTCACCCCAAGGAGAATTTGTACATTTCCCAAGCCTTAAATATCCAAGAGCGTGGCACCATATCAAAGACTTTAAGTAATCTATCCAAGCTGTGCTGAGATTTCTACCTTTTTTCCTGCAATTTCAACTTTATGAACGTCTTCGACATCTCTTGTGTTCCATGAGATGGATGCTGTTTTCATCGAGAAAAGAGTAATACAGTTCGTTAGGACAGACGTGATCAATTTATATGTGGTAGACAGACATGCTATTGGCCTGTAATTTTTTGGATCATCTGTTTCACCCGTTTTCAATGATCCATTCTGGAATTTCATTGGAGTCATAAATTAGCATTGATAAAGTTTAGGCAAGAGTTTGAATTGATGACAGATGATAGAGCCCAAAGTTGGGTACCTTGTCATTTCTTGGGTATTTCCGTTTGGGGGATTTTTTTTAGAGCTTGCCTAACATTACCCTTGGTTATATTTTACTATTCTTGCATAGGTTAATTATTCATTCTTTCTGGTTCTTATTTGATCCCCTCTTCATTGAGATTATATTCCTTTGAGTTGCTCCAAATTTCTCAAAATTTTTTTCTCTTTTTTTCAAAAGATGGCGGGATTTTTACTTCTACAATTGCTTTTCGAATTTACACATAAAACTTCTTGAGGTTTTCTTATATACCCTACCTATGAACACTAATGGATATGTCTCAATCCTCATAAATACCTTGGGCTCTATTCTAAGTGGTGGTAATGTTCTCTAAGTAGTCCACCACTAGCAGTGGTTTACCTACTTCAGCCGCTGGCGAGTATTGTATTTTGTTGATGTTATAACGATTACCATTTGATTTCCAACGTCCGTTTTTGTTATTCCTCATTAAGTAACCCATTCTAGGTTACAACAGATTTATTACTATTATTATTATTATTAATAATAATAATAATAATAATAATAATAATAATAATAATGAGTAAGAGCAGTACTCAAAAAATGAGGTTGGATTACAAATATATGAAGCCCAATATACACATCCTAACACAAAGCCTAATAAGTGTATAGCAGACACACGCACCGCAGCCAAATATACCAAAATCAACCCTAACAATTTTGAGAAATTATTATTCTCTTTCGCTTCAGCCTGTTATTCTTCCAATTTATTCCAGATAATCACATAATCCAATCATGCAATCATTTCTTTCTTTCCTAATTTTTAACCAATCATCAGCTCTACTCCTCTTTCTTTTTTTCACCGACTTCCTTCTTTTAATCCTTTTGTCACAACTATTTCCCCCATTTTGCTTATATATCAAACAAGAATCAATACCTTTTAGTCCCAATCAAATCTTGCGGAGATATTGATCCATTTGCCTCCTTTTTCCTTATCAACTCCAGTTATTTTTACCACCTTCTTCGTTCTTATAATCATTTTGAACAACCATTTTTTTTTACAAACCAAAAAGCTTATATAAAATTCACAAATTATCAATATCTTTAGTAGCAATCAAGTACTAATAGTTAAAGTAGGGATATTTTATTCTTTCTTTAAAATTAAAAAAATGACAAAACCTTTCAACCGTCGGTCACGATGATCTGCCACTTCTTCCCTCACTATCTCGCTATTGTTCTGCGTCTATATGTTCAAATATTTACTATACTTAGCAGAAGAGTAGGGTAGCGATTGTGAGTCTCAAACCCATTACGTAAGCGAATAGTGCACAAGAAAAAAAATTTCCGACTGGAGCAAAGAAGGAGTCTTCGAAATCGGGTAGAAAGCTAAGATTATGAATGTAATTTCCAAGGGGAGCCTTATCAACTTGTTTAACTGATAAAATACAATCTTTCTACACAAATAAATTTTAATTTTTCCACGATATCAAAATTACCATTTTAATTTTTTTTATAGTGTCAAAATTAACCTTTTGAATTTTTTCTCGGTGTCAGAATTAACGTTTCGAATTGTCACGGTGTAGAAATTAACTTAAAAATACGAGTAGGCTGACGGTTAACAAGACGGTAAAATGGAAAACTGCATAGCGATCTGAAACTTCCGGTTTGAAGTTTGTGTCCACTGCACAGTAATAGCCTTGTAAAAGAAAAGAAAAAGGAAAATAACCATTTCTTATCCTGCTTCAGATGTTATGGTTGAAATCGCAGGGCAGATTAATCTCTTTAAAATTGTTTAAAAACTAGTTAACAATTTAATAGAAATATACTGGTAAATCGATCTACATAACCACTTTCACACTCATATATATATATATATATATATATATATATATATATATATATGTGTGTGTGTGTGTGTGTGTGTGTGTTTTGTGTGTGTGTCTCTCTCTCTCTCTCCCTATATATATATATATATATATATATATATATATGTTTTGAGCAACAACAAAAATATGAATATTTTTTGATTTATTATTTCAATTAGGTTCCTCGACTAGTTTCGGCCAGCATGGCCATCATCAGGAGAAAAAATCCTTGCTCGTTAATAGCAGTAAACTACAGGAGTGAATTACTGTCTCTGAAGAAAGTGAACTTTATCTGTAGTTTTCAGTTGTTTTTTAGCGTTAATTTTGGTCAGTCTTTTTATTGATTAAACGGCCTCTTTCAAGTTTTTTATGGGATGTGTGTATTAAGTGTATGTTATCTTTATTTATATATATATATATATATATATATATATATAAACAGTCCAATTGTGGGCTTTAGATATGAAGTCATAGCAAACAGACTAGTCTTTTTAACCTATCCGCTCATATAGTGATTGTGATCCTTACGTAAACCATACCCGATTTACAATTATGTCCTTGTAGAAGAATAAATTAAGCGTAATATCTAAAAGGTTCATTTCTGGATTGGCCAAAAGTCAATGTATTACCTATAGACATTAGAATTTAATAAGAATAGGTTCCCAAATATATTAAGCAAACTTATATGTTTGCATATTACAGAATACATATGCTTACCACAGTAAGTATGTGAGCCTCTTTTTGGCAGGGAGAGTAGTTTAATTCCTATCAATTCCAGAGAATAGTGCTAGAGTCCGGGTAATATCTGGAACATTTAACTCTCATTTTCCAGGCAAACAGGCTATCTCCCCTATAAGTCTTTGACGGGTACTTTTTCATTTGATGTTTACCCAAACAGGGCGCTACCTTCATCTTGAGAGACAAACGGATGCCTACTACTAAACTGGGCTATTTTTGAAAACAAAGTGAAACTAAATATTGAATCCCGTTTTTTTTTTTTAGTGACTGTCAAGTACTGAATTTCGTTACTTGTTACTTTTTCGTTCTACGCATTAAAATAAGCTAAGATAACTTGGGCTACTAATCAGAAGAATTGTCTTTCAAAATTCAGTAGCACTAGTTAGATTCATTACTTGTTAGTTCATCCCATTTCACATGATATTATCATGCACAATTTACTATTTTATAGATTAGTGCTGCGTTTTATGCCAGTGATATAAAGTAAAGTAAAGAATAGAACATATTTGTCTTTTTACTAACCAAAGTATATACAACGAAGTAACAGCAAGTCCGTAGCCTTAAACATAGCTAAATTTGAAAGTGTATTTTAAATAAAGGGAATTATGTTTGTCATGTTTTAATCATTTCACTCCAAGCAAGGCGATAATGCCACTAAGACGCAAGGGGTTACTGGGGATACAAGAGAATGAGAGGACTTTTGTGAAGAGAAAGAACAACAAAAATCAGGATTAAGACAGATGATAGTGATTGGCATTGCATTTAATTTTTCGAAGATTATAAGTAGCAACGAAGTAAGAAAAGAAAATATTAGAATTAAACTTACGGTTACATATAGACAGTCCAACAACAACAAAAAAAACGGTGACAGCTAGTTGCCATTCTAGTCGCAGGCTTAAATTCCTGCGGTCGTAGAAGCAAGAAGGAAATCTCATCAGAAGAATTACCACGAAAATATTTGTATAAAAGACAGAACGAATCCACGTCAGGTCGGTGAGAAAGTGACTGAAGTCGAGATGCCAGGTTAGTATCGATTACATTACAGACCCTTCCTTTAATTTTGCGGAGAATCTCAAGATATATTATAGGAGCAAAAGACCAGATATGGTAGCAATATTCAATTTAGTAACCATTCATTTAGTAACCATCTACATTGAGTGGCTCATGTAGTAGACAAACATTTATTTAAAAAATGGCAAGCGACAATTCCATTATGGCAAATTTTCAAATACTAACTTAAGCAGAGAGCACAGATACTGCATTGATACAAGGGAGAGTGTCGAGGCGCTATAATTTGATGCTAATGAGAGCGCTCAGATATTCCAGTAATAGTTAGAAGCAGCATTTCCCGAGTAAATAATTTTGATGGGCATTGTACTAGAAAGTGAATAAATAGCTTAAATGGGAAGGAAGAAAAGCTTTGCTTAAATTCTACAAATGGGATATGAAAAAAAAAAAAAGAAATACGAAAAACTACTGTCTTTTGGGAGGTGTCTGACGATAGTGAATTGGAAAACTGAATTCATAACTGCTAAGGTTGATTCAAAGTTCATCCGGATGAATTGTGGGGGACGGGTGGCTACGAAGGTGGATTGTGCACATTGAGATGAGTGTGTACTAATTTGCGGTTTGGTGTGACGGCGCTTTAAGAGTCCTCTTCATAGTCAACTAATATACACACTGCTTTTCTCTTTCTTTCATTTTTTATTTCTTTTCTTTTTTCTTTTTTTCTTTTTTTGTTTTTTTTTGGGGTTTTTTTTTTGTTGCTTTTTTTTTATATAAAGATGCACACTAGTCAAATCCTAAGAAAATACTACTTTGCTTTCCATAACAATATTCAATGCACGGCGGAATTGTGCATTTCAATAGAATCACTCTACTTCATGTCAGTGGAAATCGTGAGCCAAAGAAGATGCAAAGAGTTAGTCTTCTAGAGGTTAGCATCAGCCATGTTGATAGTAGGCAGAAAATATACTCTGTTGGGATTAAATGAAAATAGTTTTGTTTTAGAGGTGTTCAAATTTGCAGGTTTGTCCCAGTTAAACTAGTAATAAGTAACTGTTATGTAAAATGAACGCTTCTTTCTATCATTAAGCGACGGATTTATTTATTTAATTCATTAATTTTTACTAATTAAAAAGACGTGGATTTCTCTTGTAAAATTTGCTAAGACTATTAGTATTTTTGCTGTATTTAATGTTAATTTTAGATTTAAGTGACATCTCATCGAACATAAAAAGGTATGACAGATTCCGGAATTTCCTTGCACAGATAATATCATTATGCTTACAGTTACTTTACCCCTGATGTAGGGTTTTTTTTTTAGTGGGGTCGGCTATATTGGATACAAGGGATTGGCTGTAGAGGCATTTCTTCATTTCTTTTTAAGTATAGCAATGCTGGAAAACAGGTAAGACGAATGAATTGTGTTATTTGGATATATGTATAGAATTGTAGGTAACGAGGATAAGGGGTGGTGGTGATGGTTGTTGTGGTGGTGGTCGTTGTAATATCGAGGTGAAAGAGGATGTCAGAATGAAGTGCGATAGTGGGGATGGTGAAGTAAATTGGGCCCCAATTAGAATTTCTCCGCTCGGAGCACGTGTACAGAAAGAAGAGATGATGATTTTTTGCACAAAAGAAAGATAGATGAATGCAAAACAAGAAAGAAAGAAAGAAAGAAAGAAAGAAAGAAAGAAAGAGTGATGTGAAAAAAAGAAGGGCAAAAGAAAGGAAAATTAGAGCGAGCAACAAATGAAAGAATAAAGATAGAAAAAGTAAGAGTTACGCGAATAAAAAGAAATATGGGAAGCTAAGACAAAAAGAATAATGGAAGTATGAACGAATAAATGAATGATAAGAAAATACAAACCAAAGAAATATAAAAAAAATAGACGAAAGAAAGAAAGAAAGAATGAAAGAAAGAAAGAAAGAAAGAAAGAAAGAAAACCGTAGAAATCGTGAGGTTAAAAAAATGAAGAACGAACGTCAAGACAAATACTAATAAAAGAATGAAAATTACGTAAAGAAAGAAACAAAAAAGAAAGGTAACGAAAGAGAAAGAGAGGGAGAAAAGAATGAAAGAGAGAAAGAAAAACAAAATCTGTATGCAAAGAAGAAAAAAGAAAGACGAAAAGAATGAATGACTAACACAGTAAGCGAAAAAGAAAGAAAGAAAAAAAAAAAGAAAGAAAGAAAGAAAGAAGAACTGAGTCAGTGACTGCGTGGAATAAGAATAGGAAAAAACACATATAATGGCACACTTACATATATTAAATGTTGTTTTGTGTCAAGCTCTACTTAGTTTCGAAAATATTTGTAAAGTATCATGTGAGAAAAACATTTATTTAAAAAATAGGATGTAAATCCCAAAAAGAAAAAAGTAAAGAGAAATACTTATTAACTCAATGAATAAAACGGTACAATGGATTGTGCCTATCACGTCTGTACCATTTTGTCTGTACAGAGTTATCTACCGTCCACAGGCGACGCGAGATGTCGCAGTTAACTCCCACGTCGAATTCTCTATCTTATAGCAATACGGTTACTACTGTACTCTGACAACTGATCCAGTTAGTTGTGGCGCATACTCCTTGAAGATGTTGATGTTTCGCTGCCTTGTCTCTTGAGCTTTCCAAGATTGAATTCATTCTCCCTACTATAGGTTAAATAGTAGGAGTTGTATCTGGAAATCATTGTTATTCTGAAAAAAAATATTACTCGCGAAAAAAAAGAATTATTCTTACAATAGAAAATATGTCTCGACTTTACAAATTTTAACAAGCCTTACAAAACAAATCAGTTAATCACATTTCCAATATTTCATTATCTGATCTGGAAGTAGCAAATCCTTTCTTTCCAGCCTTGGCAGGGTTCAAAAGCGCCTTGTAAGTGATGGATTATTTTGCACTGAACAGCGCGTCTCCCACAGGCGCAAGCGTTTCCCTACACTATCGCTATTTCTATGGAAATTATTCTGATAATATACATTCCCTAGTTTCACCATTTCAGACATTTAAGATCCTCGTTCCCTTCCTATTCCAATGGTAAGAAGTATGTTCCATTTGAAGAGTTTCTTTCCAAGAACCGTTACTTTATGGCGCAGACTCCTCAGAACCCTAAAATGTTAATCTCTTCAAGTCTCAAACCAAAGGTTACATATCCTCATAGTATGCACATATTTCTCTCGCTACGTCCTTACACTGCCCTCATTTAGTAACCATCTACCTTGAGTGGCTCATGTAGTAGACGAACATTTATTTAAAAAATGGCAAGCGACATTTCCATTATGGCAAATTTTCAAATACTAACTTATGCAGAGAGCACAGATACTGCATTGATATAAGGGAGAGGGTCTGGGCGCTATAATTTGATGCTAGGGAGAGCGCTCAGATATTCCAGTAATAGTTAGAAGCAGCATTTCCCGAGTAAATAATTTTGACGGGTATTGTGCTAGGAAGTGAATAAATAGCTTAAATGGGAAGGAAGAAAAGCTTTGCTTAAATTCTACAAAAGGGATATGAAAAAAAAAAAAGAAATACGAAAAACTACTGTCTTTTGGGAGGTGTCTGACGATAGTGAATTGGAAAACTGAATTCATAACTGCTAAGGTTGATTCAAAGTTCATCCGGATGAATTGTGGGGGACGGGTGGCTACGAAGGTGGATTGTGCACATTGAGATGAGTGTGTACTAATTTGCGGTTTGGTGTGACGGCGCTTTAAGAGTCCTCTTCATAATCAACCAATATACACACTGCTTTCTTTCATTTTTTATTTCTTTTCTTTTTTCTTTTTTTCTTTTTTTGTTTTTTTTGGGGTTTTTTTTTTTGTTGCTTTTTTTTTATATAAAGATGCACACTAGTCAAATCCTAAGAAAATACTACTTTGCTTTCCATAACAAAAGGGGATGATACTATTTAGAACAAGGTATCACCACTATTACAACCACCACCATTAACAACAGGAACAACACCAAATAACAATAATGATGATAATTACATAGAACATATACTAATGTGGAAAGAAAATTCTGTCGCGTCTGGATATAGAAAAGAAATGAATGCTTCTTCGGTTTTAATTTATATTTTTATTCGAGATTATGTTTCCCTTTTATTATCAATAACATAAACCGAATATAGATTTAATTACACTGCTGATATCCTTTGGGACCATGGCGAAGTGGATATGTGAAGTGCGTTGATTAGTCAAATGTTTCTATCTAGTGGCCGTGCTTTCAATCCCTGGATCAAGTAAGGAAAACAATATACATTAGTTTAGCAGGAACAAACAAGAACCATCACTATAGGTTCAAATATAATACAATAATCAACACATATATGATATCACATAATAATGAACACCTAACGATGGCAGGATGGTACTTGTCCGAAACCTCGTTTCTCTAATAACATCTATAGCAATCAAAGATGAAGACAATAATTAGAATAAAAATCCCGTGTACTTGCCAAATTTTTGATCTATCGAGCGTAAAGTTTTTACCACAAAAAATACTCAATATGAGTTTTAACCTCTCTACAATTAATAAACTGTTTTCCTTCTAAAAAATCTTACAATGATCTAAAACGATGATTATCTGATCGATTATTTAGATCTATAATCGATTAATCAGGCAATACGAGATCTTGCATTATAGTAAAAGATCAACACGCATCCACGATTAAACAATATGGGCGCTGTTTCTGCAAATGTTTTGTGCAGTGCTTGCAGTTGACGACTGTACTTCGCAATAAATTTTTGTTTTGGTTTGTTTAACGACATATCAACATCTTATGGGTCATTTAATGTCGAAATTTAATGTTTGTATGGCCATGATTACTAGAGGCTGTTATATGTGTGTTTTATGTTGTAGTTTAGTTGAAGTTATATTTTGTAGTAATTTTTATTTCTTTCAGAAACTCGAGGGAACATGGATTAATGTCATGAAAGAGTTCTTTTATGTTATTTGTGTGGTTAATTTTGTTTGGCAGCATATTAATCTATATGGGTTATATTCTGAAATCTAAATATCTTGTACAAAATTTTATGGTAAATATTTTATGGTAAATATTTTGAACGCAACTGCATATCTTCAAATACAGATAATATGTAATGTGGGACATTTTGCTATAAAATGTATCGTTGTTAATTCTACTATAAAGAGTTATTGTTTGTAATTTAACTATAAACATGTACTTTTATATTTTCATAGTTTTTTTTTCTGTTTGAGGAGTTCGTTATTTGTTCATAGCTAGGACCCTAACAGCTATTACCACCCCGTGTCAGGATGGACCTGAAAAAACAACAATTAAATAGGTAATTCCAGGATCCACGAAACCTCCAATCTCCCGATCAGAGACCTTGGCTGCCAGATGTAGTTTATCGTCATACCGAGGACAATTTTGCTTTAGTACTTCATTATTGACATTACCTTTCATATTACGATAAACATAGAGCATAACTTTTTTCCAGTGTAGTCCTTGTTTTGAGATGGATACTCCTTTTTGAATGGGTGCTAATCCTGCTTATTTTCATAGGATATGGTTACGGACAACCCAGTTTACAACACCAGTGATGATTCTAATCAGGAAATGTTCAATATCAAGTCCACTCTTCTTTAAATAAGGTGAAAAGCAGTGTGGTTGTGAGGAACATACTAGCCAAGGTTAGACGCATTTCACAGTTCAGCAAGATATTTTATAATCGAAGTTGTCTTGTATTGAACTGCTTTGTTAATTTTCATGCACTTTGCTTCGGATTTTCCTCAAATTCCATATGGAGAAGCTAAACATTGACAAACCTTGATCATCCGAATCGACGGGGATTTAAAAGTCGAATCGACGGGGATTTAAAAGTCGAATCGAAACTCATTTTAATAGTTGGAAAATCGATACCTAACATTAAATATCTGCAAGAAGCTTAGTGAATTAAAACGTTGAATTTGTCGACATAGTAAATATGAGTTTAATTTCTAAATCGAGGAATAACTGACTAGACAAGATGACTACCCCCTGTAGATTGAATAAAGTGTTCAGTTGGAAATTTCCAGAAGGTTACCTAGGTCTATAAGCACCTAACGAAGGCGGGAGGGCGCAAACGTTGTGATAATAATGATGAAAATAATGACAATACTCCGAATGTTAATAGCACAAATAATCTGCTAAGAAATAACAATTATTTCTAACGTAAATTTTAATTAATAACATAAGTATTGAAAAAGTGCACCCAAAGTGATCATGACAAAAAGACGACAGATATTTTTTCAAAACTAATAATAAAGTTATTGCCTATGTGGAGAATTTTGTAAATATCTAAAGAGGAGGAAAAAATATAACTTAGCCGGAAAGGGGATCGATATAGTTTGACATTTGATTTCTACTTCACTAATGCGGGCTATCACGGCTCTCCAAAACTTCCTGCCAGGTGATGCCCTAAGTACCTTTTTTACTTTTACTATCTTTCTCTGTCTTAGATAGTGTTGAAACTTGACTAATGCATGGAATAATAATGCAACACAAAATGTACTTAGAACAAAATGTATTGAAACAAGAAAGTGTACACAATATTTACATATAGTCTTTTGTATATTCCTGGTAAGCCCGTTCCTGGAGAATGTGTTGACTGAGTCGCAGTCGGGCAGAGTCTCTGGTTGAATCTTTTGATTCCTCCCTCTCTTCCCGGTACCAACTATATTTATATGGTCGGTACTCCACTATGCAAATTAGGTGGATCCTACCACAACAGACAGACAGACAGACAGACAGATAGATAGATAGATAGATAGATAGATAGATAGATAGATAGATAGATAATATGGGGGCGTGTATGAATGATTTGAACGTTCACTTTTCGACCATACGACACGGCTTCGAATCCCTCCATGTTCGATTTATCATGAAGGTGACTTCTTGATGTTATCGATCTGGGGAAGTGTGCAACACTTTCTCTGCCTGAAAATGCCTGAAAACCATACCCGGCTTGACTGAAATTGGGTATTTGGAACTGTTCGGAAGCCATCGATGGTTATGCAATCACGAAGTCGCAAGTCATTGTGACCGAGACATTGAGCTTTGTTTATGTTCCATGTCAGATTGTGCTCTCTATCCGAGAAAATCTATCGAATGTACCGCTTAGCATAGATGCAGTATAAACCACAGGTCGGCACTGTGAGTGATGAACAACGACAAATGTGTTTGACCAGGTGTTTGCAACAGGGATTGACTAGCCGCCCTAAAATATGGGTGAGCTCGGAAAACGAAAAGTAACCGACCAATAGATAGATAAATAGTTCTTTTTCAAGTTTTCAGTTTTTTTTATTATATTTCGAAATAAATCGTATTACGTTGTAAAGAAACCTCAGTAAATTTGATTTCCCAGTAAATGATGTTACTTGATTCATTAGGGCTGATAAGCCGTAAAAAAACAATCCCTTATACTTGAATCATTCATGTAAGAGTTTTTGTCAGTTTCACATATTCCTTCCACCCTTATTGTTGGTAAATTTTATTTGCTAAAGGCATTGGGGTTGTTAGATTCCAGGTGACTACACCTAGTTTCAAGTTTCCTTGTTCACTGTTGTATGGATATTTTATGGGTGGGGGAGATTTCTAACCTTTTAAAATGCGAACAAGTTCTTTTGTTTATTCTTCGTTAGTTCGAAAATAGCAAACTGTTATTTATTCACACACATATATATATATATATATATATATATATATATATATATATATATATATATATATATATAGACAGCAACTTTTCTTTCAAACATGCTTTGTTTTTATTGTTTTTCTAGTACTCTTAAATGTTTCCGTTGGGTTAAGGGGCATGTAAAAATTGTCCGTAGTGCCTATTGTCCCAAGTGCTTTATGCCCCTCTATATGCGACTGAGTAGTGAGTTCGATTCTCACTTGGTGCCCCATACTTTCAGCCTTTGTGTCAAAAAAGCTACGCTTAGTTAATCACTATATATATATATATATATATATATATATATATATATATATATATATATATATATGTATGTGTGTTTGTTTGTTTGAGTGTGTGTATGGGGTAGTCTGTTGCGTTCACTGTCGCACTAATGTCCATAAGAAAGACCTGAATTTATATTTTTCTCCATGTACAGGTTAAATAAAGTTGGCTCTCAGTTTGACAACCAATCATAGAGAAGGAAATATTTCCAAATATTGAAGACGGTAATGGGAAACCACCCCAGTATTTTTCTCAAGAATGCATAGCAATTCATAGATAGTAAAGAAAAAATAATATGTGAAGAGTCATGAGTCCCTACGCCCGGAAGTGTCATATCATTAAATAAAAAGATGGAAGTGATCAATATCAGGGAGAGACCGTATATAGATATTAACTGTGATGATATATATATGTCAGAATTCATTGAACTGAGGTTTTACGCCTTAAACGATCATCGGGATAGATAGATAGATAGATAGATAGATAGATAGATATACTTGAGGGAATATAACACGTTTTGGTGGCAAGTCTGGTTAAGAAATTGTTAAATATTATATTGTTAACCTCTCAGTAGTTATCAAGTAATCCGTTTTTTGCTTATTAATTTCGTCTGATGATTTTCTCCATTGTAGGTATAACCCTAGTACATGAATTCCCAAAAAACCTCCGTGATGAATGGGGCAGATGTGTACGGCGGCAGCTTCAGGACCAAATAGAGGGATATATTTCAGGCCAATGGTTTGAGGTAAGTTTCGGGTACTCCACCCGGATGATACTGATAGCGGGTGGATGCAATATGAGAGGAATGGGACAAACGTTCCGCTTAAAACATTGCGTGATTTTTGATGGTTGAAAATTTTCAACACATTCGTCCATGCATGAGGATTTTTTGGGGGGTCAAGTTTTTATTTGTTGGAAGAAGCGATGCGATATGAAGATGGTGAGCAAGAAAAGGTAAATATGAGGAAAGTAAAGATTGATAAGGAGAAAATAAAGTGCAAAAGGGAAAAGGAAATCCAAGATGCAAAAGGAAAAAGAAAGAAAGACGGAAAGAAAGAAAAAGGAAGAAATAGAAACAATAGTAAAACATGGAAAAGAGAAAACTAAGACAGAAAGTAATACAGCGAGCAATAAAAGAAAAAAAGAAATGAGAAGAAAAGACAAAGGAATAAAAGAAGAGAAAGAAAAGGTGAGATAAAATGAGAAAAAAGAGGAGAGAAGCGATAAGGAAAAAGAAGGCATAGAAGAACACTATAAGAAAAATGAATATGTAATGAAGAATAAATGCGGAAAGGAGAAAAATAAAGAAGAAGATTGTGAAACAATTAGAAGAAAAAAGAAGAAAAAGAAGAAAGTTTAGCAACAAAACTAGAAAAAAAGAGAAATCGCTAGAATATTAAGGAAGAAGATTAAGTAAACGAAGAAGAAGAAAAAAAAGAAAGAGAAGAAGAAAAAGAAGAAGAAGAAAAAAGAGAAGAAGAAGGTGGAGGAGGAAGAGGTGGTCATAAAATAATTGAGTTATTTTTTTAATTACGAACAAAATCAAAAACAAAAGAAAAATGGAATGATCAAAAAGAAGAAGAAAAAAAGAAAAAGAAAGAAAAAGAAGTAGAAGATAAAAAAGAAGAAGAAAAAAGAAGAAAAAAAGAAAAAGAAAGAAAAAGAAGTAGAAGATAAAAAAGAAGAAGAAAAAAGAAGAAGAAAAAAAGAAAAAGAAAGAAAAAGAAGTAGAAGATAAAAAAGAAGAAAAAAGAAGAAGAAAAAAAGAAAAAGAAAGAAAAAGAAGTAGAAGATAAAAAAAGAAAAAAAGAAAAAAAAGAAGAAAAAAAGAAAAAGAAAGAAAAAGAAGTAAAAGATAAAAAAGAAGAAGAAAAAAGAAGAAGAAAAAAAGAAAAAGAAAGAAAAAGAAGTAGAAGATAAAAAAGAAGAAGAAAAAATAATCACAGCCGAGAAAAATGGCACAAAATTTAAAAGGAAGAAACAAAAAATGAATAAAATAAAGCTGAGAGGCAAAATAGGATAAAAAAAAGTAAACAACAGATGACAAATACAAAAGAAATTATTGAAGTAAAGGAGGCCAAAAATGGGAAATAAAATAGACGAGAAGAAGAGACAACAGAAAAAATGGTCAAATAGTTAAAAAAAAAAAAATTCATATGAAAAATTTTCCTTGTCTCATGAATTTTTTTTTAAAAAGAAAACGAAAGCAAGAGAAAGAAAACTGCACGACAAAAAACAAGATCAAAAGAAAGAAAACAAAAGAAAGAAAAATGGATAAAAAGTAGAAACGAAAAGAAGAAAGTAAAATAAAAAAAGGGGGAATAAAACTGAAGAAAGACCGAAAAAATAGAAAAAGAATAAAGAAATGAAACAGTGAAGAGTAAAAAAATGATGAAAAAATGCAGTGGAAATGGCAAAGTCTGAATCTCAGGCTTCATAATTCAAACAATTTTCATTTTCTTTGTTCTCATTTACCTTTTAATTCATTACCTTTCTTTCCCGCCAAGCTTCATACAATGGCACGTGCCTTTCCCGGCCTTCAGATAAAACCTATTAATTTTCGCCTAGTCTTTTCTTCATATTATTGTTGATTTCTCAGCCGTACATCCACCGAAATTTAAAGTAAGTAACGTAAAGGTGGAATAAAAATGGGCTGCGATAAGATCACTCGTCTTATAAGATATACAAGTCATTTCGGCCAAGTTAACTACCAATAAGAGATTCAGGAAAGGAGTTTCACACTGCAAAACCTACGCTTTCGACCGTGGAAGCTACCACCTTCCAGTCATATGGAAACTTCGAGTGAAAGTACGGAAACTGAAGAGCGCCAAGACAGCACCCAAATTGCAACATGACAGACTCTTGAGTAACAGGAATGTGAAGGAAAAATATATGAACAATGTTAAATCATAAAATAGATAAAATGAAAATGGAAACCCGAAGTGGGACAAATTAAGAGAATCTTTAATAATATCAGCAGTCGAGATCATCCCAAAGATAAATAAAGAAAAAATGGATGACAGATGAAATTCTCGGCATTGATTAAAAGTAGCCAAAAAACAATGTATGGCACAAAATATTGGGCTCAGCACGAAGAAATTATGAAAAAAAATGCAAGCGGAGTAAAGAGGTCTGCCTCAACGAAAAACGTTCAGAAATAGAAGAAATAATTATCACAGATAAAGCAGATGAGCCTTAATAAATAAGAGAACTAATAGGACAAAAGAGATGCTCATTAACAAGATGCATAAAATCCAAGGAAGCGACACTAATATTAGAGAATGAAGAAATACTCCAGATTTGGAACGAATGTATCGTAGAACATTTTCACGACGAAAGAGAACAAGCGGCAAAGACAGAAATATATTAGGTTGGTACAAAAATAATGTCGTTTTTTCACATATGTTACTTTTATATACGATTTCTGAATTAATTCATTGATATATATAGCCATGTTATATATCATTTTGAAGCGCGTTTTTCGCTCTATCGAATCGTGTTATTTGTTACCGTTCTCAATCTTTTCATTCATTTTTTGCAGGCTTTTCGACAGCATGGACAACATTCAAATCCGCACGATTTTCTTGTTCCAGTTCAAACTAGGCCGAAAAGCTGCCGAGACAGCTCGTGATATCAATGATGCGTTTGGCCCAGGAACCACTAACGAACGTGTGGCACAACGGTGGTTCAAGAAATTTCGCAATGATGACGAGAGCCTCGAAGATGAAGACGGTCGCGGCCGGCCGACTGCGGTTGATAACGAACATTTGAAAGCCTTAATTGAAGCCGATCCTTGGAAAACCACACGAAAGTTGCTGTTGAACTCGAGGTCGACACACCCAACAGTCGTTCGCCATTTAAAGCAAATAGGGAAGTCAGAAAAGTTGGATAAATGGGTGCCGCATGAATTGAACGATAATCAAAAAAATCGTCGTTTTGAGGTGTCTTCTATGCTCCTTCTGCGCAATAACAACGACCCATTTCTCGAGTGGATTGTGACGTGTGATGAGAAGTGGATCCTCTACGACAACCGGCGACATTCGGCACAGTGGTTGGATGCCGGAGAAGCTCCACAACACTTCCCGAATCCGAAATTGCACCAAAAAAAAGGTTATGGTGACTGTTTGGTGGTCTGCGGCTGGTCTCATCCATCACAGCTTCTTGAATCCGGGCGAAACGATTACGGCGGAGAAGTACTGCCGACAAATTGACGAAATGCACCAGAAGCTCCAACGTATATGCCCGAGATTGGTCAATATGAAGGGACCAATTCTCCTCCATGACAACGCTCGCCCGCATGTTGCTCAACTGACCCTGCAGAAGCTGAAAGAATTGGGCTACGAGACTCTGCCTCATCCGCCATATTCACCGGACCTCTCGCCCACCGATTATCACTTTTTCAAGCATCTCGACAACTTCCTGCGCGAAAAATGATTCAAAAGCCGAGATGATGCCGAATCGGCCTTCAATGACTTCATCGTTTCCAGAACTCCGGATTTCTATGCTAATCGGATAAATAAACTTGTTTCTCGTTGTCAAAAATGTGTCGACTCTAATGGTTCTTATTTCGATTAATAAAGTTTATTATGAAAGGAGTTATGATCTTTTGAAGTTGAACGTCAAAAACGACATTATTTTTGCACCAACCTAATAGAAGTGAAATTAAATCTTGCCAAATTGAACAGAAACAAATCAACAGAACCAGACGATATTGTAATAGAGACGCGGGCAGCTTTAGATGGCTTCGTTTCGGAAATGAAAAGATTACAGACATACTAAATGAAATCTACAACAGCGGGGATATACCGAGAGATCGAAGTAGAGCTATTTTCATAGCACTAAAAACCTAGGGGCAAATGCATGTGAACTCCATTGAACAATCAGTATAATGAGACATATATGAAAGCTTTTCATCCGAATTCTGATGAATAGAGCGTACAGAAGTATCAGATCGTAAACACAGCAAGAATAGTGCGGGGCGGGTTTATTAAAGACACCGGGGGAAAAAAAAGAATGCTATATTTATGCAGGGAATGATATTAGAAAGAGAAATAAAAATGCAGAATCAGGTGTATCTGCGTTTTAAAGATTCTGCAAAAGCGTTCGATGAAATAAGTTACAAAGAAGATGGGAATTCTTGGTAGCCCTTGACATATTTGTGAAGGAGATTAGAATAATCCAAGCCCTATACTATCAGTAAACCGGATGCATATAGATAGAAAATTAGTTAGGTAAATATGCAAAAATAGAAAAGGGTGTAAGACAAAGATATGTCTTCTCACAAGGCTTATTCAAGCTACACAGTGCGATGATTCTGAGAGAGTTAAAACATATGCAGATGACACAATATTGATAACAGATACAGAACGAAAACTACAAGTCCTACAGAAGTTAGTGAAGGAAAGCGCGAAGAAAGGAATAAGCATCAATTACGAGTAGGCAGAATGTATGGTCGTTAGTAAAAGGAAAAGCCCAAAATGCAAATTACAAATTAGATAAACCAAAAATCGAACAAGTACAACAATTTAAATAATTAGGAAGCGTTTCAACCGAAGATGCTAAGTGCGACACGGAAGTCCGAAAGAGCACTGTGATAGCCAAAGATGTCTTCCAAAAGCTAAGCAAAGTATTAAGAAACAGAGAAATATCGTTAGAAACAGAGAAAAGAGTATTGAAACGTTATGTAATATCAGTCCTTCTATACAGCAATAAATGTTGGACACTCTTCTCTCAGATGAAGAAGAGACCTCAAGTAAGAGAAATGTGGTTCTACAGAAGGATACTGAGAATAACATGAACCGAACATGTGAGTAATATCGAAGTTTAGAGAAAATGGAAACAAAAAGGACACTTATACTTCATATCAGGAAGAGAGAACTGACATTTCTAGGGGACATAATGAGGAAAGAAGGCTTGGAAATTTGATACTTCCATGACAGACTGAAGGCAAGAGGGACAGAGGAAGACAACACATAACCTAACTAGCGAGCTTGAGATAATGGATGGCGCAGCAGTGTTTGGGAATTATGGCAAAAAGAGAAAATTTATTAGGAGCTACAAACGATAGGAAATTGTGGAGAACCATGATCACCAATGTTCTGAAGAAATACGCTACATATAAGACGAAAGAGACTCGTACAAAAAATAAAGCAAATGTGAAGCCTTATTGTAAACAAATATAGGATTGCTAATTTGCTTTGTAATATCATTCTTCCTATATCGCAGCGAATTTGGAAGTGTACAGATGTCTGGGAATATCACATATGAGCAACTAGAAAGTTTTAGGAAAAATGGGAACAAAGAGGAAACTTATATCTCTTTTCCTTTCGCTCCAAGCAAGTCGATAATGCCACTAGAACGCAGAAAGTGAAAGAGAATGAGAAGAGCAATAAAGGGAAGACGGATGACGATTGACGTTACATTTGAACTTTTGAAGATTGTAGGTGGTAGGGGAGCGATAAATCAGAAGGGAGGTTCACAAGTGAAAAATGCGAAAAAAGAAACTGTTAGAATAGAAGTGACGGTTGCATCCAGCTATTTCCACAGTAAAACGGTGAGACCTAGTTGCCAATCTAGTCGCACGCTTAAATTCATGTCGACGGCGCACTAGCGACAAAAGCTCATCAGAATATTTGCCATGAAAATATCAGTAGAAAAAAAAAACAGAGGGAAACCATGTCACATCGTTGACAAAGTGACTGAATTCAAGATGCTTGATCAGGATTGGTTACAATAAAACCCTTCTTTGAATTTTGTCAAGAATCTCGAGATATACAGCAGGAACCCCAGGCCAGATTTGACAACAGTATTCGATGCACGGAGGAATGGTAGATTTATAAATTTGCAATATGGATTCTGACGTTAAAACTATCCAGGCAAAACACAGTAAACAAATTTCCCTAGCAGTAAACATAGTCATTGATTAAATATAGTTATTTCCCTTCATGTCAGTGGACAACATAAGCTCAAGTTGAGTGTTGCTCTCCTGGAGTTTAGCATTAAACGTGCTAATGAAAAGCAGAAAAAAAAACTTTCTGTGGTGATTAAATGAAAGTAGTTTTGGAAGCGTTAAACTTTCCAAGCCCTTTCTTGCCCAAGTTAATCACTGATTGTACGTCTTATTTGAGAGTAGTTACCAGGTGTACATTGTCGGGTCTGTCGGACTTGCTACAAAGATAGGAGTAAATGATTGTGTCATCTGTATAATAGCTAGTAGGGAACAGGTTCGGAAGGCCATTGATGAAAACACCTTGACGTGATTTTCAGTTGATAATATGAATGCAGAAGCGTTTTCTAAATTCTTTTAGTTGAAAAGGACATTTTATTTCTTGCTACTAGTTACTTTGTTTTCAATAAATTCATTTTGCTTTTGTCTTGAAAAAGTTCACATTGGACAAAACCCATCGGCTAATAATACAGTTTTCCTATTGTCTTTATACATATTGTCATTTATACAGGCAAACTCTGAAAATTTTTCATATATATATATATATATATATATATATATATACAGGGTGACCCCAAAAAATGTGAATTTTTGAAGTGCGTATTGCCAGGCATGAGCAAGTGGCAACACTGCGAGACAGAGACCTTGAGCAAGTAAACATTTTGCCATTTAGAATTCAAGATGAAATTCACAGTATCCCAGCTGAGATGTTGCAGCAGTCAATGAGGAATCTCAACAGCAGATTTCAAGAATGCATTCGTACAGGAGGACGCAATCTACAGGATTTAATTTTTAAAAAAATGAAAATTCCATCATTGTTTCTTAAATGACATATTTTAAGGTTTCAATTACTATGAATAAAATATTTTTCCTCCATTACTCTTGGTTTTATTGGATTGTTAAATAGTTCCGTTTTTGGGGTCGCCCTATATATATATATATATATATATATATATATATATATATATATATATATATAAAAAATAAAAAAATTAAAAATTAAAATCTTTAGACACACTGGGTTGTAGATTAATATTCTTTCGTTTTTATATTATTATTATTCCATTTAGATTCCTCGACTAGTTTCGACCCAAATGGCCATCATCGGGGAGGAGAAATATTTCTGCTTGCTGTTAGCACTAAACTACAGAAAAATATATATATATATATATATATATATATATATATATATATAAAGTGAAATAGAAAGGAAGGTAGAAAAAAATGATTAAATTGAAAGTACAAGAAAGCCAAATGAAAAATACTTCTGCTCACAAAGGGAAGGTCTCTTAACTTTAATGAACATAGCCTCCAATACTTTATATGGTAACTAGAGTGCGACTTGCTAAGGATGGAAAAACACTCAACGCTGATATTAAAAGCGTAATTCCAATGATTTATAAGATGTTCAGCCATTGAGGATGCGTAGTTATTATTCAGAACGTCCGAAGGTAAATAATTAGAACTACGACACGTGTGTTAGAGGTAAAATAGAACTGTTGTACAGCCAATGGGATTTGCTTCGTGTATCTATCGCTAATGTTATCTAGCGTGGGAAGACGCAAATAAACTGGATATCTATGCACAGAAACAGGTTCCATTTTATGAAAATCCGAAATTTTATTACTTAAAACAAATTGAACACTGTCTAATGGATAGACATTGTTACAGATGGTCATGGTAATAAACTTGATCTTATCATCCAGCTTGGTCTTAGAACAAATCATTAAGGTCCTATGTGTAAAGGTCTTAATTAAATTAAGCTTTTGCTTCCTGAGACAAAAAGAGTCCCGACCAGTAAAGGTCGGTTTTCGAAGTAAGGAAACCAGAAGATCTACATGCAAGAACGTTAAGAAAGAGAAAAGAAGAATTCGTTCCCTTGTCCAGTGTAAACTTAAGAACTGGATGAATGTTATTGATGAATGCATAGAAAAGGTATATATATATATATATATATATATATATATATATATATATATATATATATATATATATACGTCTCTTTGGGAAACCCCTAGAGGCCCTAATCAATACTGAATTGGCTCCCCATGTCTCATTGCAGGGCCTTTTCTCAAACAATCAATGTTGTTTTCGTTTCTCCAGGTCAACTGCTGATGTTCTAATTGCGAAAAGAGAGTATTATGCTCTAGATAATATACAGGCCCGCTCCACAAGCTGAAAAGTTACCGTTTCTCCGGACACATTTTTGAGGTGATCCAGTATTTCCTATCAAATCAAGAAATGAAAGTTCTGAACGGCCACTCGATCCTTTCGAACTAACACGGATATCCCCACTGAGCTCCATCCTTGTTCCTACGCAGTTTTCAATTTTCATTAACGACCTTTCCGATGACATCACCTCTCAAATTGGCATCTACGCTGACCACTCAACCATTTACTCCTGCCTCGATTGTAAAGCTGATCGGTCCGACAAGGTTAAAATGGTAGCCAATGTCCAAAATGACATCAACTCCGTCGTAAACTAGGGAAATTTTGTCAATTTTAATAGCTCCAAAGCTAAACTTGTCTAATCATTTGAGGGATCCTTTGCTGCCTTCCATCAGTATGGCTGATGCTAACCTCCAAAAAAGTAACTCATTGTTCGTCCTAAGGCTAACGTTCTCAGCTGACATCAAGTGGAAAGACTATATTGAATTCATTTAGGTCAGCTTCTAAGAAAGTCGTTTCGCTGTGTTTGAGCGAGACAACTTATCTCTGTGGAATCTATCTTGAATATATCTATAAGTCTACCATTTGTCCATGCTTAGAACATTGTTGCTACATATGGTCCGGTGACCTTACTGTACACCTTGAGCTTCTTGATAAAATCCAAAGAAGAATCAGCAATATTATTGGTCCTGATCTGGCGGCTTGGCTTCAGTTGCTTTCCCACCGCCGTAAGGTTGCCTCTTGGTGCCTTTTTTTTATAAATATGGTACCTAGACGGTATGAATTTAAGCATATTACTAGAATGTCGTCGAGATCTCATCAATTTACAGTTGAGCTAGGTAGATGTAACGGTAAGTTCTAGGATAACAGTCTGTTTATTCACACTCCTCGCTTGTGAAACTTCCTTCCGGCTTCAGACTTTCCAGACAATTTTAAACTGCAAAATTTAAACGCAATGCCAATCGCTATCTAATGCCTCTCCCTGCTCATTAATATAACCGCATTCGGATTCATAATTATTTCAACTCAATAACTTCTAGAATAAATTAAAACATAGCCGTTACCGCTCACACAATAACTATCAGGATAATAAAATAGACCTTACTACCCACAATTCACCACTGGTCACCATATAGAAATAGACCCAAAACACAACACACATGTCCTGAAGATTGCGTTGAAGCATAAAATTGACTGTCGCCGCTTGGTGTTAATCAGTATCCAGTTTTTATTTATATATATATATATATATATATATATATATATATATATATATATATATATATATACATATATATATATATATATATATATATATATATATATATATATAGAGAGATATCTATATATAGAGATATATATAGATATATAGATATATATATAGAGAGAGAGATACTAATAGTAATATGTATATATATATATATATATATATATATATAGATAGATAGAGATAGATACTAATAGTAATACTCGTTTGTAATATATATATATATATATATATATATATATATATATATCGTTATAAAAAATATATATATATATACTGTTTGGAATATATATATATATATATATATATATATATATATATATATATATATATATATATAGTATTATAGATAGTAGATTAGATAAATACTAATAGTACTCGGATAACACTAATTATACCCGAGAAAAAATTGCAAAAAATAATGAACTAAAAACATCAGAACAGGGCGACTCAAATAGTCCAGTGCCTTAAGTCTTTAGTCCAAAGAAGAAAAAAACCCAAGCAAGTAGTAAGACTAAACGTAGAGTGCTCAATACACTGTAGAGCGGGAATAACTACAATAAATCCTTCCTAAAGAGCCAGGAAAACCTACCTAGGTTTCACGTAAACAGTTCTTCAGATCAAGCCGGCTATATATATATATATATATATATATATATATATATATACGAGACGGCTTGATCTGAAGATATATATATATATATATAATAAACAGACCAATATATTTCATACAATCGAAATTAAGATACCATAATGTAAGTGATCATTTTCACCTTGTAAAATTAAATTTGCAGATCCTGTAAATTTAAGTTTATGTATCCTACAAATTTAATCTTACAAGGCGAAAATGATCACTTACATAATGGTATCTTAATTCCAACTGTATGATATATATATATATATATATATATATATATATATATATATATATATATATATATATGAATAAAAATGACAATAGGAAAACTGGTAATTGCTGACGCGTTTTTTCGTCCAATGTGGACTTTATCAAAGCAAAATACGAAAATAAAATTAAATGAACAAAGTAACTAATAAAAACAAAAACAGAATGTACCTAGCAACTGGAATGTAGAGAAACGCTATTTTCATATTTTTTAACTGAAAAATAACGTCAGAGATTGTCACGTGTGGAGAATATTGTCATTATATCTGTGTTGATGTATTCAGCCATTTTCTTTCGATTTTATGAATCTGTTGTGCATATTTGTTTGTAAGAGTATTAATTTTGTTAAGAAAGGTGAAATAGGGAAAAAGCCTGGGCGTAAATTAATATTTGGATAATTTTCTATGGCGGCACTCTCCAGAATTTTCCTTCTGAGTGAGTTATTTTCTTTTTTTATGAGTGTAGTCATAAATATTCATAAATATTGTCTTCTCTACCGATTAAATCGGAGAAATTTTCATATATATATATATATATATATATATATATATATATATATATATATATATATATATATATATATATATATATATATATATATATATATATATATATATTCCAATCTACTGGACATTTGTTACGCTTTATTATGCCAAACTTTTTGCTTATTCTTTTTTTTTCTTATTCTTTTTTTTAATAATATATAGTTTTTTAGTAATATATGCAACGTATCCTTAAGCATAAGCAGTTTCAGACAATATTCGAATGCCTTTCACGCACCACAGGTTGGTACAAAGTAGAATGATTTTTATATGACATGTACCCGAGTCTTCAAAGATTAAATCTTTAGTTTTAGTTTAGTTTAATTTGTCTTTATTTTAGTTGTCTGTTTGTCGAAATATCTGTACTCTTATATATTCTTGTTTACATAGCGTTAGCTTTATTCCTCTCAAACTCGATTTCATCTGTCTGAGTTTTTCCATATCTGTTTTTACGTCTGTTCATATCTGAATCTGTACAGTTCTAAGTCAGTTCATTATTTCTCTCTTTCTCTCTCTCTCTCTCTCTCTCACTCTCTCATTCTCTCTTTCTACCTATCTATCTAGCTATCTGAATGTTGAAATATGGTTGATCAAAATGATACTGCGATGCCACCTTCTGTGACGTGTTCAAATAGCAGGAATATTGCTCGATTTTGTAAGTCAGATCGAGGTTTTGTTAGGGAAATTACCGGATATAAATACTTTCACTTAAAACAGTGTTGTTCTATCCACTTTTATATATATATATATATATATATATATATATACCACCTTAACTTTATCTATCTATCTATCTATCTATCTATCTATCTATCTCATTCTGTTCATATCTATATCTTTCTATTCATATCTATCTATCTGTCTATTACAGTCTGTTTATATTTATTTATCTATCTCAGTCTACTCATATTTCTCTATATCTGTCTGTCCACATCTGTCTATCTATCTCAGTCTGGCCAGATTTATCTATCTCAGTCTGGTAAGATCTCTGTCCATATCTATCTATCTATCTATCTATCTATAAATGTCAGTCTGTTCATATCTATCCGTTATCTAAGCACATGTATTTTTGATCAAAAGTAGAGAGAATATTAAAAATGTGCTGTTAATGTGTTCAAAGTATTATTCTACCTAACCTACTTAAGTAACTCATATTTTGCTGTGTATAGTGGAAGCGTTTATGCCGGACCTGACGAAAGGGTAAAAACCGTCAGATAAAGAGAAAGTGAGGAGGGAGAGGGAGAGAGGGAAGAGAGAGAGAGAGAGAGCTTTTGATTTGTGCGTATCAATTTCAGTCTTGTTCGAGAGACTGAGAAAAAGTAGGATATGGAAAGACGCCACACCCAGTTGATTGTGAGTAAGGGGAAATTTCCCGAGTTTATGACACGCCCCGGATGCGTTTATCTATCAATTCGGTAAGACATTGACGCATTCATCTCCGGTTGTGTATATCAATATCGGTTTTAAAGAAATTAAAAGAAAGACCTGTCAAAAAGGAAAAAAAAAAAAAAAACGAAAGAGCAGTAAAAGAAAGAAAGAAAGAAAGAAAAAAAGAAAGAAAGAAAGAAAGAAAGAAAGAAAGAAAGAAAGGGAGAACTGTTTAAAAAAAAGAGTTGTTAAGAAAGAGACGATACGAAAAGGGAAGGAAATGGAAGGAAAGAAAGAAAGAAGATAAGAGTGAACTGTCAAAAATGAAAAGAAAGAAAGAAAGAAAAGCGAAGACAGTTAAAGAAAAAAACAAGTAGCACAAAAAGAAATTAAATAAAATATAAACAGCGGACAAAAGAAGGAAAATAAAAAGAAAGGAAGATACCAAAGTCTTGCATTAAAATAGATTAAAAAAAAGCAAACTAGTCAAATTTAAACAGGCGAAAGAAGGCACGTAAATGTTTCAAGAAAGAAAGAAGGGAAGAAAGAAAAATCGTACTGTCAAAAAAAGGAAAAGAAACAAAAGTAATGAAACGAAAAGAAAAAGAAGAAAAAGAACTTTTAAATAACGAAAAGAAACAAATGACTCGAAAAGAAAAAGAAAGCGATGGAAGAAAAAGAATGAGAAAAGGAACGAAACAAAAAGAAAAATAAAGAATGGAAGAAGGCTAGCAAACAAATTAAATTTTATTTAAGATTAAATAAAAGTCAAATGTCGAATATTCATTAAAATTCAAAAATGGTAAATAAAAAAAAAAGACTTCCAATGCGCCAGTTACCAAGAGTAGCTTAATTTTTGCACAAGACCACAAGTATAAGACACCTAGTAAGGATCGATCTCACTACTAATGTTCTAGAAGTCTAGCTTGTTAACCACGACACAGCGATGTGGTGCCTTAAAATAATTTTAATTTGGTGCTGGAGAAAGGATAATATTGAATGTTTAAAAAGAAAGAACAAAAACTTAAAGTGGAACAATTGTTGAAAGAAAAAACGCGTCGCGTCTGCAAATAAATAACGGAAAAAAGTCTTTTTTCTCTCTTTAATTTGTTAAGTGTCACCAGATCAAGAAATCCATTCATCCTTCTTTGACGACAAATTCGCCTAGTCGCTTCTTACTACCCACATCCCACTCGCTCTCTCTTCTTCTTCTTCTTCTTCTTCTTCTTCTTCTTCTTCACCAACTGACTCACCAGCTCCCGATCTGGCGCGTTTCTTTTTCAAATATTTGCTTGTTTAATGTCACGCGTTGGTCTATTGCCAAAATAAAATGGCCGACCGATCAATGCGTCACATTTCACCTCATAACAAACGGCTCCAATTTACAACTCCTTCTCCGACACAATCACTTACTTTTCCTTATTCTGTTCTCTGCAACCGCCATATTATTTAAGAACCCCGCCAAATTATCAACCTACAAATTCCATTCAGTATATTTTTTTTAATATATAAAGTAGACGTTTATGAAACCCGTGATATTAGAATAAGGATTTATTAAACAAATACATTGAAACATGCATTCGACCTAATTATTATGTAAATTGTTACACAGGATATTGTGGTTATACAGAAACAAATATTCGCCGTCGTCAACGGAGGACGGAAAATGCGACACCGATATCCGAAGACGCATTCGGACAGCAAAAAAATGCCTTCCAAAAGCTAAGCAAAGTATTAAGAAACAGAAAAATTTTGTTTGGAACAAAGGGTATGTGACTTTTATGTAATATCAGTCCTTGTGAGCAACGGTGAAGTTTCAAAGGAAGTAAAAACAAAACGTACAGTTAGCATCAGGAAAAAACATAAATTTCTAGGGCATCTAATAAGGAAAGTGGGCTTGGAATATTTGATACTCACAGGGCATATAAAAAGCAGACGAGCGAAGGAAAGCAGTGCATAAACTGTCTAACGAACTTTTGTAAATGGTTGGAAAAACAGGGATTAGGAGAGATAGCAAAACAGGCAAACTTTACTAAATTATACAAAGTATAGGAAATTGTGGAGAGCCATAGTCGTCTATGTTCTGAAGAGTCACGCGCATAGAAGAAAAAGAAGAAAAGAAGATCTATTCCATCAAGGTTATTTATATTATTTAGGAGAAATAATATCTAAACACCAGTAAGATTAGGTTTAAGGCTCCAACTTCCACACTCAGAATTGACCCATGAGAAAATAACTTAAAACTTCGGTTCGTGAACTTGGTGACATAGTATCTGTGAGTTCAATCACTGGCACAGGCAGTGCCGATTTCGACTCATTGAAAAAACGGCGAGCAGCAAGAACTACATTATTTTCTTCTGCATAATACGAGAAATTTGAACGAAAATTAAAGGTGAAAAAGTGGATCGAACACCCCTTTTTTAACTTAAAAAAACTCTTCTTTGAAACTATTGCCTATTAGATTCAATTTTGCCTCAAGTTGAAATTTGTTTATATTTTGAGTTTTTTCTCTTCATTTTTAATATAATTTTCTTTCTTATTTATTTTCTTTTTTTTACTTTCATAGTTTCTTAATATATAGAAATATACTAAAATCATATCAAACAGATAAATATGATAGCTGAATTAACACCTTCAACTGCATTACGAGTATGTCTAATTAGCACCTTTCTCCGAGAATTCGAAAATAAATTTTGAAACGGAAATTAAATCAAATACGCAATAGGTAAACATCCGGTTCATTTCTATTCTTTAATATTGTGAAGAGATAAATATTTTACTGAAATATATGGACGACATTGATGTTTGAATGAATAATATGGTACAAATTACAAAAAAATATTTACTTAAAGATAGCTGTTCTTCGGGGTTGTCTTACACTCAAAGATGTAATGTTTTCCGTGTTTTTAGCTTCAGAAATACGAGATCGAATTAGACTCAAGAAATATTGTAAATGACATATCTCTCGACAGAACAATCTACAATTTAAACAGAGTGTTCACTTCGAAATTCTCCGATGATTACTTGATGAAGGTTGGAGGGCTCAACAGCCGAAATGTTGTGACAATAACAACAAAGATGAGGACAATAGATCGCGTGTAAATAATGAAATTAAACATAACTATTCATCTCGGAAACTACGTATGAGGTGGATTTTGCTTAAGGAAAATAGACAAATACCAATAAGGTTTCTAACGTTCCTCATTGCTGCCCACTGACTTTCCCTCTACTCTACCTACCCTGGGAAATTTTTACACAAACAAAGTACTTCTCGGCAGGAGAAAATTATGAGCACTGAGTTTTTGTTTGATTAATTATTCGTTTTGAATTTTCAGATTGAGCGTCTATTTTTATGGGCCACGTTCTTTCGGGACGTCAGGAACAATAACTCTTCACAACTTCCTATTCCTTTGCAGCTCTGAGCAATGCTTGTCCAATTTCTTCCCAGTCTCTATTACGCCATCCATAAGTTTGTGTAGATTGTTAAGCAGTTTATTCAATATTATGGGAAAAGATGGCTCGGAGAATTTGACACTCACTGGACATATTAAAGGCAATAGGGGCAAATAAAAACATCGAGTAAACTGCTTAACAATCTACACAAAATTGTAAAGCAGTTTAATTGATGTCCTGTAAGTGTCAAATTCTCCAAGCCATCTTTCCTCATAATATCCCAGAAATTTCAATAGTATCTCTCTGATTCTAAATACAAGTGTATTTTTGCTCGTATTTTTTTTATTAAAGCTTTCTCGTTGCTCACAGGTTGCAACCATAATATCTTCAGCTCTTTTCTATCGAGCCACATCTCTGTTGCCTCAAGTTCACTCTTCATTTATAAGGTAAATATCTAGTACTTACTGCCATATAAGATGATTGATATTGGATAACAGTTTAGCACTCTTTGTTTTCATTTTTTCTAACGTGGATGAGCATAGCAACTCCCAACCTCGTGTCTGTTTTTGCTCTTAGTAAATCTTGGATATAACGATAAACTACACGTGGCAGCAAGACTTATCTGAAGACTGGAGGTTTTTAAGAGTCTGGAAATACCTCTTAATTGCTGTAGTTCCCATGCCCACCCTGACGTGAGATCGTAGCACCTACTAAGGTCCCAGGCAAACAGTGAATCGCCCCAAACAAAAACACTATGAAAGATTTAAAATACGTTTTCATAGTAAAAAATACAAGCAATACATTTATATATATGATGTGGGGCCAATGTTGGGACCACAGAAGTAAAACACGGAGCACGGATTAGATGTAAGAAAGATATATTAACAACAGGTTACAGAGATAGTGTAAGCGGAGCTTACTATATGTTAGTATCCAATACTTGTAGTCGTACTAGACTCTCACTGTCTCTGTCTCTCTGAGTCTCTCTAGAGTGTTGTGTCGCATACTTAATATAGACCTGGAAGAGTCTATTGTGTAGCTAGTTCCGGTCTCACAATAATATATAAAAAGAGCAACAATATATGACCAGCAATACATTTTATCTGTACTTGAAGGCATACAACTGCGTTCAAAATATATTTTGTTGAAGCCATAAAATTGTGTTCAAATTATTTATATTTCAGCATTAAACCCATAGTGGTTTATATGCCGTTAATTTAAATAAACAAAAAAAAAACAACATGAGTTCTTTCATGGCATTAATCCATATTATATATCCTACAACTATAATTGTATTCCACAATATAACTTAAAAATATAACAACATAATGGTATTTACTTGATTCCCACAAAATCAAGATGTGACACAAGGTCGATTAACGTGGGAGACCCGAGCGTTTCCACTCAAAGGCCACTGGTCAAAATTGGTCATAGCTTGTCCAAGCTGGTCAGAGCCTAGTCAAAGCTGGTCATGACTTGTCCTAACAGGTTCAGGCCGGAGCCAGTCCAAGCTAGTCAAAGCCTTGATCGAATCTCAGCCATAGGCCAAGAAACGATCCAATATTTGTCAAAAACCCCAGCCGAAAAATCGGCCGGGCGAACAACATAATGCATACATCTAGTAATTATATCCACACTGCCTCTAGTAACTATGGCCACACCAATTTGTATAGTGATTTTAAAAGCGTAGCTTAGATGTGGCACGAGGCCGAATGTAGGTGGCACCCAGTGAGGACCGAATTCACTACTCAGTCGAAATTGTCCTAGCGCGACAAGCTTGCTAACCATTACACCGCTTCGAGGTGCCTCCATACCAATTTGTATATGAAGCAAAAAGTATCATCTACCATGTATTCAATTGTGAAAGCAGAATAACATATCATATTTCTATTACGTCAAAGCTCCCAAGAAAATTAAGTTTCAGCATTAAATGACCCATAAGTTGTTGATATGCTGTTAAACAAATCAACTAAATAACTGATGCTCTTAGTAAGTTTTAATTCTTTACCATCACTCACTCTCCTAGATTTCTCATTCATCCACAAAAAGTCGGCTTTTCGCCGTTTCATTTCAACTACAGATAAAATGTATTTGTTGGTCATTTCGCCATAAAAATGCATTTTTGGTAATCTCATTATAAACGTAGACAACATGGACATTCTTAAAGTGTGATTAACATCACAGTTTAAAAATGCATTGTTGGTAGTTTTACTATAAATATGCTTTGCTGGTAATTTTACTATAAATACATTTTTATACTTTCATAGTGTTTTGCTTTTGTTTGTGTGTTCACTATTTTACCATAGCTGGGACTTTAACAGGTGCTACTATCCCGGGTCACAGTGGACCTGGGAACAACATCAATTAAAAGGTGTTTCCATGCTCCTCAAAACCTCTGATCTCCCGATCAAAGGCCTTGCTGCAGGTGGTACTTTATCGTCATAATCAAGACTATTACGCCATCGTAATCTCTCTCTCTATATATATATCTTTTTCTCATTTTGTTTTTCCTTCGGTACATCAATAAGCTCGTAGTCTAATGATGAGTAATGACTTTAAAGATTTTAAAGAATAAACATGTATTTTTCAACATAATCGCCTTCATCTTCAATATACGTAATTGACTGTTGTTTTGCGGCACATAATACCTTATGTGAGGTTTCTTACTCCACATGGCGAGGAAATTGGTCCCACGCCCATCGTTGATTTTCTGCCGGGAGTTTCCTTCACTAAGAATGCAATCTGTTACAAAGTCAATGAGTTCTATCATCGAGCCTTTAAGAATTAAAAGTTTTCCTTCTCTTGGTTCCCAAAAGAGTTCAATATGCTTTAAAATTTAACCCATAGCTGGGGAAGCAGAGATGGATTCCTACCTTTCCTAAGAATGTCTGGGCGAAAGTGAATGTAAAGAAACCCGACTAGAATTCGAAAACATCTTGCCGATTTCGAATTCCGAACCACTATAAGTTATATTACCTGTACACCCAGATCTAGCATCATAGAGGGAAAGTATTTTAACTAAATTCAGCTCCTAATTATATATAAAAGTTCTTGAATATTTCTCACACTGTTCGATTAATACTTAAAAACATACACATGCATACATACATACATACATATATATATATATATATATATATATATATATATATATATATATATATATATATATATATACACGATCTAAATCGACATATTGATATGTGAAGAATTCCATAACGACTTCCGGTTGCAACAGACCTCAAAAAACTTTATTGTCTATTTTCCTTAAGGAACGTACACCTCACGCGTCAAACACAAACAGCGCTGTTCTGTTATATTCCAAATATCTATGAATAGCATCTTGAATAAAAAACACTTTTGATTTTATTGATAATGGTCATTTCAACTCAAGAATGAAATCTTTTAATTTGACGTTAAACCGTACATATTTGTCCGTGTTAGAAATGTTAAGTTTATTTGATATAATCATAATTAGCAAAGAAAAAAACACATTAAAAAAAAACACATTAATCATCGAAATTCTGATGGAATTACTAATCTCAAAATCTGGAATTTGTTATTTTTCGAAACGTTGATAATATGCTACGTTTCAATAGTTGCTCTCTATCTCCCTCCCACACACACACACACACACACACACACACACACACACACACACATATATATATATATATATATATATATATATATATATATATATATATATATGCGGGTTTCTCATTCTCTGTATATGGTAATATTAGTCGTTTCTTTATAAACATTCATTGAAAGAGCAGCAAGTGCCAGTGTTGGCTGAAATTTATAAAATTCTTCTAGCAAAACCATGTTTCAGGAAATGGGGCTTTTCAGCCCCAGTAACTCAATCCTGTATTTATGGGGTTTCATCCGAACATTTTGTTCGCAGTCGTATTGAACGTCAACATTTTGATTATGTCCTTATCTTATCTTCCATTTACATGTTGTTGTTTTTTGTTTTGTTTTTTTTTTTTTGGCGGGGGGGGATCATTTCACCCCAAGCAAGGCTGGTATGCTACTAGTACACAGAAGGTTACAGAGAGTAAAAGTGAGAGAATTTGTTTGGGAAATTTAATAAAGGTTAATCTAGACATACCCACAAGTATATATTGTAATTCTAACATTAGCACCCAACGTTTTAACTTTCAAAAGAGGTAATGATTTATTTTCAAACTACCCAAATAAATCATTTGTATTATATGTTATCTAACATCACGACCGATGGTGAGCGATTAAAATTTCGAAACATGAAAGTTTTTGTGTAGCGATATAAAATGTTTTTATTGCAATCTACTATTATAATAATATTTTAATAATATTATATTTTACTCTACGCTTGTATTGAGCACTTTTTTAAAAATTAAATGCTAAGAACTGTGGATTCTAACTCCATCTGTTCTACACAACAACCACCCCCCATATATATATATATATATATATATATATATATATATATATATATATATATATATATATATATGTATATATATATATATATATATATATATATATATATATATAACTATAGCGAGTGTAACTGCAAAACTGTCCAAATCGTGTAACATCATGGGATAACTGTCCCTCACACAAATTGTTTAATATCTAAAAACACGCTAAACTATTTTTCCAGGTTTTAAGATAAAAAAAGTTTGGTTATCTTGACACCATTTGTCGTATGAATCAATGAAAACCCTTTGAGTTATTCAGTTATAAAGAGAACGGGTTAAAATCGTTTTCTGTTATCCCCATTATGTCTTCCCAACTGAGCAATGGTGAGAGGAAAAAGATCACTCAGGCCTTCAATAATGGTACCAAAATCCATACTTTGACTTCTATCTTCAACGTCCAGACAAGAACCATCAAGAAAACGGTGAATATGTTTTAAAAAAGAGGGAACAGTAGAGACGAAAACTGCATCAGGGGGTCACAATGGCAAGAGGTGTCATCATTTCAACTCAGAGTTAAATACATTTTTATTGTTCAAAGTAGAGTCCAATAGCGTTATAAAATCTTTGGAGAATTCCAGTAAGATATCTTTAATCATTTCTAAGGTACAACGGTTCAAAACTTAATCTAACAATTGGACAATTTTGCTGTTACACGATTTGAACAGTTTTGCTGGTAATTTGATATATATATATATATATATATATATATATATATATATATATATATATATATATATATATATATATATATAAACCTCTTCCGCCTTAGTGGCTTTATTGCCTTGCTTGGGAGGAAATGATTAAAAAATATTTGATTTATCTTTATTTCGTTACTTATTTTAAAAGAAAAAAAAAAGAATGTATTTCAGTATTTTATGACCGGCACATCTCATCGTAGCTGACCTGCATCTCGGGAATTCAGCGTAGCAAAATACCTCCCACATGTATAAACTGACGAAAAACTGTCTTCCTTATTTTCAAGAATATGCCCGACGAATGTATATACCTATTGCATCTTTGATATTTTGGTGGTCGTACAGGGGAGGCAAAAGTTTGGGTTGGATAGTAGAGCGTGCGAGTAAAATGAAAAGCAAGCCGATTCGCGTGGGTGAAGTTTGTCGGATGGCGTGCAAGAATGGGGCGGCAGGCGTGCCCAGGTGAGCAGAAACAGCGTGGATCGCATTCGTCCGTGTCCCCATAAAAAGGCATCCTATACTCAAAATACAGTGATATAAGGCCGATCTTTTGACCCAGTGATATATATATACCAAAGTCGCCACGTGCACCAATCCATCTGCCAATATATCTTGGTATCGACCTTTCTCTCTTTATTAAATATTTTTATAGGTTTCAGAGTGGCGTAATGATTACCGTCATGGAAAAAGGGACTGGGTAATGGTCTCTACATTTCGACAGTTATTCTGCAGTTCCCTTCATGCTACAAACTTTGGGAAATGCATGAATTCACCTTTCCCTGTGCTGTGTCCCATCACAATGTATTTTGAAAAAAAATGTCTCGTTACTGGCATGCCACCATTACTGAAGGAAAACGGATAAGTGAGCACCTGTCAGACTATTCTCACATAATTACCTTACCGATTTCAACTCGGAACTAATTTCACCTCGTCACTAAGGGTTAGGGTTATGGTTAGGTTAGGATTAGGGGTTAGAGTTAGGGTTAGCGTTTTTTAAATCGAGTTGAAATTAGTTCTCTCACTCCATATATATATATATATATATATATATATATATATATATATATATATATTATATTATTGATTGAGGAATCGCAGAGCCGAGTTCGAATTCAGTCGAATCCACTGCATTCACTTACGTGCTAATACCCTTGGGAAAGGTATGTATCCTCTTCATCTCCCTCCAGCTATGGGTAAAATAGCAGGACAGACTGGGTTCTATAGCCTTGGATGGCAACTGGTCTAGGAGAAGGACAACTCTGAATTCAAAACCTGCGGAGGGTCGTTTGGGAACCTTGTGGCATGCATTCGGTGCACCAGGTTTCTGTATTCGTCCCTCCAAAAAGTATGGCTGGTCCTGCACAAGGCCTTCAACACTATAAACAAATCTCATGTGCCGGTTTTCTGGGGACTTATCGGCCTGACCCTCATACGTCGAACGCGACGGGAGAGTCGATTATATATATATATATATATAGGGTGTATCAAAACCATGTTTCAGAAAATAAGACTTCTCAGCTCCTGCAACTCGATCCTTTCTACTCTTTTGTTCGCAGTCGTATTGAACGTCAACATCTTGCTTATGTTTTAAATTTCATCCAATCCCTTCATATTCCATTAGTAAGACAGAAGTTCTACTCAGACAGCTACCTACAGAAAATCGCTACTTTATGAAACAGGCTCCCGCGAAAATGCCACTACGATCACTATGATCTTAAACACTTCCAGTCTTAGGTCTACTGTTAAATATCCTACATATCCTAAAGATTTGCGCTTACTTTCTCCTCTTACGTCCATAGAACAACTAATAAACTATTCTTTTTTCTTTTATCACGGAATTGGTAAGCATGATTCGCATATAAAGCTCCAACGAGATTCGAAGTTGTGTATTTACCTAACATATTTTTAATCATTTAAACCAGAGGTTCTCAACCGGGGTCCACATGGACCCTAGGGGTCCATGTAATATTTCCGGGGGTCCACAGGCAAAACACAAATTTATATTAGTGAAGAATAGAAAATTGTTCTTATGTCCAATAGCTATGAAGGGGTCCACCAAGATAAAAAGAAGGGGAAAGGGGTCCATGGGTAAAAAAAGGTTGAGAACCACTGATTTAAACCCAAGCAAAAGCGATAATGCCACTAAGACGCAAAGGAATTACTGAATGCGAAAGAATATGAGAAAAAGAAAACATTTTTAAGGAGAGAGAACAAAGAACAAAAAAGAACAGAAATTAAGAAGACGGAAGATAACGATTGCATTTAAATTTTTGAAGATCAATGTTGATTGGATATCAAGAAGCCGGATGTGTGCTCCACAAGCGAGAAGTTGTGTGTTTGCCTAAGATATTTTTATAATTTTCCACAACGTAAAGGTGATAATGCCGCTAATACGCAAGGGGGTTAATGAAAGTGAAAAAAAAAAAACTGGCAAAATTGAGGAGAGAGAGGACATTAAAAGACAAGAATTCAAGGAGAGAGATGACCACTGACGTTGCATTTAAAATTTTTGAAGATACTAGTTGGCGACAAAGAAAGAAACCGGGAGAGAGTTACACGAGCAAGAAGTTCAAGAGAAACGACTATTAACATAAAACTTGTAGCTACATGTAGTAATTTCAATTTTAAAATGATGAGACCTAGCTTCCAATCAAGTACTGCGCTTAAATTCATGAACTCGAGGTATCAAAGAGAAAAAAATCGCAAATTACAGAAGAATTACCGTGAAAGTATTTATAGAAAAAGCATTGGGAAGATACATTACGACGGTAAGAAAATGACTGAAACCGAGATGACAGGTCAGGACCGATATCATTGCAGATTCTTATTTGGATCCTATAAAATTATCAGATGTAGCAACAATATTCAATGCACATTATTTCCATTATTCGGACGATTGTCCTCATCTTTGTCGCCATATTTATCACAACGTTTCGGCCGTTATACGCTCCGGCCTTCAGGTGGTTGGAATTTCGAACTGAACCCTTTATTTCGCTCACTGGGGTAGACTGTTCTAGTTCCACGTGGCATATTTAATGGATGTCAGTTATCAGTTATCTCCTGTTAATTTCCCTCTGAAAGTTCTCTACTGCCTTAACCGGGTATTGAACTCACACTCTTTGGGTCCTGTCACTGGATCTAACCAACGCCTTTATCCACTATGCCATGTGTCCTTGAGGACAGTGGATAAAGGCGTTGGTTAGATCCAGTGACAACCACCTGAAGAAGGCCGGAGCGTACAACGGTCGAAACGTTGTGATAAATATGGCGACAAAGATGAGGACAATAGTCCGAATAATGTAAATAATGTACATAATACCTCATCTCAGAAATATAGACAGAATATTCAATGCATGGATGAATGGTAGATTTTATGAAGCACATGATAATTTTCGGCAAAAAGCTGAATCCGAAAATAAAATTTCACTTTTTTATTGCTTTTGACTCTGAAACGGATTGAACTGCAGGAAATCCAGGACTGCATCATAAAACGTCTACCAGGAGGAATATCCTTCAGATGCAACGGTAAAATGATGCTGAAAAATAACTATTTCCAACTGGTTAATTATTGACAAAAATGTTTTAATTATTGTTCTCAATTCAAAATGAATAATCTTTAACAAAACATATGAATGGATTTGTAAAAACATTGTAAATATATCTAATAAATGTTATGAGAAATTAGTGGATTCATTTTGTTTTCCTGTTTACGAAAATTAAACAGGCAGCAGTTAACCAGTTGACTGCTGTGTGCCGTCAGGTGTGGATAAACCTTGAAGTTGAATTGCGAACAAGATGGCCTGTAGAAACAAGCTTTGAAAAAATAAAATATATTGAGAGCGAGATGAAATAAAATAAAATATATTTTTTCTGCTGTCATATTTTGAAGAAGGTTGAACTTAAAACTTTTCGAACACCTTTCAAATAGATAGATAGATAGATCGATAGATAGTGAAAAGATTGGCATAGATAGATAGATAGATAGATAGATAGATAGATAGATAGATAGATATAGACTGTAACAGATAATGTGCAGACATAGATAGATAGATAGATAGATAGATAGATAGATAGTGAAAAGATGGCATAGATAGATAGATAGATAGATAGATAGAACAGAATGAGACAGACTGAAATGTGCAGACATAGATATAGATAGATATATAGATATAGATAGATAGATAGATAGAGAGAGAGATATAGACTGTAACAGATAATGCAGACATAGATACATAGATAGATAGATAGATAGATAGATAGATATGAATAGATGAGACAGATAATGCAGATATATATATATATATATATATAGAGAGAGAGAGAGAGACTGTAACAGATAATGTACAGACATAGATAAATAGATAGATAGATAGATAGATAGATAGATAGATAGATAGATAGATGAGACAGATAATAGACATAGATGAAGAATAGATGCAGACATAGATAGATAGATAGATAGATATAGATATAGACTGAAACAATAGATAGATAGATAGATAGATAGATAGATAGATAGATTCGAACAAACTGAAATAAAAAAATTATATCCATATATAAGAAACGACTGATACAATTACTCAGGTAAATATGATAATAAAGATAAAAAAAAATCAAACGAATGATCGAAAACAGAAATTCATACATCTGAACTTAACATTCACTCCAATTTATTTCTCTTTTAATTTTTGCTAATCACGACACAGCAGTTTAGTGGAACACCGTGGACTATATTCGTATACACAGGCAAAGACAAAAACCCTATAAAACACCCGAGATCTTCAGGTGGGTGACAAATTATCACATTACCGCGAATCAAGATGCCTTTCGCCGGGTGATGTTTCCGATCGGGTGACTGCGACCATACGCCCCTGAAACTTGATTTCAAGATCGAATTCTCTAGATCCACACATACCAAAGCGGGTCTCCCAGAAACTTGAACTCGTACTTATGTTCGCAGTATCGACTATCGGTTTCGGGGCGGTGTAAGATTCAGGTTTGTCATTCCCATATGCGACTGGCCACAACGCAGGTGTTGTTAATTACGTGCTGTATTCTACACACAAGGGCTTATCAATTTCTGCCATCGATCTAACGCATTCGTCACGTTTCATCATTTGAACCCAAGACTCACTTGTACTATTATTATTATTATTATTATTATTATTATTATTTATTAGTCTAATATTATCTTTGTAAATCATTTACAGCTCTTTAATGAAATTATTCGAAGCAAGTAAGAAAAATAAACGAGAATTCTTCGGAAACTTTGCAGAAAAACGAGGCTTAATAGACGCACTCAAATTCATTTAACTTAAATGCTGAGAGTTCACAGTGTGAATACAAATGTCTTTGTCCATATTAAGCGAAATTCAACGGCTTCATTATCAAATACGTGAGAAGAACTAAGCCTGCAAGAAGACAGAATGCATGTTTATCAGCAAAAGTCTTTGCCCAGAAAAGCAAATTACAAATCGGATATACTAAAATCAAACATGTACAAAAATTTAAATATCTGGGAAGTGTTCTAACAGAGGACGGAAAGTGTGACACTGAGATCTGAAGACATATTGGGATGGCTAAAGATGCTTTCCAAAAGCTAAGCAGAGATTTGATGGACAAAAAAATTTCGTAAGAAACAAAAAAAAAAAGAGTACTGAACTGTTATGTGATACCTGACCTCCAATATGACAAGCGAATGCTGGACACTCTTCTCAAAGATGAAAAAGAGGTTTGAAGCAACAGAAATGTGATTCTACCGAAAGAGGCTGAGCAACAACGAGGTTTTGGAGAAAATGGAAACAAAATAGAAACTTAAACTTAAAATCAGGAAGATGCAATTGAGGTATCTGGGACATGTAATGAGAAAGGAAGGCTTGGAAAACCTGATACTCACAGGACAGATTGAGGGAAAGTGAGACAGAGGAAAACAGTGCGTAAAATACTTGATGAAGTTGTGTAAATGGATTGTAGAACAGGGTTTTTGAGAAATAACAAAAAGATAACACTTAGTATGAGATACAAAGGACAGAAAGTTGTGGGGGTCTATGATCGCCTACGTTCTTAAGGGAGACGGCACATAAAAAAAAGTTCTTTAGAGACGCACTGTTATAAAGTTTATATAACGCTCATAGTTCTGGTTAATAATACTATAGGAAAACAAAAGGTTGAGTTAAGAACAGGTTGAATCAGATGATAGACATGGATTTAATAATACAGTAATAGAGAATACTGTAGTTTAGTGCGGCAATGCGTACAACTCAACTCTTACACCTTGTGACCCACTTTGCAACGACTGTTCCGATGAGCACACGTTCTACTCATAGAGGATGGACGAATCCATGTTCAGCAATTAGTGTAGAGAAGGTCGGTCGGCTTTCAACATAACAGTAATAAAAGGGGTAAATTGAATTTTTCACTTGACTTATGTCCCAGATTTTTGTATTATACTAAAGTAAGCCGCATCGCTAATAATGTCAGCAGTAACAGACGACACTGTATTGATAGCAGACGCAGAAAGGAAACTGCAGGTACTCCTACCGAAGGTAGTGAAGGAATACCCGAAGAAAAGACTAAAAATATGTTGTAAGAAGACAAAATTTATGGTTGTCATTCTGAGAAACAGCTCGAGGTGCAAACTCCAAATCGAAGATACCAAAATCGCGCAATTAAGAAAAGTTAAATATCTGAGAAGCATTTTAACAAAAGACAGAAAACATGACACAAAAATCCGAAGGTTTGGTTTGGTTTCGTTTCGTTTGGTTTGGTTTCGTTTCGTTTCGTTTCGTTTCGTTTCGTTTACGGGATATCAACCTCAATGGGTTATTTAATGCCGACATTTTTATTTCTGGTAATATTTTTCTTAAAAAATGTATGGCTGGTAATATCATTTTTTCCTCAAAATGTATAGCTGGTAATATCTTATTTTTCAAAAATGTATAGCTGATAATATCTTTTTTCTTCAAAAATGTATTTCTGGTAATATCTTCTTTTTTTTTTCAAAAATGTGTTGCTGGTAATAATTTTTTTTCCAAAGTATTTATGGCATTAAAACCTATTTTTACACTTACATAGTGTTTAGACCCTAGTTTGTGGGCTAACTATTTACCCACAGTTGAGACCCTAACAGGTGCTACCCCCCACCCCGGAGTCATAGTGTGCCTTGGAACACCAGCAATTAAGAGGTGGTTCCACGCTCCTCAAAACCTTCTGATTAGAGGCCTTGCTGTTGGACGTAGTTTATCGTGTTACCCAGGACGCAGATGTAGTTTATCGTCAAACCCAGGACGGCTGAAGATACGTTGGAATAACGAACGATACCTTCCAAAATCGAATCAAAGTATTAAGTAACAGGAAAATTTCATTAGAAACAAAGAAAAGAGTAATGAAGTTTTATATAATATCAATTCTCTTATGCGGCATTAAATGCTGGACATTCTCCTCAAAAATGAAGAAAAGATTTTAGTCAATAGATGTGTCGTTCTACAAAAGATTACGGAGAATAGTATGGCCTAAATATGTGATTAACGACTACGTTTTAGGGGAAATGGAAACATTTGGCTATTGTCTTCACTGGGGGTGATGGATCTTTTGCGTCACCTTCTGATCTTTTAACCTGTTCAATTTCTGTACTGGATGAGGTAAAAATAGTAAGGAAAAAATAATAAAAACGTGTTCATTTAAAAGGCAGCAATAATAAAATGACGGAAAATTGGCAATAAAATAATAACAATTTAAATGCTAAATCTAGAAAGAAACAATAACAAAATAAAACTCGTAATCTAAATGAATAAACGGCAAATTCTGTCTCTGTGTCTGAATCCTTCTAACTCGGGTCACACTTGTTTTACATAATATATTATACTTTTTTTTATATTCAGAATAATCCCGGGATTAAAAATATGCCCTTCATCTGGTGCTTGAACATCCGGCATTGTGTCCGGATGGGTAGGGGACAGATAAAAATTTAAATTGTAAAATAACTTTAAAAAGTAGAGTTTTTAAAATATTTCAATTTATATTGAGTTTCAAGTAACTGAAAAGATTAGGAATTTAAACATTTTTGCTTTAAATTCAGTTTAAAATATCACCAAAACATTTTAAATAGAGGAAATCAATTTTATTTCTACAAAATACCAAGGAAACAAAGTTAATGTAAGCGGTTTCGTGACGAGAGGTTTTGAAGTTCTACGAAGTTTGTGATTTGTAGGACTCAAATGAAATTCCACGGAGCTTGTGAACTGAAGAATTCAGTTATCGGCCTGAATTTTAATTTCGTCCCAAATCGCAGTTTCGGCCCAAATTAGTCTTCTGGCCGGAAATGAACTTAGAGCTTGAATCAGAGTTAAAGTGACGTTTTGAAGTTCCATGGAGTTAATTAAGGAATTCAAAGTTATTGCTTCAAAATTATCATTGTTGTTTTCTAAGCTAGACTAGAGGTCCCTTTAATTTTGGTCTGAGGACATAATTAGCCCCCCCCCACTCCCGCAAGAGCTAGCTTAAAAATTCGCTTTTAAGTCAGTAAATTAAACATAGACAAAATACTTCATCTAAAATTCAGCAGTACTAAGATGGATTCTAAAATTATTATTGTAAAAAGCAGTAATAATAAAACGGGATAAAACAATTAATGAAGTAATAATAATCGTCAGAATATTTAATCTAAAAAGCAAAAATATAAAACGTAGTAAAACTAATAATAAAATGATAATAATGAAAAGGCTTCAACTAAAAAGTAACAAATAAAACGAACTAAAACTAGTAATACATACTAGCTTTTTTACTTATTTCTTTTTACTTATTGCACACTAAGCAAGGCAATAAAGTCACTAAGTTGCAGGAGGTTTACTGAGTGTGAGAGAATATAAGAAAAAGAAAACATTATTAGGTAGAGATGGCAGTAAAAGAACGGGAATTAAGAATACATAATATGACGATTAATACTGCATTTAAAATTTTGAAGATGGAAAGCAAGAAGCAGGAAGAAAGTTCCACAAGCGACAAGTGAGAAAAAAACAACTATCCATATAGAAATTACGCTTACATCTAGTCATTTAAACCGTAAAAAAGATGGTACCTTGCCACCAATCATCAATACGATTAAATTTATAAAGTATAGGTAACATAAAAGAAAGTTCATCAGAGCCATAAAAGTATTTATAGAATAGGAAGCTACGTGACGACGGTAAGAAAGTGATTTAGGCCAGAACAATAATAAAAATGGATTAAGACTAGAAATAAAATAATAATAGCGAAAATGCTTAATCCAAATAGCATAAAAAATAAAACCAGAGAGATATAACATCCATATAAACGCTTCATCAAAAGAAAACGAAAATAACAACATCGAGAAAAAAATAGTAAAATTTCAAAAGAAACAACTCCATTGATCTTCGTTAATAAAAAAAAACGATGACAGGGAATCAAACAGGAAGCAATGATGATGATATCTCAGGTCATTACACTTTTCTTGCTTTTTTCTTTCTATGTGCCGCGTCACGTCACAGCTTCCTGTCCTTTGTACATTTAGCAATTTGTTTAGCTATCTCTCCTAATCACTGTTCCGTCAACCATTTATACAAGCTCATTAGGTAGATTATGTGCTGCCTTCCTCTGTCCATCACTATGTCCTGTGAGTGTCAAATTTTTTAAACTCACTTTCCTCTTTATATACCCGAGAAACTTCAAATCTCTAAGTATCTGTTTTGCTTCCATTTTCCATTAAACAACGTTGTTGCTCACACGTTCAGTTTATGGTATCCTCAGCATCCTTCTGTAGAAGCACATTTTTGTTACCTCAACTCATCTGCGAGTATAATTGTCTAGAATTCGCTGAGATACTTACGGATATTGTTTCTCTTACCCTGTCAATGTCTTCAGTTTTATTCTTAGTGTTCCATGATCGTTGTTAATTCGGTTTCTCTCTTAAAGTTATGTTTTTTCTTATCAAGGTTTATCATGTTAGAATTCCATTCATCATTAACTATACTGAGACATATTCGTGTTTACAATATAATGAATTAAACTTAAGGTGCAAAATAAAATCTCATAGTACCAAACAACTAATTGTAAATCTAGTCAATAAAAACAGATATTTTCAGGTGAATTTCACACGATATATTTACTATATAAATAAAAGTGTTTACCAAGGAGTTAACCAGTATGGAAACCTTGCTTTGAAAACATTGACTTGCATGATAAGACACTCTCTTTAACACACAAACATACACACACACATATATATATAATCAAGTATATTTATTTCTTTATAAATATTAATTATTGATCTCAACCTCTTTCTCTCTCACTCTCACTCTCTCTTTCTCTTTCCCCTCATTCTGACTCTCCCTTTCTGTCTCTCTCTCTCTTTCTATTAATATATATATATATATATATATATATATATATATATATATATATGAAGAAAATATACTCTTAAGGTGGGTTATTTATGGGATAAAGTGCTCAATATCAGAGATAGGATGTGTAAATTTTATATATATATATATATATATATATATATATATATATATATATATATATATATATATATATATATATCAGAAATATGAGACATCATGGCATAGCCTCACTTCTTTCCATTCAACAACTCACTGTGATAAAAAACTGTGTCGGAATTTGTCGTTTTATGTTATCGGGAAATTTGGATAAGTTCATATTTACTTTTATATTTTATTATTTTTTCAGAGTACTTTCGAATGTTTATATCCAACTCTTTTTCTCTTTTACTTTTTTCCTATCTATCTATTTATCTGCCACGGTCTGTTCATATCTCTCTCTCTCTCTCTCTCTCTCTCTCTCTCTCTCTATATATATATATATATATATATATATATATATATATTTTTGTTTGAAGTTATTAACAAATCATATAAACATCAATAATTCAAATTTGGTTTGAAAAACGTCAAATTTGAAAAATCAATTTAGATGTCAAAACAAAGCCTGAGTTAAGTAGTATTAATATGTTTTATTGAAGTTATTTGATGTATTTTATTGAAGTTATTTGAGATATTCTAAAAACCTTCTGAAGTTATTAGGTAAAACCAATAATCAAAAGGTAATAAAATCATCAAAAATTGATCAACACCTATAACAGAACAAATAACAAACACATATGATAAGTCTTTGAATCCCTTACATTTTAATATATTGTCCCTACTTCTCTATTACAACCAGTAATCAATTATCCATTGATTTTGTTAACTTTTTTCTTACTTCAGCAGGTTCAATTTCCGACATGGTAAATTAATTGCTTCCCATAAGTCTGTTTTGCTGTTATATTTTTTTGCCAACTTCATATAATTACAATTGACCATAGATATTCAATCGGATTCAGATCAGGACTTGATGTAGGCTATTCCATTATCTTCTCTCCTGTGAATCTTTGATGCTCAAAGAATTCACGGGTAGCTTAGCTACATAAGAAGGAACATTGTAGTGCAGAAATACACACTCCATTTTGAAACTGCGAGACTGGAAATTGTACCACGCAAAGAAAATCGTTTAATCGCAATGGTTATCATTCGATGACCTCTGTAAAGCTCCTTTGATATCTCCAATATGGACATTCCCTCACTCAATTAACGGATCAATATCCCTATTAATAACTTATTTTTTCGATATTTGCCTACCAGCACTCTATTTTTTATACGCAATACAATATTATATTTAATTAATCTTGAACTTTGAATCAACAAGACAATATAACGTTGCTCACATGAGACTCAGAAATTAAAACAAAAAACGTATTGAAGAGTTCGTAAATTGTTGTACCTGATGATTGACAAAGCCATGAAAACCTGAGTCTTACTGTATTTAATTAAACAAAAACAATTGATTAAATATACATGAAATGCAATACTTGAAAACGAATGTAGCAACATTCGAAAGTACCCAGTAAAAAATAATATAAAATAAAATCAAAAAAGTATGAATTTTGGAAAAGTTACTGATAGCATAAACAACTTCAAGAATTATTGCTGCCGAAATACACCTTACATATTAATCTGCATATCCATACATCTCTCTCTCTCTCTCTCTCTCTCTCTCTATCTATCTATCTATATATATATATATATATGTATATATATATATATATATATATATATATATATATGTGTATGTATATGTATATATATATGTATATATATATATATATGTATATGTATATATATATATATGTATATGTATATATATATGTATGTATATATATATATATATATATATATATATATATATATATATATATATATATATATGTATGTATATATATATATATATATATATATGAATATATATATATATAAAAATATATATATATATATATATATATATATATATATATATATATATATATGCATGCATATATAGATTAATAGATATTTATTAAGGACACATGTGTGTATTTACGCATGGCTACAAAAGTGAGTTTTCATTTGCATGCGGTTAATAGGTGCAAGGTTTGTACGTTCGAAACTGAAAGCAGGAATAATGTTCTTATGGTACAAGTTATATTTAATTCGTGGCAGGTGAACGCTTTTGTATGCGAAATAATCCCCTTGGCAATGTTTGTACTGTAAGCAAGTAAATGCTTTGTTTTGTCGCTTTCAGGGTTTTTCATAAGCTTATTGTATGGAATAAAGCACAGAAATGTCTACACCATCCTTTATATATATATATATGCTCTGTGTGAGTGTTTTGAGAAGGAAAAGAAAGGCAGGTAGGTAGTGGTAATGATTTATACTGAAAATAATTATGCGACCGATACAATTATGAATTGATTGATATGATGACAAACCTTATATATATATATATATATATATATATATATATATATATATATATAGAGAGAGAGAGAGAGAGGGATAAACTGCCTATGATAGATGAATAGAGAAAGAGAGATAAACTGACTGATAGATTTGAACAGAGATATACATAAATGGATATATAAATAGACAGATAGAATTAAATAGATAGATAGATAGATAGATAGATAGATAGATAGATAGATAGATAGATTTATTTGTACAAGGAGATAGCTAAATAGATAAACAGACCGTGATAGGTTTGAACAGAGAGATACATAGATAGATAGATAGATAGATAGATACATAGATAGATAGATAGATAGATAGATAGATAGATAGATAGATAGATAGATAGATTTATTTGTACAAAGAGATAGCTAAATAAATAAACAGACCGTAATAGGTTTGAACAGAGAGATACATAAATAGATAAATAGATGAACAGACTGATATTTTTAGATAGATAGATAGATAGATAGATAGATAGATAGATAGATATTTATTCTTTTTCTACGACTTATCAACCCTTTGCAGGAGAGATCTTTTCAGTCAAGAAATGTTCTATTGACATTTAATGCACATTCACTTGTTTAGATTTCCTCGAAAGCCATACGTGAGTTAGGCGTACCGAGTTCAATTCACGCTCGATTCAGTTTCGTTCCCTTCGCGCCCATGTCCTTGCAAAGGACATGAATTCGTCTTCCTCGAGCTATCGGTTAAACAGCATAGTTCTCTTGCCGTGGAACAGGCAGCCAGTATGGAAGAAGAAATCTCCAAATTCAAAACACCTGAGACTATCCTGCTCAAGACACTGCTGTTAAGGTATGCATTAAATGTGGTCTCTCACGACCCTAATGAGTTACTGGACACATACGTATATACACGCACATACAACAAAGTAATCATAATAATGTGCATGAGTATATGCACACGCATTCATTACATCATATTTTATGAATGGAAAATTACCTTATATATCTTTTGATTCTCAAAGAATTGTACTTTGAGGATCCAAAGTGGGCAATGTCTTAAAACGTGAGAAACTGATTCAAACGTATCTACTTAATCGCTTGAGACGCCATTGTGATTGGAGACTTGATGGAGGAATTTCCGTTGTTTTATCGGTTGAGTTTCTTTTCATTCATTTTTTGTAGTAGTAGTAGTAGTAGTAGTAGTAGTAGTAGTAGTAGTAGACAGGCCCATTAATGAGGTTACTTCTTTTGTTGAGGCTAAACCTCTTTTGGTTCTTTTTTTTATTTTATTTTAGTTGGCAGATTCATTGATGGGATCCAGTTAGCGACAGAGAGCATCGCTTGTAAATTAAAAAAAATAGAAACTGAATCAGGTTCACTGGAGCAGATCACCAGTCTTTGAGAAAAAAATATACATATATTGCGTTTGTTTAATCATGCATGGCTTTCATAGAAGTTTATTTGTGTAATCTACAGAATCGCAGGATATTATCTGGTATATTATCTTCGGCCTTTTTCTTTTCATTTCTTTCATATTTTCTTTATTTTGCCGACATGTTTTCATATTATCCTTACTGATATACAAAAAAGTCCCTTTTTCCACCTTACACGTAAAATAAAGGTAAAATAGAAAGAGCAAGAGTCTATATATATATATATATATATATATATATATATATATATATATATATATATATATAAACTAATATTTTTGAATGATTTTTTCCACGATCAGGTAGTACCGTTAGTTGAACATTTCAAACCGGCAAAAATTGTTCAGTTCTTCTTGGAGCCCCATACAGAAAAACAAAAAAACAATCTTGACAAATCTCTACATTGACGTCCTATAGGACACTCCGTGGGATGGGAATAGAACACTGAATTTGAAAATGTCAAATAAAATAGGAGGAGCTTATTTATACAATTATCCCGATTTGTATATAAAACCGTTACGCTTTTAACACTTAGGATTAGAGTGTAGTACCTGTCCTCTGTTCTATTTTTACAAACTGAAAATCAGTTAAGCTTTATGGCTGAAAAACCGAAATTGCAAGAATTTGAAAAAGCGAGCAAGTGGAAGGACTTAAGAAAGTAAACGATTAAAAAATATAAAGAACACAGGGAGAAATTAAACATAGAGATGTTTATACAATTTTCACCAGCCCACCGGCCACCAGGCCCAAGAGTCAGTCAAGGTAAAAGGTTACTGAATGGGGTTGTTTTATGGACGTAAGAATTGAAGATTACGAGAATATAGTGGACAGATAAAGGTTGATCCTAGACTTGAAGAGTTTAAGATTATAGTCTTCGGAGAATCTTCTTCTCGGAAAACTGTTCCACAAAGTAGTGGTTCTTGAGAAGAAACTGTTCGGATGAAATATCCTTCTTAACTAAAGGAATACGAAAGAAATGGGAATGATTTCTACGGGACATGTCGGATCCTTTCTGTGACATCCTGGACATATAGAACTAAGAAATGTAACTCAAAAGAACATGAAAATAGCGATCGAGGAGCAATAGGCTTGCGACGTTTGGTCTTCCTTTCACTCTCCTTTCGGCTATATTTTCTCTTCCTTTCTCTCTCTTTTTTTCGTTTCTCTATTCTATCTTCCTTCTTTCTTCATCTATCATTTCTGTTCCTTCCTCTCTTTCTTTGTCTCTCTTTTCTCTTCCTCCTTCTCTTTCTACGTTTATATTTTCTTTTCCATCCTCTCTTTCTTTGTCTCTCTTTTCTCTTCCTCCTTCCTTTTCTACGTTTATATTTTCTTTTCCACCCTCTCTTTCTTTGTCTCTCTTTTCTCTTCCTCCTTCCCTTTCTACGTTTATATTTTCTTTTCCATCCTCTTTTTTTGTTTCTTTTTTCTCTTCCTCCTTCTCTTACTACGTTTATATTTTCTTTTCCATCCTCTCTTTCTTTGTCTCTCTTTTCTCTTCCTCCTTCCTTTTCTACGTTTATATTTTATTTTCCACCCTCTCTTTCTTTGTCTCTCTTTTCTCTTCCTCCTTCCTTTTCTACCTTTATATTTTATTTTCCATCTTTCTCTTTCTTTTCTCTCTTTTCCTCTTCCTCCTTATTTTCTTTTTACGTTTATATTTTCTTTTTCCTCCCCTCTCTTTTTTTTTTCTCAATTTTTTCTCTTCCTCCTTCCCTTTTCTACGTTTATATTTTCTTTTCCACTCTCTCTTTCTTTGTCTCTCTTTTCTCTTCCTCCTTCCCTTTCTACGTTTATATTTTATTTTCCATCCTCTCTTTCTTTGTCTCTCTTTTCTCTTCCTCCTTCCCTTTCTACGTTTATATTTTCTTTTCCATCCTCTTTTTCTTTGTCTCTCTTTTCTCTTCCTCCTTCCTTTTCTACGTTTATATTTTCTTTTCCATCCTCTCTTTCTTTTTGTCTTTTTTCTTTTCTCTTTCTTCTTTTCCTCCCCTTTCTTTGTTTATATTTTCTTTTCCACCCTTTCTACGTTTTTTTCTTTTCTCTCTTTTTCTCTTTTCCTCCTCCCCTTTCTACGTTTATATTTTCTTTTCCATCCTCTCTTTCTTTGTCTCTCTTTTCTCTTCCTCCTTCCTTTTCTACGTTTATATTTTCTTTTCCACCCTCTCTTTCTTTGTCTCCCTTTCTCTTCCTCCTTCCCTTTCTACGCTTATATTTTCTTTTCCACTCTCTCTTTCTTTGTCTCTCTTTCCTCTTCCTCCTTCCCTTTCTACGTTTATATTTTCTTTTCCACCCTCTCTTTCTTTGTCTCTTTTTCTTCCTCCTTCCCTTTTCTACGTTTATATTTTCTTTTCCACCTCTCTTTCTTTTGTCTCTCTTTCTCTTCCTCCCTCCCCTTTCTACGTTTATATTTTATTTTTTTCCATCCTCTTTTTTTGTCTCTTTTCTTCCTCCTTTTTCTACGTTTATATTTTCTTTTCTTCCTCCCTTTTTTTTTTCTCTCTCTTCTTCCTCCCTTCTACGTTTATATTTACGTTTCCATCCTTTTTCTTTTCCACTCTCCTTCCCTTTTTACGTTTGTATTTTCTTTTCTCTTCCTCCTCCCTTTCTACCTTTTTTTATATTTTATTTTCCATCTCTTTCTTTGTCTCTCCTTTCCCTTTTATTGTTTATATTTTCTTTTCCTTCCCTTTCTACGTTTATATTTTCTTTTCCATCCCTACGTTTTATTTTTTTTCTCTCTTTTTCTTTTCCTCCTCCTCCCTTTCTACGTTTATATTTTCTTTTCCATCCTCTTTTTCTTTGTCTCTTCTTTTTTCCTCTCTTTTCTACGTTTTATTTTATTTTCCTCCTCTTTTCTTTTTTCTACGTTTATATTTTCTTTTCTACCCTCTATTTTATTTTGTCTCTCTTTTTCTTTGTCTTCCTCCTTTTACGTTTATATTTTCCTTTTCTACGTTTATTTTTTCTTTTCCATCCTCTTCTTTTCGTTTTTTCTTTTCTCTTTTCTCGTCCTCCTTCTCTCCTTTTTTACGTTTATATTTTCTTTCCCCTCTTTTCTTTTCTTTGTTTCTTTTTTGTACGTTTATATTTTCTTTTTTCTTTTTCTTTGTCTCTCCTCCTCCTTCCCTTTCTACGTTTATATTTTCTTTTCCATCCTCTTTCTTTTGTCTCTTTTTCTTCCTCCTTCCCTTTTTACGTTTATATTTTCTTTTCCTTTGTCTCCCTTCTCTTTTTACGTTTATTTTTTCTTTGTCTCTCTCTTTTCTTTTCCTCCTTCCCTTTCTACGTTTATATTTTCTTTTCCACCCTCTCTTTCTTTGTCTCTCTTTTCTCTTCCTCCTTCCCTTTCTACGTTTATATTTTCTTTCCATCCACTTTTTTTTTTGTCTCTCTTTTTCTCTTCCTCCTTCTCTTACTACGTTTATATTTTCTTTTCCATCCTCTCCTTCTTTACGTTTATATTTTTTTTCCATCCTCTTTTTTTTTTTCTTTTTATCCTCCTTCTCTTACTACGTTTATATTTTTTTTTCCACTCTCTCTTTCTTTGTCTCTCTTTCCTCTTCCTCCTTCCCTTTCTTTACGTTTTATTTTTTTTTCCACCCTCTCTTTCTTTTGTCTCTCTTTTTTTTCTTCCTCCTTCCTTTTCTACGTTTATATTTTCTTTTCCATCCTCTCTTTCTTTGTCTCTCTTTTCTCTTCCTCCTTCCTTTTCTACGTTTATATTTTCTTTTCCATCCTCTTTTTCTTTGTCTCTCTTTTCTCTTCCTCCTTCTCTTACTACGTTTATATTTTCTTTTCCACTCTCTCTTTCTTTGTCTCTCTTTCCTCTTCCTCCTTCCCTTTCTACGTTTATATTTTCTTTTCCATCCTCTTTTTCTTTGTCTCTCTTTTCCCCTCCTCCTCCCCTTTCTACGTTTATATTTTCTTTTCCATCCTCTTTTTCTTTGTCTCTCTTTTCTCTTCCTCCTTCCTTTTCTACGTTTATATTTTCTTTTTCACCCTCTCTTTCTTTGTCTCTCTTTTCTCTTCCTCCTTCCCTTTCTACGTTTATATTTTCTTTTCATCCTCTCTCTTTCTTTGTCTCTTTTCTCTTCCTCCTTCCTTTTCTACGTTTATATTTTCTTTTTCACCCTCTCTTTCTTTGTCTCTCTTTTCTCTTCCTCCTTCCCTTTCTACGTTTATATTTTCTTTTCCATCCTCTCTTTCTTTGTCTCTCTTTTCTCTTCCTTCCCCTCTATCTTCCCGTAACTTTCCTTATCCGTCCTCTATTTCTTCGCTTCTCGTTTCTCTTTCTTCCTCTCTTTCTTTGTCTACTTTTTCTCTTCTTTTCTTTTTTTTCTTCGCCAGCCTTTTCTGTTCTTTCCTCTCTTTCTTTCTCTACTTTTTCTCTTCTTTCTTTTTTTTTTTTTCTTCGGCAGTCTTTTCTCTTCCTTCCTCTCTTTCTTCGTCTCATTTTTTTTTCCTTCCTCTCTTTTTAATTCCTTCTTCTCTTTTTTCATCTCTCTCTTCCTTTCTTTCTTCGTCTCATTACTCTTCCTTCCACTATTTCTTCATTTTCTATTTAGGCCTGCATTTTCTTCCTTTTTTCACAATATCTTTCTTCTCCACTTTAAATGTTCTTCTCTATATTCAATATCAAACAACAAAAAAAATTTTGTAATTTGCAAAAAACGTTTATTTTATTCCCACGTCAACTAAATAAAAAAAAAACATGGAAATATACTAAGAATATATTTGTCGTCACTTTTGTATAATAGAAAGAACACACGTTGATATTTATATATTTAGAAAATATGAGAAACTTGAAAGGTTTTTGTGACGCGTTTGATCCGTTATAATTTCATTGGACTGGGCTTTGTTGACGTTGCCACGTCTACACATACGAAACGAGAGACGCAGGTAGTTTCAAAATTTTTTGAAGGAATCATAAACAAGTTAATCTCATCATACATTATAAAATATTTTAAAAAATTGACCCCATAGTATCTAATAACCCTACAACTACACAACTAAATCCTCTACAAAAAAATAAAATGTAGTGTATCAATTTACATGCTTGTTCAGAGATTTTATCTTTGGTACTAATAATAAACCCACTACATATATTGGTTTTACTACAACCACACCCCTCCGTAGACTTACCTGTCACCTTTCTGATCTTAGTTCGATTACTTAGAAAAACATAACTATGTACATAATATTAGACAGATATTAGTTGATAACACAACAATACTCACACAAACACACAGTAAAATGAACCTTAAGATATTGGAGGCCATCTACATTAAACAAAGCAACCCCCACTCAACAAAATTACTTTTCAAACTAGTCACAACATATTACAATGCATTTAAACATATGGTTATGCTGATAACATTTCTCGCTATCACGTGGTCATGTACAACGTCATAGAATCGCATTACAATTTTACAACCTGCGTCTGCTATACCGTGACCGTTATCGTCGCATAGCAAACTTCTGTTTAAATAAAACAGGATGTCGTCTTTAACGATGAACATCTCTCTTGTAATGTCTATATAACCACTCTGATGATGGCTCATGTGAGGCAAAAGCTTACATCGATGACCAATATAATAAATATCCAAATGTTAGACAGTTTTTTGTCCTTGAAACTAAAACCATTGTACGAATTTTGGAAAGGCTCATGATAAAACATAGTATATATTCATTGTCTGTTATATTTAATTAATAATAATAATAATAATAATAATATATATATATATATATATATATATATATATATATATATATAATTTATGTTTGGTGGTACAAAATTTTATTATTACCACTCATGATAATAAAAAGTAAAAATGAAAAAACGGACTAGCTAACCGGTTTTCGTACCTCGTTCAACGGACCTAAATCGAGTAAATTATATAATAAAAAAAGAACAATGGACAAAGTTTATTGGTGGGAAAAAATTTAAATGATAATTAGTTGGAGGCCTAATATAAAGTCCTTTTTTTACAAAGAGAAGGCTTTAAAGATGGAATATAGATGGCCTCCAACACTTTTAGGTGGTAATTTAAGTGGGACATGCTAAGGATGGTAAAAGCGTCCGCACTAAGACTAGCAGCGCAATTATGGCTATTTATAAGATGTTCTGCGATAGAAGACCCATACGTATTGGTCAGAATGTCCGAGGGAGTGTACTTCCGGTTTCGGATTTTCGCTGGAACGTGTTGTTTTATTCTAGCATCTAGCCTTTGCGTCGTTCTCCCTATGTAGTGAGAACCGCAACTACATTTAAAGGAATAAATTAGTGAACTATTATGGTGTGGTGGGAGAACATTCTTACGTATAGACGGAAGAACAGGCCTGGCAGAGAAAACAACACCAGTGTTAGCGGCAAAGTAACAATGTCGAACTGCGGTAGAAACCTGCCTAGCAAACTTATCACTGATACTACCTAACCAAGGAAGGCGTAGGTACACAGGACATCTTTTTACTATAGTAGGTTTGACTTTGTTAAATTCAGCAGTTATGTTCTTAATAATTGCTTGAACAATGCCCAATGGGTAAGCATTGTTGCAGAGAGTAGAAGTAATAAACCTAAGTTCATCATCCAACTTGATGTCTGAACAGATCATGCGTAAGGGTCTTAATTAAATTAATTTTGCGTTTCCTGGGACAAAAAGAATCCCAACGGATATACAAACTAGTAAACGTCGGTTTACGGTACACAGAAGTAATAAAACCTGACGTAGATCTGCTGACGGGTACATCGAGAAAGGGAAGAGGCGAATCAACCTCCTTTTCCTGTGTAAATTTCAAGGCCGGATGTATATTGTTAAGGGACGCAAGAAATTGGTCCGCTTTAATCTCGTTATCGAAGAGACAAAAAAATGTCATCAACGTAACGCAAATAAACGTCTGGTTTATCAGACTTTAGTAGTACACTCTCTTCCTGGAACCCAACAAAGATATTTGCTAAGATGGGCCACAAAGGGGAACCCATCTAAACACCATCAATCTACCTGTACATGATGCCGTCGAAATTGAACTCAACTGACATCGTGGCAAATTTCATCAGTTCAACAAACACGTCCACCGGAATAACAGGCGGAGACAATTGACTACGACATAGGGCATCAGCACATATATCGATAATCTCAGCAAGTGGAACGCAAGTAAATAAACTGGCGATATCATATAAACACATAAATTTATCCGTAGGCGAATAACACTACATAAAACGGGAAAATTCAAATGTATCTTTAATACAAGCAGAGTTATACTGCTACAAAACCGGTTGCAGTATAGTGGAAAGCCATTTAGCTACACTGTGTTAAGAAGACCTCCAATCATAGATAGAATAGGTCTCAATGGTGTTCCAACTTTATGAGATTTGAGTAAGCCATAGAGACGAGGACGAATGGAGACCGAGGGTCTAATCAAATTTAAAATATGAGTGGGCAATTTTCCACATTTTACCCACTTAACCAGACGTTTTTGGAACTTGACCTCAATAGATAATGTAGAATCAAATTTATCTATTGGGCCTAACCGGACAAATTTAGAGGAATCCCCAAGAATTGTCATCATCTTGTTAACATAATCATGATAGTCAAGGATGACGACGCCAGAACCTTTGTCGGGTTTCGTAATTACCAAAGCTTTATTATTACGAAGTGTTTTAATTACCCTAAATTGCTCCTCGTTCCACTTCGATTCATCATGTAAAACAGGAGTATCTGCGTAACAATGTGCTATATTATTCAACTTTGCCTTGAGGTCGCTGCTTTTTCTAGCAGATTCAGGTTGGAATTTAGCTAGCTGCGTGAACAAAACCTCAAACTCCGAATACACCTCCTCCCGCTTAATACGTGAGTGGGGAATACAAAAATCCAGTCCGTGCGAGAGGATTGATTGTTCAAGCTCGGACAACTGGTATGAAGACAGATTCAAGACATTCTGACCAATACTAGGATTAGCAGAACACCCAATATTTTATAAATTAAATGTTACAACTTATTCTGATGCTTAATCGTAAATCGAGAACGACTACGTTCGTGAATAAGTGCTACATAACGAATCCTATCAAAATAGGAAATCTGTCCATTGTAATACTCCATAATCGATAATATTTCTTACATAAATTGGCAAGACTATATATATATATATATATATATATATAAAGATTTGTTATATTTGTTATTAAAGTGATCAATGTCGCTTACTCTCTTTTATACATTATTTACTTTCCTTATAGCTAATCAACTTACCTAGTTCGCTCGCAAGAAACAGTGAAACTTTTCTTTTGAAAGTTTTGTAGACCAACATTCAGTCGACCTTCCACAAGGCACAACCTTTGACAGAAACGAAAAATGTTGACATTTTTATCATTTACAAAGGTTATTACTGTTCCTTATTATGCTGTTAGCTGGTTTCATATCAGTCCTCAATTATAATTAAGTGATTCTACATAAAGACAATAATACTGGGGTCATGTGGCAATTAATATCACCGCCCGACCATTGAGTCTTATTTTGTATTAAACGGTCCCAGAATTGAAAGAACAATTACGATCAGTGTGCTGGTTAGTAACGAATCAGTAGAAATACGACTAGCAATAACTGAGATGTGGTTTAAAAAGAAAAACAAGGAAATATACAGACATGGTCAGTGGGGTGAGAACAATCTGACCCGTAAATGAAATAAAGCAGGCCAGAGAACACGACAGCCAAATCGTTGTGATAGTAATAAAATAGAAGAGAATTTTAGTTTGGCTGTATATATTGTAATTTCTGGAAGTTCAATGGTCTATATGAAAGGAAGGAGAGAAAGATGTATGACTTCTTCGGAATCGCTTTCTTGTTTCCAGTATATTGATGTTCACGGTCCCATATGATCTACTTGACAAGGATGACGACATCTGCGATATGCATCCTTTTATCTTGCTGTATCTTTCTAAAATAAATGTTAATTTACCGCAATGTTCTCTATCTTTCTATCATTATCTTGTATTCAATCATTCGGTCATTTTTCCTTTATATCCATCCAACTTGCACTCAGTCTATCTATCTATCTATCTATCTATCTCTTTCTGTTTCTGTCGTGTCCCTTAAGGACGTAGACGATCATGGTTCTCCATAATTTTCTGTCCTTCGTAGCTCGTAATAAAACCGCCATCTTTCCTATATATTGTAATAATCTATACTTCTTACCGCTTTCTTTTACGCTCATACAACGACCACATTCAGTAATACTTGTAGCTCTTGGGTCTTGCATTTAGTAAACATTTAATCACAAAAAGAGAAAGGTTAAACGAAGAAAGAGAAGAAAGAATAGACGAATAAAGAAAGGGAAAATGAAAAAGAAATGATAGAGGAAGAAAGAGAAAATGGAAAGTTTAATGAACAATGATAAAAAAAAAAGAAGAAAAAAAAAATGAAAACGTAAAAAAAATGGGAGAGAAAGTTTGAGGATGAATGAGAGGCAGGATAGAAGATAGAAAGAAAGGTAGACCAAAAGAAGAAAAGGTAGACGAAGAAGAAAGAAATTAAGAAAAGAAATTAGATAAAGAGAAAAAAAGGTGGTTGAAGTAGATGGTAAAAAGAGCGAATTATTATTATAAGACAGATGACGAGAAATGCATTTAGGAAATTTGAAATCTTGATTCATCGAGTCGAAATCAGACAGCCGCAGCATAAAACTTAGCCACTTCTCTTGAATAGCCATAAATGATTTAAGTAGAATACAGCATTTTACAAGAAGTCATAAAAAAGGAAGAGACATTTTCCCCGACTTGTGACAGAATCTATTGTGTAACTATCGTTTTCGTTTGGTCATAAAAGCACTGCTTGTTTCACAGTCTCTTCCAATCGGAGACAATGACGCGTTCCGTTTTTTTCTTCTTCCTTTTTTTTTTTTTTTGTTTTCTTCACCTTTTTCTTTTACTACCTGTATATTCGCTTTGGTTGTGGACAAATAGTTATGAAACGGTTAGAAGGAGTGGAAAAGGGAAGTGTTATTTTATACGAGATTGTTCCTAATTTCTACGGATAGTTAACGACTCCCAGTAACAGTAACCAACAAAGAACTGCCAACCATCAAAGAAAAGAAATGAAAACAATACTTGTTTATAAAACTATACACTTATGCACACGCACGCGCTCGCTTGACTGTTATTTACTAATGTCAGTCTTGTCTGGCTCAAGGCCATAACCATGGGACACACAGTGAGGACCGAACAAACATTTAATGTTCCACAAGTTCAGTAGATTGACATTTACACCAACAATGAGGCGTTCCAAATTAGCAGGCTTAGCATAGGCACACGGCCACAGATACGGAGCTTTTAGTGTAGATGGATTTCATTACTAACGATAAACAGACTAAATTAGTAGCCATTTATGTAATCCAAGGCAACCTATATTGTAGTTGAAACGTTATCAAAAAGACTTTTATCTCTGCATTTCTTTGTTGAAATTATCCTCTATTCATTTTTTAAATTTATTTATACTTGTTTTTTTTTCTTTCTCTCTTTGTTTTTTCTTTCTTTTACGTCTACCCTCTTTTTTATATGTCTACGTCTTCTTTCAGAGATATGTTTTCCTTTCTTTTCGCTTCTTCTTCTTCTTCTTTTTCATATTATTATTATTAATGATTTTGTTGTTATTGTTGTTGTTGTTGTTGTTGCTGTACCAGTATATTTATTTCTTTTATCCTTCCTTTGTTTTCATTTTTTTAAAATTTTATACTTATAACTTTTTTTCTTTATCAACTTCTTTGGCCGTAAAATCTATTATTATTATAATTATTATCATTATTATTATTATTATTACAACAAAGAGGAGAAAGTGATTTTAAAAAAGGTAAAAGAGAAAATAAAACTAAAAGAAAGGACTCAGTGTTTAACAATATTTAACAATATTTCGATAGTTTGCCGTGTTCAAGTTATGTATAAAAATTCCTTGCAAGTATAAAAATATTCAAATAATACAAGTCTTTGTACGAATGTCGCTTGTCTTGAGAAAGTCGGTTATATTGTTAATCAACGCGACCAAACGAATGAAACGCAGCCAGCGTGAATGGAATGCAAATGAAACGTGAGTAACATGATGGCGAATTGATTGGTCAGTAAGAGCAATTAAATAAATAGTTTAATATAGACCTTATGGAATTATTCTGACATTTTGTTCGATCCCCCGGGGTGGAATGTTCTTAGTTTTCATATGTCATGAATTTTAAGAGTTGAGAAGTCAACGGATTCTGCATATTTTTCATAATGTGTACCTTAATATGTACGTAGATACTTGCGTGTACAATCTTTTGTATTTCTTTAAGGTCTGGGCTAACAGGAATCTCTTATTATTATTATCTTTTTTAATTCTCTATTATTATTTTTAATACTTTAATTATTTATTTTTTTTTGTTATTATTATTATTATTATTATTGTTGTTGTTGTTGTTGTTGTTTTGTTGTCATTGTTTTGTTTTTGGTGTTTTTGTGTTTGCTTTTCAAACATGTATTTTTCATTACCCTCCTCGCCTTCTTTTTCTTTATCTTCTTACACCGCATACTTTTTTCTTCGTATAAATATTTTCTTTATCTACTTCTTATTCTTCTTCTGATTATTATTATTATTATTTATTATTATTATTATTATTATTATTATTATTATTATTATTTCCACCACTCCCCTCTGCTAAGTTCGTCTAATTTGGCTTTATCTCCTCCATCCACTAATACGCTTAATCCTCGTTATAGTTATAGTATAGAAAAAAAATCATTGCCCAGAGACCTGATTATAGGAATAAAGAGAAGAAATGGTCGGTCAAAGAAAGAAAAGAAAAAGAAAAGGTAACCAAAGTGAAGAAAAAAGTAGGCAAAGAAATAAAAGAAAGTAAAGAAGATATTAGGGTAGACAAAGAGTAAAACATGTAGACGAAGTAAGAAAATTCATAAAAGTCTAATATTTAGAAGAAGAAAAGGAAGAAGAAGCGTTAAAATCATTTAATTTGTCTGTTGTCTTTAATGAAGGATTGCTGCCTAAATACACAATATATATATATATATATATATATATATATATATATACACCTAGTGAGCCAGACAAACCTACCTAGGTTTCACCTAAACGGATCGTCAGGGAAAGTTTGGATATTTATTTATACAAAAAGGTATAAAATGTGGCACAAGGCCTAAAAGGGGGATGGGGAAGGACGGTCTTCTTCTGTCTTAATTCTTAACCTTAGCTAGACCCAGACACGGACCCAAACAAACCAACAATATTCCTATCACCAAAACAACACATTCACTCATACCTTTCTTACTACGTCCACCATAATACCTCAAATTCTCTATGAAATCCCTAACTAATCCCCCCTATGTACAAATATTGTTCGTGGGGAGGGCATAAAAACAACAATTTTTTAAAAAGATCCCCAAATGAGTCTGTACAATATGCCTTAATATTTACAAGAAAATAAACAAAACTTGTGTTAGTAATAAAACCCCCCACAAACCATAAATGTGGCAGAAACATCAGTTAACCGGACGAAATCAATGCGGGACTATGAAAAATAAGGAACACAATCATTCCTCCAATCATTCACACAGACACACACACATTCATACACAACAACAAATACGAAAAATCACACATACGAAACGAAAGGCGTCCCGCATCCACCAGAGAACTGACATCACTGACCACCTAACGAGGGAGGGGATGGGAGTTTAAACAAAAGAAAAATAGGGACAGAAATAAAAGGGGCCAATGCGCATGCACACCCTAGCTAAGTTAACCAGAAAAAAAAAGAAAAACTAAAAGATCAAACACAAGAACCTAAACTAACCTAATATCGGGATGGGTTGCTTCTGTTCAACCCTGTTAGGACAAAATCCTGTACCTAACCGACATCCAAGTGCCACTCTAGGTCAGCCCCTTTCACTCTACACATTCGCGCAAGATTTACCCACCTTTTGCCAAATTCTGATGAAGGGAGCCGCCGCCTTTCCGTCCTGATCTTGACTTTAAGCTGATGCTTAAAGAACAAGATCAGTTGGGAAGAGGTGAACTTCTCACGATCATAGAATTCCTTCTGACGCGTCGTCCAAATCACGACTCTCCATAACACCTAGTAAGCAACAGAACACATAGTGCTCCTCCTTCGTCAATTGCGGCACCACATTGCTACAAACAGAACTGGCTTCCAGGACAAAAAACTTTCCCTGCAACATGCGAACCATGAGGCCTTCAACAAACCTGCACAACGGCACTACCGTCTTGCACTGAAAAAAGGCGTGACCAATGGTCTCGACCTCCCCAGTACAGCGACGACAGTTTGGATATTTCTCCAAGCCTGCTGAACAAAGTCTCTTGCCGACCCAGAGGGCCCCACGAATCATCAGCCAGGTGAGTGATGCCTCATCGTTATTGAGACATTTCAACCCAGGCGCCCAAGGCCATATCGAGCGAGCCTCCTGCTTCGTAAGACCGAGCTCGCCAATTAGATCATCTTGAACGGCCCCCCTAACTAACAATCGATACAATGCCTTACGAGACAACGCCTGGGCGTCGGAGAGGCCATCCGACGTCCGCAAGAGGAGTTTCAAAGCACGACGACATTCGCGATAGAAGGAGCACTCGGCTCGGGGTGTACGGCCGGCCTCCTCCTCACACGAGTGCACACTTCTCAGGGATGGGAAATGTTTCCGGACATCTTCTTTCCAAAAGGTGCCCACCTCATCCGAACCGCGACACATTCGGTCTAGAAAGGTAATGCGAAGCATATATTGACGAATCTCAATGCTAGGCATACCCAGACCGCCCTCAGAGGGATGAAGGCAACAGATCTCGCGACATACCATATGGGCCTTGCCTCTCCACAAGAAAGAGAACAAGGTCTTGACTAATGACAATAGTCGGGCAGACGGGAGTGGAAGCACAGAGAGTCGGTAAAGGAGGATCGGATAGATGTGTGAAACACACACCTCCGCCCTTCCCTTCAGGGAAAGTCTCCTCCGAGACCACAGATTAACCGCGACCTCGGCCTTCCCTTGTACCTCCGACCAATTTTTCCAACTGGAGATCAGGACCGAACCAGACGCCGAGTATCTTGATCGGCCCATCCGTCCAGAGGAAAGGTCCGGGAAGAGAAACTCCTTCCACGCACCCAACCGCAAGCCCACAGACTTATCGCGGTTGATCTTGGCCCCTGTCACCATCTCATACCCACTGATCTGCTTACTGACTTCGTTAATCTCGGCTCTGCTCGACACAAGAACCGAAACGTCGTCAGCATAGGCAGAATACCTGGCCGAGGTGGAAGCACCAGGCAGCGAAATACCGCGTAGGACCAGATTCGCCTTTAACTTGCGAAGGAAAGGCTCCAACGCAAGAACGTAAAGCAGAGGCGATAGTGGACAACCTTGACGAATGGAGCGAGACAATACGAAAGGCTTCGATCTTACCCCATTCACTTCCACCAGCGCACCGGGGTCGCATACAAGAGTCGGATCCAGGAGCGAAAGTCGGCTCCGAAACCGGCCGCCGAAAGGACAGCCTCCAGAAATCGATGGTCAACCCTATCGAAGGCCTTGGACTGATCTAAATTGATCAGCGCGGCTTCACTGTCGACTTGTTCTAAGATCAAGCGTACCATATGAAGGTTATCCTGAATAGTCCTGCCCTTCACAGCACAAGTCTGTTCAGGGCCAATCAGACTAGACAGGACAAGCTGCAAACGGTTGGCTAAGATCTTCGCCAAAATCTTTAAGTCAGTGTTTAACATCGTTAAAGGGCGAAAGTTCCCTAAACCATCCCCACCGTCCTTGTCCTTACGCAGCAACTTGATGACACCCCCTGGTGAAGCGTTGAGGTAAAGACCCTGCCTCATCCAGTGGTTGTACATCAGTTCCAGCAAAGGCACAAAAACGTGCGACAACCTCAAGTAAACTTCGTAGGGAAGACCATCTAATCCGGAGACTTATCCAGGCCAACCTGCTTCAGCGCTTCCCAGATTTCCGACTCTGTTATGGGACCCTCACACCTAGCCACTTCAGCTGCCGAGAGGCAGGAAAGTCAGCTAAATAGACGTCGAACTGAGCAGAGCTCAGACCGGGCTCCCTGGTGAAAAGCTCCTGAAAGTAATCTCGAAAGACCTCACATATGCCCGCGTTTGTAGTCACGGTCCGCTTATCCGGTAATGTGACGCACGCTATATGTCGCCTAGACGCGTTTCGATTCTCCTCTGCACGCAGTTCAGCGGCCATATTCGTAGCCTCAGAAGACATTCTTTTTAACCTAGCCCTAACTACCAGAGCATGATCCTTCTTGATAAGCAAGGAGGACAACTCTGCCTTAGCTAAAGCTATATCCCCACTAACACGGGATTTCACAGCCCGATCAACTTTACTTTCTAAAGCCGTTTGCGCCGCTAATCTATCTAGATTGAGCCGACGACTAAAATCGGCAGCAAACGTTCGGATTTTAGATTTTAAATTGCCCCACCAGGCATTTCCCACAACCGCTCCGTCAATTCCCTTTGTATCATTAGTAACAGCTGGTCCCGGAAAGACTGCTCAGCAAAAAGTGAACAGTTCAATTTCCAGTAACCAGCCAACCTAACCTTAGGTTTATCTAAGTTTACACGGACCCGGACAAGCCTATGATCCGTATAAACTATATAATGGAAACTTGGACACCCTAAGAGCCCTACATCGACTCTCCTAACTAAGACTCGGTCCAGGTAGCTCGCAAGCGTCCCAGGATCCGAGTTGCCACTAGTTGTCCAAGTCCATGCTACCTCCGAGGGGTGTTCATTCCGGAACTTATCGACAAGATCAAACCCATCGATAAAGTCCCGAAATGGTTTTCACATCCGGGTTGTTAGTACCTTTTTTTTTGCATAAACCCCAATGAAACCCTTATCCTTTATGATCTATATCTGGGGATCCGCAGGATGCGGCCTTCAAATCACCAGCCAATCGAACGACCCAAAACATGCTGAATAAAACAGTATATCCTCACGACGAGACGTCAATATATTCGAAGAACGAATGAGGCGCGATCTGCCCCGGAAACAAAGCAGGCCATTGTGAAGCTGATTAGAGTTGTCCTTCGGAATGAACATATTGGGACACCGACATAAACCCCAATGAATCACGAAGAACCGAAGGGTAGGTTAATCCTATAAAGGGATGGGTAACATCCAGCACGCTAAAAAGCGACTGCCCGACCGGATCCCGCGAAGATTACGGTCAGATTCTTCTGGCGGCAGGAAATTTTCAGCCTTCAAAGAACCTTAAGTCTTTCACCAGCCCGAAAAGCTTGGTCCGGGACACCCCTCGAACGACCATCAAAACATGCTGAATAAAGGGCGAACCCTTAGACAGTATATCCCTCACGATCATGAGAAGAAAATCGGGTCTCTTGTATACAACATATATTCACCCTGAGGCGCTGAAGGTCACGAATGAGCCCTCGCCCTGCGAGACTCGGACCTCAGGCCCCGGACATTCAAACTAGCTAACCAGAGAGCCATTGTGAAGCCGATTAGAGTTGTCCTTCCCAGGATAGAACATGGCTGGCTATTCCCTCATCCTTTCTTATCCACACTTGTGGAAGGCGTCGGTTTTGGGGGCAATGTGGGTACGGACCAACCGAGGATTTTCCGCACCGTCCCGCCTCGCAGCTAGGCCCACCAGGCGCTGCGGATTTTCACTTTCTCGGGACACCGACAGCTCTCCACACCTCCCATCAAAAACCCAAATCCTCTGACGCCATCTCACTCCTTTTCGCCATTGCCAGGCAATCTTCTGGCGTGGGCAGCAGAATGTCCCCATGAAAAAACCAGTACCTTTTATTATTCTTTTGGGTATCATCCTGAGACAATCACTATGTCTTTCGTGGAACGCCGATGTCCGAAAAAGACACCATTCTCTTTAGCGAACACATAAGCTTTGGACAACTTCGACCAGCCCCCTTTATTTAAAGGGATTTTGCCTTATGAAATCAAAACGGGACCCTCGGCACCTCGTTCTTCTTGAGTTTCACCATTTTGATCTAGCTCGTTCTTCAGATTTTGGGCTAGCTTTAGCCTGTTTTTGCGGATTTATCCGGCAAGGTAAAGTCGCGACTCTTTTCCACACGACCGACTAGCCTCATTTTTGCAAAAGAGTGGTGAAAACCACTTGGGTCTCAAATTGTTTTCCAAAACCACGGGGAGAGGAGTTGAAAAAAAAAAATAAATAAAAAAAAGCCTGATAACCCAAATTAAGATTTAAAAATAAACTAAAAAGTAAAATAAAAGACAAAAGATAAACTGAAAGAAAATAAATAAACAGGTAAAAGACTTTTTATAAAAAAATAAAAATAACGAGGCTTAAAAGCAAAAAAAAAAGAAAAACAATAACTCCTCTCTTTTTTTTATTTATACAAAAAGGTAAATAGTCAAAAGAAAAAAAACTATCAAACCACGAAAAATTATAAAATTTTGACAAAATAAAAAAAAAAAAAAAAAAAAAAAAAAAACAAAAACAAAAACAAAAACATAAAAATCAAAAATGTACAAATTAAAAGTTTTAACCAAAGAAGAAAGGTATAAAAATTTAAAACAAAACAAAATAAATAGAAAAAATAAAAGAATAAAAACTTAAACCAAAAAGTTGTCAAAACGTACAGAACTGTAAATCTTCTCGGTTCAACACAGGGGAATCAAACTGCAACACAGGATATATTAAAAAACGAGTTCGACGGTCAAAAAAAAAAAAAAGACGGAACACTCCAGTGGAAAGTTTCAATAACGAGGCAAAGAAAACGATAGCTAAAATTTAAAAAAAAAAAAAAAAAACAAAAAACAAAAGCCAAGTGTGTTTTTATAATTATTCAAAAAAAAAAAATCCTCAGTGGAAAGTCAATAACGGGAAAACGTCTGAGAATTCTACATACAGAATTTCAGTTTTAGAGTTTAATAGTTGGTTGGGTTGATCATATAAAGCTATGGCTAATTTCTCCTCAGCACATAATTTGCAAAATTTATGGCCTGCTTTATATTTTTGGGCATTTTTTAATATTTCCCATTTAAGGATGGGGTCTATATTATCTTGTTTGGTTTTCCATACGTAAGTAGATAGCGTGGTACTATGTTTAATTTTTGCATTCTTAAAACTACTCGTGTGGTTATAATATCTTTTTTAATTTATCCTGAGTAGCACCTATGTATGTTTTAGGATTAGTATCCTCAGTATTTTGTAAATTTTCACTTGATACACCACGCATTCCTGCTGGCATTTTCCTGTAATGGACAGATGTTTTGTTTCTACAATTACAAGTAGGAGGATTACTACGTGGATCATTCCTAGTTTTTTTCTTATTCAATCCATTTATAATAGTCCCTACGTTCGGCATACAAACAATAACTAAGTTTTACATTGTTTTTGTTAAATATTTTATGTAACTCAGTTTTTTTTGGGAAATGTTGTTCCAGTAAATTAAAAAATATCTTACCAATTTTAGTTTTTACCGCTAAATTGAAAGGGGGATTAAACCACAAAATTTTTCTTTGCCTATTATGTTTATTCCGAGTAATATTGTGGTTGTCTATATATTCTAATTTATTTTTATGTCCACTCTTAATTAGGGCTTGCTCATAACTTATTTTGTTGGCCTCAAAAATGTCCCTATTAGAGGAATTAGTAGAAAGTCTATACCCAATATTTTTAGAAATATGCCTTATAATATGGGCTGGGTGATTTGATTTTATGTGTAAATACTGGGGTTCTTGATTTTCTTTTTTATACGGGGATATTGTGCCATTTTGTAAATTTAACGTAATATCTAGATAGTTGGTAATTTTCAAATTGGTTTCTATATCGAGATAAAATCCGAATTTTTTAAAAAACCAGTGCAGTTTTTTACGAATGTTGTCACATTTTTGAGAGTTACTATTGTCCACTATGATTAAACCGTCGTCGCGGTACAACCCATGGTTATTGAAGTCTATATATTCGTTAAGTCTATGGAGCAGCAGGCACCCTACTATCTCGCACACCTCTGCCCCATCAAACGCTCCCATAGGGTTGTCAAACCGTTAATATTCTCTTTTTTATCCATAATGTATTATCGTGAAATAGCAATGTATTTCTACAATGTCTAATTTGATTTATTTTATCATCAGAAATTTGGATGTATTCTTTAGCTAAGCTTAAGGGCTTCGTTTAGCGTTTTCTCTGAAATCGACGGATAATACCCTTAATATCATACCTAATAAATGAGCACTTTTTTATTTTTATTGTAATTTTCAAACCATTTAATGCAATCCTTAGTAGATTGCCATTGGTTAATATTAAGGAAAGTTCTAAGGGATTTACATATGTCCTGCAGAACTATTTTACTTATTTTGCCTAATTCCGTCTTAGTAGGGTTTATAAGTCTATATTCCGGATTATTAATAAAGTTACTTTTATGATCTTTTATGTTGTTACTCGTATCGGGGTTTTTTTCTTTGGGCTTCAGACCTGCATCTGTGCGATTTTTTGTCGGCAGAAGTCCATGTTTGTAGCTCTTTCTTTTTTTAAACCTTTTTTCCCTCGAGATTGATTTGATTAGCAAATCAAAAATTCGAGGGTTTTTCGAAACGAGTCTAGTTATATATATATATATATATATATATATATATATATATATATATAGCCTGATCAAGCCAAAAATGAAGTACTGTTCTCCTATTTGGGCGGAAGCATTCCAGATCTCGCTCTCCATCCTTGATATAGTGTTTAAATGCATCTCCGCGTTCTTATGTGAGATGAATTATTCTCTCCCACCCCACCAAATCCTCGGCCAGAGGCGTTGTGTGGCAAACCTCTCGATTCTCGATTACTTCCATGGAAATTGCTTGAACGAACTACATTCCCTGCTCTCGCCAACTCAATCCTTCACGACAAGAATACTTCATGCCCCTCAGATTGTAACAGACCACCCACTCGGTGAGAATTCATTTCCACTCGAACAACATCTTCCTGCAAACCACTGCTCTGTGGAACCGACTCACAACAGGATGCTTCTCTGAACATTGAATTCATAGTGCATTCTATACGTCTGGCTTTGTGCCAGATTAAACATAAGACAAAGAATTAATATAAGTTAGGAAAACGTGTGAGCACTGTAAAATTCGAAATTTTTACTGCTATGTAAGAGAGGTAGCTTAATTTATGTCAATTCGTACTAAAAATTGTAATTATGTGTTTTAAAATATGGTTTAAATTGTAGTTTTTAACCGTTACAATTTAGATATTTTAAAACCTTTCTATTATAAACATTTTAGAACTTTGTTGCTATACTCATAATTGATTTTATATATTTTGAGCCATAATATTTTATATAGAGGGCTTCCAGAATTTGAAGTTTTTGTTTGTTTGTTTTTTTATTTTCATGGTAAAGTATACTCGTATTGTTGATTAATATTTCTCTGAATTGTGACAGGTATGTTCTTTTAAATGTTGTGAGATTGAACTATAATTATTCATATGAAATGTAAGTCTCCTTGCCAAAGTCGTAGTGGTAAAACCAACATATATATTTATATTTTTGTCAGAGATAAACTAATTGAGACGTGAAATTTAGAGGATTAAAACAAAAAAATAAACCTCACGATGAAATCTTCGACGTCGAAAATTTGTTCATTAACATTTCAGTTCACAGAACAATTGATATTATTTTCAATAACATTCATCATCATTCTTTTTTGCCAACCCTGAAAATTAACCCAGCACTATTAGAAAAAAAATATTAACATCCACAGTACGTCCTTTTCCCCGATCACCTTGGTAATATTTATACCTACACTGATGGCGTCGCTATGGGTAGCCCTCTCGGTCTTTTATTTACAAACTTTAAACAACAGTTAGTCAGTTATGTGCCATGCGTGATACACGCTTAGGTAATCATTTATCTTTCGATACATGACTGATGAGGCAGATTTTTTCTCGCAGTAGGTTGCCATTTCTTTCTGCGGTAGATCAGTTGCTATCCCAGGCTATAGAACACGGTCTGTCCTACTGTTTACCCATAATTTTGGGGAGAAGAAGAGGATTCATACCTTTACCAAGGATATTAGCACGTAAATGAATGTAATGGATTCAACTTAAATAACAAAATATTCAATAAAATAAACTTACCATTTATGCAAGGTATATTGCTGATATTCATTCAAACAAAAACCGTTAATGACATTACAGAACTTTCAAAAAATTTAGAAAAATATTCGGTTTAAAATTTCATTTATTAAATAAGTATCGATAAAAAAAATTCCATTTTCAAGTATGCTAATAGCGTTATTGTCAATAAAATGTACCACAATTACAAAAAAAAAAGAAGAAACAGCAATAAAAATCATGATAAATATGTATATAAAACCAGTCAGTAAATATAAATACATCAGATTCATTATTGATTACAAAAAACTCAAAGCTAACAACTTAGTTTTTTTTTTGTTTTTTTTTAAGCGTTTCACCTCAAGCAAGGCGGGAAGCCACTAGGACGCATGGTGTTACAGAAAATTTAGAGCAAGATCAGAGAGGAGTGATAGAAGAAAGGATGAGGAGAAGGATAGTGGATAGATCAAGGCAACTGGAGACGTCGATTGACATTACATTTGAATAGCTCTTAAGGAAACTGGAATAGGGAAGGGAGTTCCACAGGCGAGAGGTGCGAGACATGAAGCTATTGGAGTAGAAGAGACGGCTACATTTAGGAGTTTCGACAGTGAAGGGGTGAGAGCGGGATGCCAGCCTCGTAGGGCGCTTGAACTCATGACGTCTGGGAACCAGCGAATGCAGCTCCTCGGAGCAATTGCGATGAAAATATTTGTAAAACAGACAGAGAGAGGCGACGGCGCGTCTGTGAGAAAGTGACTGTAGACGAGATGCCAGATCAGGGCCATTATATTGCATATCCGCCTCTGGAGCCTATCAAGAACCCCGAGGCAAACAGAAAGGGCTCCAGACCATATATAGCAGCAATACTCCATGCAAGGGCGAATTGTTATCACAAACTTCCAATCGCCTATATAAGACTAACTTTGTGTATGAATAAACTTGTCCACTCGAAGAATTTTCTCTTTAAATAAAAAAAACATTTTCTGTCTATATATCTGAGATGAGGTATTATGTACACTATTTACATTATTCGAACTATTACCCGGTTAAGACAGTGGAGAAAATGGAGAGGGGAATTAACAGGAGATAACTGATAACTGACATCCATTAAACATGGCACTTGAACAGTCTAACCCAGTGAGCGAAATAAAGGATTAAGTTCGACATTCCAACCACCTGAAGGAGGCCGGAGCGTACAACGGCCGAAACGTTGTAATAAATATGGCGACAGAGATGAGGACAATAGCCCGAATAATGTAAATAGTGTAAAAAACGTCTTGCATAGGATATATCACAACTATACTCACACGGAGACTCACATGCCACATATCGAACCGGTGTGTCATCAAACAGCACATTATTATACAGCGTAGGATCATAGTAAAATTAGACAGTTACGCACAATCAATATCAAATACTAGCCAAATCAAATAGTAAAACAGTCTTATTCTCCTTGAATTTGAATTTTAGAGCAAAAAAAACAACCGTATGAAAATAAAAACAATTATAATTTAAGAGCCTGCATCCTGAAGTTCATACATACACGTCACATGTTGGCTTCGTCACAACATTCATTGCCGACATGACTCATCTAGTTCTTCCGAAACTCATCCTTTGTCTCTACCTACACAGATGATGATTTAAAAAAGGCGAAAACTTGACTATATTTCTTTACTTTTTTTTCCTAAATGAACAGAAAACTTTTGACCGAATTTCCGAAATGTCTGTGAAGGATTGTTCGTAATTCAACAAAATTAATAAACATATAAAATATCTGTTGTCTTTAATAACATTTAGCTTAAAAAACAACATTTGAGAAAGAGAGCGAAGAAAGATGACAGGAGTCAACACTGAATGATGAAACCCAGTTATCACGCCAGAAGTGATATTCAGATATGCAGTGTTGATACCAACGTCCATACTTCCAATATCTATAAAGCGTTTACCGTCCAATAATGAATATTCCCCTCTCATAATTATAGATATATATAAATACTATAATATATATATATATATATATATATATATAAACTGCTACCATGGGAAATATTTTTCCCTGATAAATGGCCATTTTGGAAAAAACTAGTCGAGGAGTTAAATGAAATAATAATAAAAAAAAAAAACGAAAGAATATTAATCTACAAGTAAATGTGTCTGAAGATTTTAGTTTTTAATATTTTTTATTTTTTTTTATTATATATATATATATATATATATATATATATATACAGGGACCAATAAGAAATATATATATATATATATATATATATATATATATATATATAGACACACAGACAAGGCGCATGACACAGTGGATAAAGGCGTTAGTTAGATCCAGATATATATATAATGAGGCATCAATTGTTCTTCTAAAAGGTTTAATTAAAAAGGACACTCTCTTTATTGAATTTACCCATTATGAACACCAACAGATTGTTACGGAGGTATGACCTTTTAAATGTTGTGGGATTGAACTATAATTATTCATATGAAATGTAAGTCTCAATCGGAAAGTATTAGTGGGTAAAACCAACAAATATATTTATATTTTTGTCAGAGATAAACTAATTGAGACTTGAAATTTAGAGGATTAAAACAAAAATAAACCTCACGATGAAATCTTCGACGTCGAAAATTTGTTCATTAACATTTCAGTTCACAGAACAATTGATATTATTTTGGAAAACATTCATCATCATTCTTTTTTTGGATTCCTGAAAATTATGCCTCAGCAATATTAGAAAAAAAATATTAACATCCAAGTACGTCCTTTTCCCCGATCACCTTGGCTTTATTTATACTTATTTTTTGATGGCGTCTATGGGTAGCCCTCTCGGATTTTATTTACAAACTTTTAAACAACAGTTAGTCAGTTATGAAATGCGTGAAACGCCACGCTTAGGAAAAATCATTTATCTTTCGATACATGACTGATGAGGCAGATTTTTTCTCGCAAGGTTAAAATTTTTTTCTGCGGTAGATCAGTTGCTATCCCAGGTTATAGAACACGGTCTGTCCTACTGTTTACCCATAATTTTGGGGAGAAGAAAGGAGTCATATCATTTTTACCAAGGATATTGGCACGTAAATGAATGTAATGGATTCAGCTTAAATAACAAAATATTCAATAAAATAAACTTGTTTTTTATGTCAAGGTATATTTTGATATTCATTCAAATAAAAATTGTTAATGACATTACAGAACTTTCAAAAAATTTGCAAAAAATATTCGGTTTAAAATTTCATTTTATTAAAAAAGTATCGATAAAAAAATTCCATTTTTCAAGTATGCTAATAGCGTTATTGTCAATAAAAAAGTTTACAATTACAAAAAAAAAGAAGAAACATTTCAAAAAAATCATGAAAATATTTAAAAACCAGTCAGTAAATATAAATACATCAGATTCATTATTGATTACCAAAAAAAAACTCATTTCTAACAACTGAAGTTTTTTGTTTTTTTAAGCGTTTCCTTGCGTATTAAAGGAAGCCACTAGCTTATAATTTTTTTAAAAATTTAGAGCAAGATCAGAGAGGAGTGATAGAAGAAAGGATGAGGAGAAGGATAGTGGATAGATCAAGGCAACTGGGAGACGTCGATTGACATTTACATTTGAATAGCTCTTAGAAACTGAATAGGAAGGAGTTCCACAGGCGAGAGGTGCGAGACATGAAGCTATTGGATAGAAGAGATATATATATTTGGGAGTTTCGATAGTGAAGGGGTGAGAGCGGGATGCCAGCCTCGTAGGGCGCTTGAACTTTGATGTCTGGGAAATATAAATGTTCCCTTGAGGAGCAAGTTCGATGAAAATATTTGTAAAACAGACAGAGAGAGGCAATGGCGCGTCTGTGAGAAAGTGACTGTAGACGAGATGCCAGATCAGGGCCATTATTGTGATATCCGCCTCTGGAACCTATCAAGAACCCAGAGGCAAACAGAAAGGGCTCCAGAACATATATAGCAGCAATATGAGCCATGTAAAGCGGGGGAATTGTTATCACAAACTTCCAATCGCCTATATAAGACTAACTTTGTGTATGAATAAACTTGTCCACTCGAAGAATTTTCTTTAAAATAAAAAAAACATTTTCTGTCTATATATCTGAGATGAGGTATTATGTACACTATTTACATTATTCGAACTATTACCCGGTTAAGACAGTGGAGAAAATGAGAGGGAATTAACAGGAGATAACTGATAACTGACATCCATTAAACATGGCACTTTGAACAGTCTAACCCAGTGAGCGAAATAAAGGATTAAGTTCGACATTCCAACCACCTGAAGGGAGGCCGGAGCGTACAACGGCCGAAACGTTGTAATAAATATGGCGACAGAGATGAGGACAATAGCCCGAATAATGTAAATAGTGTAAAAAACGTCTTGCATAGGATATATCACAACTATACTCACACGGAGACTCACATGCCACATATCGAACCGGTGTGTCATCAAACAGCACATTATTATACAGCGTAGGATCATAGTAAAATTAGACAGTTACGCACAATCAATATCAAATACTAGCCAAATCAAATAGTAAAAACAGTCTTATTCTCCTTGAAGCTATACACATAGAGCAAAAACAACCGTCAATAAATAAAAACAATTATAATTTAAGAGCCTGCATCCTGAAGTTCATACATACACGTCACATGTTGGCTTCGTCACAACATTCATTGCCGACATGACTCATCTAGTTCTACGAAACTCATCCTTTGTCTCTACCTACACAGATGATGATTTAAAAAAAGGCGAAAACTTGGACTATATTTCTTGTACTTTTCTTCCTAAATGAACTTCGGGCACTTTCTGACCGAATTTCCGAAATGTCTGTGAAGGATTGTTCGTAATTCAATAAAATTAATCAACACAAAATATCTGTTGTCTTTAATAATATTTAGCTTAAAAACAACATTTGAGAAAGAGAGCGAAGAAAGTGACAGGAGTCAACACTGAATGATGAAACCCAGTATCACGCCAGAAGTGATATTCAGATATGCAGTGTTGATACCAACGTCCATACTTCCAATATCTATAAAGCGTTTACCGTCCAATAATGAATATTCCCCTCTCATAATTATAGAAAATTTTAATATATATATATATATATATATATATATATATATATACTGCTACCAGCAAGCAGAAATATTTTTTTCACCTGATAAATGGCCATTTTGGCCAAAACTAGTCGAGGAGTCTAAATGAAATAATAATAAAAAAAAAAAAAAACGAAAGAATATTAATCTACAACCAAATGTGTCTGAAGATTTTAGTTTTTAATATTTTTTTATTGTTCAAAATATATATATATATATATATATATATACATATATATATATACAGAGACAATACATATATATATATATATATATATATATATATATATACACAGACACACACACAAGGCGCATGACACAGTGGATAAAGGCGTTAGTTAGATCCAGATATATATATAATGAGGCATCAATTGTTCTTCTAAAAAGGTTTAATTAAAAGGACACTCTCTTTATTGAATTTACCTATTGTCTTTTATAAATTGTGAATTATATTTCCGGAAGACGATGACTAATATCAATAAACATAGAATGTCTATCTTCTTATATATATATATATATATATATATATATATATATATATATATATATATATATATATATATATATATATATATATATATTGTGTGTGTAATATATTATGCGCGGTACTTATTAAAAAGCACTCATTATCAGAGATAGAGCTAACATATTTCGTTGGATTGATGTGAGTTTGTGACCCTAGGTTTCACGCTTTTGCGATCGTCATACCTCAAACTCAGGGTCACAAGCTCAGATCAATCCAACCATATATATATATATTAAAGACATTTTTAATGTTTAACGTTCTTTTTTATAGATACAAGTATTTAAGTAAATGCTCTGTTTGTAATAAACAGTATTAAATAACATTTACCGGCCTGAATGTCCGAGAAATTTTCATAGAAAATATTCGTCCTTTGACAGGATTCGAACCTGCATCCTATACGGAACCATCATTTACGCTGACGTGCCTTACCGTCTCGGCCACAAAGGAACGGTCGAATTTACTGCTTATAAACTTCAATCTTCCATGAATCTCGTACATTCATAACTGCTCTGGCGTATCAAATGTAAACAAATGACATCATATATTAAGAAATGGACGAAAGTCAAACAATTTATTTAATAAAGACATTTTTTATATTTTAACGTTCTTTTTTATAGATACAAGTATTTAAGTAACTCGGTTTTCTGTTTATGACAGATTGAAACAGTATACGGAACCGTCATTTACGCTGACGCTGAATACCGTCTCGGCCACAAAGAAAATGACGGTTCCATATAGGATTCAGGTTCGAATCTGTCACGGACCGTCATTTTCTATGAAAATTTCTCGGACATTCAGGCCGGTAAATGTTATTTTAATACTGTTTATTATAAACAGATGCAGGTTTAAATACTTGTATCTATAAAAAAGAACGTTAAACATTAAAAATGTCTTTAAGAAATAAATTGTCATGTATATATCTCATTTTCGTTTGGAATGACTGCTTTGTATATTTATACCTAGTACAATCTACCTACACGCGAACTCTGTCTCACAATAAATATATATTAAAGCTCCACTTTCACCAGTTATCTCATAATAATTCTGTGCGAAATCAACTTTCAAAAGTCATAATATTCAACATTCATTAGTAAATTCATATGACACACTGCCCCCACCCAGGAATAGATAAATCCTAAAGACGTCATGCGTCTTATATGCAAATTTGAATGTTTCTGCTGAGTAATGTTATTTTCAAACGCCATGATCTTGTTTTAGAATATCACTTCTACCTTGGCCGACTGCATAATAGTATTGTTTAAGCACTTCGACGCGGTGTAATGGCTAACAAGATTGTCTTGTTAGATCAGTTACAACTGTGTAGTAAATACGATCCGCACTGCCTGGTCCACACTTCGTGCCACAGCTAAGCTACTCTTAGAAAATCACTTTGGACACCTCGACGTGGTGTAATAGTTTGCGAGCTTCTCTTCCTAGAACAATTACGGCTGAATAGTGCGTTCGATCCTCACTGAGTGGCTCACAATTTCGGCCTTGTGCTACATCTAAGCTACGCTTAGGTAATCATCATAGTAATAGTATTTACAACGACGGTATCATTTTTAACTGTTACTGTTCCTGAAAAAAGAATGATCGTAGCAAATTACCGGCGACTTTCCTCGGTACCAGCTGATCCACGGTAACTACGTATGTCTCGACACACGCTTATTGTGAAGAAAAGTCAAAGAAAAACATTTTTTAAGTTGATCAAATAGGAAACTTTGACACTATTTGACTAACAATAATACATTATTTATTTTTTGGAGGGTGGGTATGCCCTGCAGACATGGAAGTTAGTTCTAATATGTCCGTACTCTTTTCTATTTCATTTATTTTAATCATTTCACCTCAAGCAAGGCAATAATGCCACTAAGACGCAGAGGATTATGGGGAGTGAAAAAGAAATGAGAAAACTTTAGAGGAGAGGAGTAAGTAAAAGCCAAAAGAGGAACAGGATTTAGGAAGATAGAAAATGGCGAGTGAGGTTGTATTTTTTTTTTTTTTTTTTAAGATTGTCGTTGACAGGAAAGTAAGTAATCGAAAGGAAGTTCCACGCGTGAGAGGGACGGGAAAAGTAACTGATAGAGTAGAAGTGACGGTTGCATCTAGCTAGTTTAACAATAAAACGGTGAGCCCTAGTTGCCAATCTAGTAGCACGCTGGAATTCATGTAGCCCCAGGGGGAAAAATATCTCATCAGAACAGTTGCCATGGAAATATATGCCGAAAATACAGGGAAGCCACTCCGAAATGCCTGGTCAGGAACATCAAATACACTGGGTTATATCGACAACTTTAACAAAGGGCAGGATGTGAGGAAGAGGTTGAGGGGTTTCTCCTGATGTATAGTCGCGCCCGGGACACGGGTAGGTTCTTCGATGATCTGGGTTAGTTCATTGGCGATGGAGAAATCTCTGCAATATCTGCCTTCATCATCGGTTTTGTTGGAGTGGACTAACCATTCTTTATGGTGGATATTGAAGTCAACGCAGATATGAAAGGTAGCCGAGGGAAATTGAGCGAGGATATTATCAATCTTTTCAGATATTCGATAGAAAATTAACGTCCATTCGTCCTGAGGGCGATAGAGAGCAAAGACGAATGTGGTTGTACGGATGAGTGCCACACGGAAGCAGATATACGGGAGATCAGGGTCCTCCTTTTTTTGTTTTTTGTTGTTGTTTTTTTTTTTTTTTTAGTTTTTTGTTTGTTTGTTTGTTTTTTATGGCGGCTCTGAGTCAAAAATGCCCGATGAATGGCTGCAAGAATTAGAAGGGTCAAGATGCTTCGGCGCATCTAGATTCCTTAAATGTCAGCATGTGGCGATTAAATTTTGGCCAGTTGACACGCGTCCTCTTAATCATCTCCCTCTCCTTCTCGCTTCTTCCTAGAAACTATACTACAACTGTCCTTCATAAAAATATAGCAAGCAAAAAGAAAATTGTCCGCCGTTGATGCAATCTGTAATGTAGCGTTGAGGTTCTGAATAATTGAAACTAGAGGGGGCACAAAGCGTAACTAGCTCGCTGGCCATTGACCTACGGTGGGACTATCGCCCTCGTCTGGTACAAAATCTAGGTGAGAATCTGACTTATTACACCACAGTAATAATAAGTTAGACGAAATTCCTGTATACAGAGTATAACTCAGCTCGCAACTGATTCGCTAGTATGACTCGTTAACCATTATCCCACACCAAATCACCCTGTGAAAAGCCTATATAATTTTTATTCTATTGTTCACCCAATACAGCGCTCAAGATTCACTCAATGTAGAGGTATACTAAATGAAGTCTTTGAAGGACGTGAAAGTAGAAAGTAAAAAAGTGTATATTATATATATATATATATATATATATATATATATATATATATATATATATATATATATTGTGTATATTTTTGGCAGCATGTTTACATTTGAGACATGTTTTACTGAATAATTTAGACAAGTTTTGTTGACTTATTTTCATTTGGATCGTTTCATATTCACGGACAAGATTTTTGGTGTCATTATTAAAGGAGAGAAAATTACCGTGTTGATACATATTATTTTAATCCGAGTACTTTCGACAGAGTACAATGTCATCATCAGAATGTTGGTTATTTCGAGATAAATATTGTAGCAGTAGCATCTGCGTTGAAAGCTTTCTAGCTGATGGATACATCAAGATCTGTAATTTATTGAAAATCAATTCATAAAATTAGTCTCGCTGAATTGTATCTATAATTTCCCTCAAAGGCTTGTAAGATTCATGAAAAAATAGGATTATCAACGAAGGGAAACAACTTATGTTTATCAAACACTTATGTAATTATTTTTCTGTCGGTTCCTGATGTAAAAGGCTACTATTGGTGCGAGCCTAATTAAGCGTTAATTAGACGATACCAAGAAATTACTATCGTTATTATTAATTTAATGTAATTATTATTTTATTAATCAAATATAAATTGTATTTTATTCATGTTAAGTAGATTTATTTATTCTTTCATAAAACAGCTCGTGATTGAAGGATTAATAATATCTAATGCATTCTCGGGATTATTTTTCATATTTACACTTGTAGATATATTTCATATTTTTGTATCCACACCAGGAACGTTGAAATGTAACATATGATGGAAACCTAAGCGGCTATAACCGCTGGCTTCAGCTTTTATTCGTGGACGGGAAGGAACCTACTTTGATGCTTGAGAAGTTGAGCAATTTTCAATCTAATTCAGATATGCGTAGGCACCCGCTTTCCACTTGTTTTTATGTCATATCCAGTTCGAGTGGATTGACGGATAAATAACCTGAAAACGAATTTACTAATCCTGATATGATAAGGTGAACAAATAAATATTTGATCAATTGAACAATTAAACATTTTATCAGTTCAACAACTAAACATTTATGTCAGTTGAACCTGATGATTTGACATCCCAAACATTTGATCAATTGAGTAACTTAACTTTTGATCAGCTGAAATTTTAAATATTTCATCAAATCACCTATTAAACAGTTGCGCAACCAAAAATGTGACCAGTTTAGCGAATCCAAATTGTGCTCAGTTGAACACCTAAACATTTGTTCAAATAAATATTTGATCGGTTCAATAACTGAACATGTGATCAGTCGAAGAACCAGACATTTGATCAGTTTAACAAAAACCTAAACCTAAATTGAACATTTAGACATTTGATAGATTTAACAAATAAGTCGCTGATTAGTTGAACACAAACATTTGGCTAATTGAATATCTAAATATTTGATAGGTTGAACACGGAAATATTTAATCAATTGAGCATCTAACGATTTGATAGGTTCAGCAACTAAACAAATGAAAAATTGTTAAACATTTGATTAACGGTACAATTAAGTATTAGATCAGTTAAAGAACTAAGCATAATTAGTCGAACAACTAAACGTTATCGGTCTAACAAAGGGAGTACAGCTGTTGAATGTATTCGGTCAACTTCAAAAACCCTTGTTCGTTAGACTGTAAAAAGCATTCGATTTACATTTTTAAAAAAACTTTGCATTTAAAAGAGGGTGAGAAGCAAATTAACATTTCTTTCACTAAATATGTGTCTGGAATAAATTTACTTCTATTTGTCCATTGTTTGATATTTAACTTTCGTACAGATAAGAAGTTAATAAAATGTGCAAACAGAACAAAGACTCGAGAGACACGTTGTAAATTGCAAAGATGTGTCGAGGTTTTTCCACAGATCGCGTTAGTCGTATGGATATTTATTATTATAAAAGTTAGAAATAAAAAGAAACAGTAGATCTACTTTGGACATCACTGCAATGAAGTTAGATCTCATAAAGAACATTTCAGCTTACATTCAAATTTTACAACCGACTGTAAATATTTTTTTTAAAAACACGGTCGTCTGCTTTTCTTATTAACTCTCATGGATAAAATTATGGATTAGATACGTATATAATGGCGCACGAACACCGTCGCTATTTTTATTGGTGGCCAACGCGTGCCTGGAGACGAACTGATGCTACTTCAAATGTCCTAAAGAGACCTAAATTTTACAAGGTGATTATTGCTTACTTTAAAGTTTTTCACGTGAGACGATGACGTCAACAGCACAGCCAAATATTTCTTCATAAAATGTATAACCTTTTTTCAATACCTTACTCTGTGTCGCTCTTTTCTTTCGTCCCGTACCGCAAGCTTCGATGAGGGCTTGTTTGAAATAAAGATAACTGAAGGTTCTGGGTGGGATTTATGTTACAGAGATAAGTCCACCCGATCAGGACTAAAATGTAGGATACGAACGTGTGGGGGAAGCGGTTGGGGAGCGGCAGGTCTTTTAAGCGATCGTCGTGAAAGGTTAGGTGTATATTGTATTGTATTTGTACCGGTTTGATGATAAGGAGTCCTCGGGGGTTGCTCTTCAGGAAAGAAAAAAAAAGACAGAATAAACAAACAAAAAATGTAATAATAAGTATATAATGCAAAAAAAGAAGTTATGTGGCTTTAGGTAGAATGACTGTGGTAAAAAGAGGAAGGAATGGTGGTGGGGTGAGGATGATGACTAGCAGGTGCTCGTCTGACAGGCACCTGCCAATGATATCCCCCTAAACCCTCCTGGTCCCAATGCTGCCTTACCTGCCTACCTGGCCCTGCTACCTACTTTATTTTCATGACTTAACTTCGCGGTCGCCACCATTCGCGAATGAAACAACCGGTATATTCCACACCCCAAGCCACGCGCGTCGGACCAGACCAACTTCTTTCATTCAATTGGACATTGCCAAGCTTTTATACATATATATATATATATATATATATATATATATATATATATATATATATATATATATATATATATATATATGATACATTTTCTGCACCTAGTCATATGTATGTAAAATATATATATATATATATATATATATGTGTGTGTACGTGTATATATATATATATATATATATATATATATATATATATATATATATATATATATATATATATATATATGGGTGGGCTGAGGAGGCGTAATGGCAGGGTACTAGTTTCTAGCAACCCTGATTTCTAGGACGGCTAGCCAATCCTTTTTGCAGACGCCTGTTCAGTCACATGTGTGCTTGTTCAACACCCATAGAGCCCATCTGTGGTTTATTTTGTAACTATTCTAAATGAACTTTAGTTACTTTTTCTGTGTCGTGATGAAAAGTCGGAATAATATCAAAAAGTCACTTTCGTTGACAAATAAACCATTGTGAGATTTGAACCTGTGTCTCCTGTTCGAAATAAATATATATATATATATATATATATATATATATATATATATATATATATATATATATATGAATAAAAATGACAATAGGAAAACTAAATATTGTCTTCTCTACTGGTTAAATCGGAGAAACTTTCATATATATATATATATATATATATATATATATATATATATATATATATATATATATATATATATATCCTACTAAATCTGCTTATTTTATCGGATTTTGAGAAGTGGAATCAGGTTGAGAATCTTTCAACAAATACAACATGACAAGAAGAAATTGATTCATAATACTCACAACGTTACTAGCACTAAATGAACACATGTGGACTTATAGATAGATAGATAGATAGATAGATAGATAGATAATACTGTCTGTAAATTATCCAACTATTTATATATATATATATATATATATATATATATATATATATATATCGTCAAACAAGTTTTGTCAATGCTTTGCTTGAACCAGTTTTGTTAACCATGCTTCAGTTCGACCAAAGAAGAATTATGACTTTTCTAAACTAAAATAGGAATTTGAAATATAGGTTTTAATACATGGAAAAGATTATGGGGAACGCGACTCGGTAGTTGAAGATTTAAATCTAATTAGACTTATGTTTGATTTTGGATATTATTTTGGGAATTATTTTGAAAATTGCAAACTATGGGGTGCATAGATGTGTGAAAACCTAAGGGGAATATTGAGGAGGACAAATGAACCATTGCCCTAGGTAGGCTATTGTCTTTTTGGGGTCAATATCAAATTACTAGATGTTTTACTCACACACACACACACACACACACACACACACACACACACACACACACACACACGCACACGTTTGGTTGTGTATGTATATATTTGTGTGTGCGTATATATATATATATTTCTGTGTATGTTTGCGTGTGTGTGTATGTGTGTGTGCGGAATAAAAATAAATATATAAATTTATCTCGACTCTACTATTTTCTCAATATCAAATTGCTGGATATTTTCCTCACAGATTTATATCTTATACACTTTTACTCCTATCAACAATAAAATAATATATATGTGTGTGTGTGTGTGTGCGTGTGTGTGTGTGTGTGTGTGTGTGTGCGCGCGCGCGTGTAGCAATTCAGATATAATTTAAAATCTCTCTGTTAAAAGACAATATGAATAACGACGAAAGGAAAACTTTGCCGGCGTCTTTAGTCCCCTGAAGGACTTTAACAAGGTAAATCTAAAGATTATAATTTGCCACATGTAATTATTAACTGAAGTAAAGTGGAAGAAAACTATTGTTACGTTTAAAATCTTTTTAATTTAAGGACGCTCTAAAATATTCTTAAAGCTAATTGTGTAAGTAAAGATAAACTATGGAGGACGCTAAGCGATGTAATTTAATGCCTAATAAAAGAAAGTGAGTAAATGTTGTTACTGTTGTTGAATTTTTATTTTCTTACTTGTTATATTATTTATTATTCTAATTCAGTTTCATAAATTATGTATGTATTTTTTTATTTAAAATAGTAGGTCTTGTGTAAACCGTTTTCTTTTATTTTTTATAATTTTTATGGTCATTTAAGTTTGTTTGGGAAAGGAGTAATTCATTTAAGAAAGGCGTAAGTTAACATTTTGGCGAGAATTGATAGTTGCACTCTCAAGAACCTTTCCGTCTAAGTAACTGATTTTCTCTTTTAATAAAACTCTACTTTGGGTTTCGCAAAATTACATCCAATCATCGGAAGACTTCTTTATTATTATTAATCTTTAGAAGTTCTAAAATTATTCCTTACTGGCGGCCACAATCTTAACAACATAACATATGCAAATGATATAGTCTTGATAGCAGATACAAGAAGGAACTACAAGTACCCCCACAGAAGCTAGTTAAGGAAAATGAGAAGTGCTAAACATTAATTAAAGACAGAATGTGTTGTTGTCAGCAAAAGGAACAGCCCAAGATAGGAACTACAACTTGAACAGGAAATGTGACACAGAAATCCGAAGGAAGATTAGAATTGTGAAATGTTTGAGCAAAGTTAAGCAAAGTATTAAGAAACAGGAATATTTATTAGAAACAAAGAAGAGTACAGAACTGTCATGTAATATCGGTCCTCCTATATGGCGTGAATGTTAGACAATCTTACCACAGATGATGAAAAAATATCAGGCAATAGTAATGTGGTTCTACAGAAGGATATTGAGAATCTTATGAACTCAACGAGGAAGTTTTAGGGACAAACTAAAACAAAAAAGGACATAGAAAAAGACAATTGTAATTACTCAGGCACATAATGAGGAAAGAAGGCTTGAATAATTTGACACTGACAAAACATATGGAGCGCAAGGGAGACTGGTAAACACGGTAGATAATCTATCTAACGAGCTTGTGTACATATGGTTAGAAGAGATATCCAAAAGACAAATTTTAGTAAGAGTTTCAAAGGACAGGTTTTGAAATTTGGTTAGAATTTGAGAAGATCTTTTAAATACTTCCTCATATATATTTGAAAATAGTCAGCATTCTAAAATAGCCACGGACTAAGTGCTGTATGCATGAATGTGTGGGTGGTGCAATGGATAATAACCCAAAATTGGAAATCGAAGAGCCGGTTTCTAATTCCAATCGGGTTCGTTATATTCAATTACGCGCAAATGCCATTGGTAAAGGTATGAATCCAATTCTTCTCTCCCCTCAGCTATAGGTTAATTAGTAGGACTTTTATCAGCAAATCATTATTACCTCCAAAATATTCTTACAATTTAAAATTATTTTCTTGCTTTAAACGCCCTGCAAAATGTTGATAAGCCATAAAAAGTCATATGTAAAATGGCACCCTCTCTAAAACGCCTGTCAACATGACAGAAACAAATTTTTAGGCTAGACAGAGACACCTTAGAAACTTTGTCAAGCAATCAGGAGAGTTTTTTGTTATAAGTATTCACCCCAAGCAAGGAGTTATAGAGAGTAAAAGAGGAAAGACTGGGTATAGCGGGAGGGGGATTAAGGAAAGGATAAAAAGAAGAACGGGGATCAAAGCATCAGATGATGTCGATTGACATTATATTTAAATTTTCAAAAGATTATAGTTATCAGGAAAGCAAGTAAGAAGAAGGGAGTTCCTGTTAGAAATTCATGACGGTCGTCTTCGAGTATAGAATCCAGAGGATGGCAGTGAATATTTCGGAGACAGTAGGAAAGCGTAGTGCAGGTTCGCAGTAGATATCGCAGCAAAGTAGCAGAGCGTAGTTCTTCCGTCTATCATGTTCGCCTGACAAGTTGTCTCTGGTCATTCCGGTAGGTAAACAAAGATGGCCGCCTTTATACACGACGGATACAATGTTCTGCGGCTTCTGATTGGTCAACCTTCTATTGGTAGACTATAAAGGGAATTAAGTCATTTTGACTAACTCACTAGTTATACATATATACACAAAAAACTGTAACTGTTCCACTATCGGGAGGTACGAGAGAAGAAGCTGTTGGAGTAGAAAAGGCGGTTTCGACAGTAAAAATGTGGGACCGAGATTCCAACCTGGTAGCAAGCTTAAATTCATAGAGCCGGGTACCGTTGAAAATAGCTCGTCAGAGCAGTTGCCATGAAAATATTTATAGAAAAGACAGAAGGAAGCCACATCACGTCTGGAAGAAAGTGACTGAAGTCGAGATGCCAGGTCAAGACCTATCACATTGCATATCTGTCTTTGGATTTTGTTGAGAACCTCGATATGAACAGCAGGGACACCAGACCATATATGGCAACAGTATTCAATGCATGGACGAATGGTAGATTTGCAGATGTTTAGGGTGGACTCAGACGATTTGATGTGATAATGGCGATCAGGAGACCTGATGTGATAATGGCGATCAGGGGATCACTCCAGCAGCTTCGGATTGGTGTACCACATGCATTTAGAGGAAAATTAATAAAGACTCCTAAAAACCTTGACCTTTGGCGAGTACAATCTTCTTGCATGCCCCTTCAGTTCCATCGTCACGGCCCACTTGATAGACCTCACCCCTTCAAAACGGGTACCCTTGTTGATCATCTTGAGCTTGGCGTTGAGAGCAGCGGCATTGTCGTGGTGAAGTAACCACGATTTATTCTAACATAATTCTCGCATATGAACTCCCAAGATATCATGTTAGATGATAACACAATCCGCTTATCCAACTTTCAAGCATAGCTCACAACACAGCACACCTAGTCCCGTTATTTTTCAATGTTATATATATATATATATATATATATATATATTGTAGATACCGTAAAGACTGCCCGTTGGAAAATAAATGCCTCACAAAATCCGTGGTATACCAATGCACTATCTCATCCATTGAGAGTCCTAACACTGATAGGATATACATTGGGTCAACGAAGAATAAATTTAAAATTAGATGGAGACAACACAAGAGCTCCTTCAACAATATCCAAAATAGAAATCAGACATCCCTATCCCAATATTTCTGGCATCTAAAAGAAACGAATAAAACACCAAAAGTAAAATGGAAAATAATAAATAGAACAAGAACTTGTAAAACCTGGGATTACCCATGCCTTTATGCCTACACGAAAAACTACACATCATTAAGTTTCTAAATAAGGAAAAGTAATTAAACCACTGGTAGGAGTTAACGGTTTTTTTGCCGACATCAACAAATTTTCGCATTAAATAATTAGCATAAAAAAATAGATAAATAAATTCCATAGTTTAATAAAAGTCTTAAAAGCTTAGCCAAATCATTAAATAGAAAAAACCCTTTGTGAAATCGTCAAAAAACAAAATTTAGTTCAGTACAATTCGTTCTATACGGAACGGCTTTGAAATAGATACCCCACTCTACTTTGGCATAACCTTTCCGAAGGTGACGAATCTGTAGATAAGAATTAACAATTTGACCACCTAACGAAGATGGCCGCCCTAGCCGTTTCCATAGTAATGAATGTTGCAATTGACCATACTTATAAGCACGCGCAAACCACAAGATAGCTTATTCCTAAATTTTCGCTTGAAGATGAAACGGGACCCAACACCTTGATTCAACTTAATTTTAATAATTATATTGATGGTTTCGGCTCTCGTTTTTGAAACATGAGAACTCTTATGTAGCAAAGGAATCATATTTTTAAAAAAATATTATAATATAAGCTCTACTTATGTATGGAGCACTGTCTTCTTAAAAATAAAAACAAAATTACTAAGGAACTCCGGATTATTTACCTGACGTGTTCCTTCCTATTTTTCTGCATACTTGCGCATGCATATATATATATATATATATATATATATATATATATATATATATATATAGCTAATATTAGTGGTAAATATAAACATACATATGCAAAATATATAAATATATATACATAGCTGCATACACATATATGTATATTTTTTGAATAAAAAATTCCAAGAGGATAGAATCCAGGTAGAACTCAATGTCCAGGACAGAGCAAGGATATAATAAAAAGTCTTAAACACTAATATTCCATGGTTATAATTTATTCCATTGGACTCATAAATTCGATCAATTAATCAGACCTACAAATTCAAAAAGCTTTTTAAATTGTAGGTCTGATGAATTGATCGTATTTACGATTCCAATAGAATAAATTATGACCATGGAATATTAGTGTTAATAAGACATTTTATTATATTATTATATATATATATATATATATATATATATATATATATATATATATATATATATATGGAGAAGCTATAGTTGTTCCAACGAGAGAAAAGTTTATATATTAAAAAGAAGATATACCGCAAACGTTTTTGGTTGAAATGTGGATTATTTACTTTAAAATCTATATTATACTTTATTTTCCATAATTCTGCTACACGGGTTTCTGGTTTGGCGACTTTCTTCAAGCAAAGAGTAGATATTTCCACATATTATAAAAATGAATTTTTTGCGTGGTGGTGATTCAAATGTCTTTGCTTGAAGAAGGTCTCGAAACCAGAAACCCGTGTAGAAGAATTGTGGAAAATAGAGTATATATATTTTAAAATAAAAAAAAATACATATTTCAACCCAAAACGTTTGCGCCTTACCTTCATTTTAATCAGTGTAACCCGGATATAAGAGAGTTGTCGGGACCAGAGAAGAAGTCTCTTATATCCGGGTTTCTCTTACATCAGGGTTTGGTCTATTTTGTTTAGGTAAGTATGGGCTCTAATTTGGGACCAGAGAAAATCTCTCTTATATCCAGGTTTCTCTTATATCCGGGTCTCTTATATCCGGGTTACACTGTATATATATATATATATATATATATATATATGTTGACTAAAAAGTTTCTACCTATTTTATGTATGATGGGCTCTCCCGTCTTGTAAAAATTATATATATATATATATATGTGAAAAGTGTATATAAATATAAATAAATATATATATGTATAATTATTTATATATTATATGCGTGGTACTTATTAGAAAGCGCTCAATATCAGAGATAGAGCTAACATATTTGGTTGGATAGATGTGAGTTTGTGAAAAAACATTAATCAGTTTGTCTGACGATCGCTAAATCGTGAAACCCAGGTCACAAACTCACATCTATCAACCAAATATATATATATATATATATATATATATATATATATATATATATATATATATATATATATATATATATATATATATTTTCGAACCGAACAAGGTATTCTTGTAAAAAATAATTCTGATGTTTTTGCAATTTGGAAGTTGATTGGGCTGATAACTTTTCAGCACACCCTCGTATGTATATACGGTTAACTCAGCCGTCGATTTGGACGCATGAGTGCCCCGAAGTTCAGTTTTAAACTGAACCGCCAGACTACACACATATGATTTGATTCTATTTGCCAAATGCAAACTTAGCCACATTGATAGCGGAGAAATGTTATAGAGACTGTCACGAAATCTCCAAAAAGACTTTTCGTCGGAAAACACTGAATTCAAACCATAAAGTATGAATTCGAAATTTTCCTTGTCTAATAATGCCACCGAATCCAAGAAACTCCAGTTTGGCCTGCAAGTTAACCAACAGCTGGAAGATGTATTCGTGTTCATTTTTTTTTTTTTTTTTTTTTTTCCAAGTGCAATAACACGAAGTGTACGGAACAACATTAAACAGAATTCGTTTACTTTTCTTGCCGACACTTTTACACAACACGCACATCCATTCATTTATAAGATACTTTATTTTTTTAACTTTTTATCATTTCGGCTCTTTCGGGGTTCGGGAAAGTTCAAAAGTTCTGAGCCCAAGGGCATTGTCCCCAGGCAGTAACTTTCATACTGGTGGGGGCTGGGTTTATTTCCCGGAAATTTGTCACTGAATAATACAATCAGTTTTCTATTTTTTATGAATAAAAGGTAAGTTTTCATCCGTTTCAATGCCTTAAGATTTAATTTTAATGGTTCAAAATCATATTTTAATGGTTCAAAATTATATTGTAATGGTTTAAAATCATATTTTAATAGTTTAAAATCATATTTTAATGGTTCAAAATCATATTTTAAAGTGATGTAAAAAGACTACTTGATAATATTGTATAAATTTTGTTAAATTTTTTTAAAGGACATTCTTTTAAAAAAAGTCACTTCGATATCTAATTTTAAAAGTAAATTAAAACTATTTAAATTACAATGTTGTGTGTTCATGTTGGTGTTATTTTAAAGAAGAAAGGTTGAACGTTATCTTAAAAGAACATTTAGGTAATTAAATTTAAATTAAAACAATAATAATTTAGTTTACGCCAAAATTACGAATTTTCACTTTTCCAGTTATCAATCGTTGGGCAAAGATTTAAAACAGTGGGAGAGTTCAGATTTTTTGGAATTGTTAAATCCGAAGCATTTTCATGCTTACGAAAAATTTTCCGAAAGAAGTATTTTCATCTTTGGATGTCAATAAAAACATACTGGATTTGGATGGAAGGAAATCAAAAATATGAAAACATCTATATAAATTGCTAATTATACTAAAAATATTTTTATCGTGGGATTTTTGTTAACTTGACACTTAAAATTAGTTAACAAATCTCCTACAGTAAAATGGAAAATATTAAAAATAACGAGAACTTGTAAATCCTTACATGATCCATGTTACCTATGTTTACACGGTAAATTGCAGATTATAAAGTTTCCTGACAATAAAGATCTGTTAAACCAAAGAAATGAATTAACTGTGTTATGCCGGCATTGTCTACCTTTTACCTTAAAATATAGATAACAAATTTTTTATTAATAACTATGTATTACAATTGGATAGCCATTATTTTATTAATATATAATGGTCCACCCGATATGTATTTGATTTATTCAAGTTTAATATTGCCATATTTTTACCGTCTATTCAGTATAATTAGCAAGGAATATAGATGTTTCCACATATTTAATTTCACCTACTGGCCCCTTTAAGAAACTTCCTGAGTAAATTAAAAAATTTTTTTTTTTTTTAAATGTGTTTCTGATAATTTTATTTCTGCTTCAACTAATCGGCAAATCATACTTGGATGAAAAGCGTCATTTTTCTTGAGATGTAAAAATGACCCACCTCCACCCTCTTTATTTTTATATGTTAGTGGAGATCTGTCGTTTAATTCGCTAATCTAGATATTACAATAAATATATTTAAATTCTGACCTTATGCCCCCATTTTAACTTCCGAAAAAATGTTACGATTTGTTTTTTAATTTCCCTAAAAATCATTTTTATCCCAAGTTATCTACCATCGCCTGAGGAAGTACAATCTTAGTACTAAAACATGAAAGTTTTTTACGTAACGATGTAAAATGTTTTATTGTAATTTATTATAAAAATACAATATAATATAATATATAAATATAGTCGACTCTCCCGTCGATATTCGACGTATGAGGGTCAAGCAGATCAGTTCCTAGGAAACCGACAGCCCGACAAATGCACATTAGATTTGATTATAGTGGTGAAGGTTTCGTGCAGGATCATCCACACTTTTTGAAGGGTCGAATTCAGAGACCTGGTGCACTAAGTGCCACAAGGTCCGCAAACGACCCTCCGCGCAGGTTTTGAATTCAGAGTTGTCCTTCTCCTAGACCAGTTGCCATCCAAGGCTATAGAACCCAGTCTGTCCTGCTATTTACCCATAGCTGGAGGGAGAAGAAGAGGATTCACACCTTTCCCAAGGGTATTAGCACGTAAGTGAATGTAATGGATTCGAATGGAATTCTCCGATTCCTCAATCCAAGCCACTATCCATGACTCCATCGTGTCTCCTTTATATATATATATATATATATATATATATATATATATATATATATAATTGAATCATTCTGATCATTCTGTGTCGTGAATTAGATTACTGAGTGCCCTAGATTTCTGTCATTGTATGAAACAAATCTAAACTTTAAAAACCTATATAATATGAACACACTGTATTTCGATTATTTGTTCCTGTGTTTTATATATATATATATATATATATATATATATATATATATATATATATATATATATATATATATATATATATATATATATAGCATATATATATATATATATATATATATTATATATATATTATATATATATATATTATATATATATAACATATTATATATATATATATATAATATATATATATATATATATATATATATATATATATATAGCATATTATATATATAGCATATTATATATAGCATATATATATATATATATATATATATATATATATATATATATATATATATATATATATATATATATATATATATATATATATATATATATATATATATATATATATATATATATATATATATATATATATATATATATATATATATATATATATATACATATATATATATATATATATATATATAGAATCTGTCAGATACACACACACACATCTATATATTATATATATATATATATATATATATATATGTGTAAAATATAAATGGATATAAATCCGACAGAATCTGTCGGATTTATATCCATTATATTTCTTATTTTTTTCTTAATATATATATATACATATATATATATATAGGAAATAGTCAAGGTTTCCACGTCAAGTCTTATTTATTGAGCTCATTTCAGGGAAAAAAAACACGGGGTTGCCCTCTTCGAAGATACAAGGACCAACACAAATCAAGACTGAAATCGTACAAAACATAAACATAAGACCGTACCACTTGGCGATCATCATCGGAACCAAAAACTTCGAAGCCGCCAGAAGAGAAAAGGAAGAATTCAAACGACAAGAGGGAAAATGTCGGCAAAATTAACCTCGTCTTCCACCAACCTTACTACGCAGTCAATGCAAGAATTGGTCAACTTAGTCATCAACGCCATCACAAAAAGGGAAACGATGAGAAAAGAAGAAATTAAATTCTTCGATACGAGATAAAAAAAAAAAAATTCGGCAACGACGATATCCACTATACTTCTCCTCATCCTTTCTTCTATCACTCCTATCTGCACTCGCTCCAAATCTTCTGCAACCCCCTACATCCTAGTGGCTTCACGCCTTGCTCGAGGCGTAATGCTTAAAAAAAATGTCTGTGTGTGAGAGAGCAGCTTGTCATCACTCTTGCTACTGAAAAAATAAATCCCGTATACAATGACAAGAAAAATCCTCTCTGATTATCATAAGTCACTTGGCAGAGTTTTATGATTTCTGTTTATTTCCCAGTCTTAACAGTCAATTTGTCTTTGCTTAAACAGGATTTTCCAAACAACCTTCCTTTTCGCCGAGTTCAAGCTTAGACTTCAAAACTGGTATCAGTAGCAAATGGTGCCTGTTGCTCGTCGTGAACATCATCCTTCGTTGAACTATGTGGACGGGTTACTACTGAATCACAAAGAACTGCGCCAGATTACAGAAATAACATCACTTGAGAAAGTTCACACACTGTAACGACTAAAATGGTTAGCATATGTAACTCGAAGTGAAAATAATGTCATATCAAAATGTCGGCGTCCAACACTACTTCAAACAAAAGATTAGGAAGGAAGCCATCATCATTTCAGGAAAGAGCGATAGCAGTTACTAGGACTTATTTTTCTGACAAATTGTTGTAAGAGAAAGATTTCAACCAAAAGTAGCACTAGGAGCTCGGTCAATAATTGCCGAATATTTCCTTGTAAGGAAACGGCTATTACGATTTCTTTATAGCTTACATGATTTTCATTGGTTCATAGCTTTAATATTCAAAATTACTTTTCCTCCTCCATTTTTCAAAGTACACTCATGCTTGTGATATATTTAATACGATAACCATTCAGGCGATTATGGCTCTCCACAGATTCCTTTTCTTTATTATCTGTGAATTTCCATTTGTTCATAGAAAAGATAGTGGAGTGATTTTCTTTGCCTTCTTCGCCATTTTTGGAATTCAGTGTTTTCCTTCTCATCGGCTTGTTGCCTAATTATTAATATAATATATTAATATAAAAAAATATACACTGAGGACACCGTGTTGATGATAGACACAGAAAGAAAACTATATGAAGTCCGAGACAAACTGATAAAGCAAAATCAGTCCAAAAGGGCTGTCTATCAGTTGCAGGGCCGGATTATGAACTTTTGGTGCTCCTAGGCTAGTTAAATTATACTTTCCCCTCAGACGGAGCCATCCACTAACTCGCCTGCACCCGTCTTGAATATTTTTTACTCGTGATATATTTTAGCGATATTTACATAGCTTGAAGTAAACTTATTTCAAATTCTTTAAATAAACTAGAATACTAGCTATCTTTTGTTTGCCAATAAAACTATACTTTAAGAGATGCCATTATTTTACTTTATTGCAAACAAAATTAACACATATTTCAACACAACCATATTACAAAAACAGATTTTATAATCAGTATTATAATATTATAGGTACCTCCGTGAAAATCAATAAAAAGAGCATAGCATGAAAAGAACGGCCTTAAATTAGATGAAATTTTTTTTATCTGCTTAAGTATATATATCATTATTAAGAAGAAATACCAAAGTATTTTTTGATTATTTTTTTAAAATTTTTACTCATTCTTAGCATGTCCAAAATTTTAGTTAAAAATCTTTTTTCTGTCAGCGAAATTACTAAAAAAAAAAACTCGATATCAGCCATTTTTTAAAATTTTGTAAACTAAGTTAAAATCCTAGTTTAAAATTCTTCCAAATATCAATTATACGTTTTTCAAAATTTATTTGACGAAAATTAACAAATTTAAAGATTATTTAATATATTTTGAAAAAAAAACTTTTGCTTACTTTCTTCAACACAGCTATATTACAAAAACAGATTTTTATAATCAGCATTATAACAATAAAATAATCCAAATAAATATAAGCTTGTCATATTGATATCATTTCAGTTTTTGAAACTATTTAGAAGTTATAACATTAAGAAAATTTAAATCATTCTTTTATAAAAATTTTAAAATGATTTAAACATTCTGAACTTAAATCAAACATGTTACCTACTTGAAACACAATGACACAAACTAAAACAATCTTTTCCTTGCTTTACTTCCTGCAAAGACAAATAAATAGGAGTTTATTATATTGATATCATTTCAGCTTATAAAATTAACTAGCAGTATAACCCGTCTTTGACCGGGTCTTTCATTACTGGGAATTTTTACTGTTCAATTGGAGCAGTTTAAGTTTAAAATCAGCCCGCCCGAAAATCTACATTAGTAACAACATTTGGGTGCAACTGAGGCACATCCCCAAATTTAACAATTTGAATGGGGGTGGCCCTGAAAAGGGGACTGTATAATAATAAATAATATTATTTTAATAATTTAAATTATTTATTTTTATTAAAGTTTTTATGAAATATATATATCCATGAACAGATAGTAAATAGTAAAACGGTGCTGAGAATTATAATGGACAGGAGGTAGTGGAGAGCCATTGTCACCAACAATTTGGACTCTGAAGAATTATCTATCAAATAAAGAAAATGTCACGAAATCGGATGAAAAGTGTGGAAATGCATAAACAATATCCGATCACACACACACATACATACACACACATTTTGAAAATTATAGATATAGACAGATTAAAATTTATAACATCGAGAAAATTAAAATCATTTCTTTATAAAATCTTGAGGTGACCTAGGCTGTAGCCTATACTATACTAAAGGATAATTGGGTCCTGATCTGTTTTAAGAATATATGACAAGAGGGTCAGCCTTGGTTGCAAGCTACGAATTGGCGAATTCGAAAGTTGGGTAATGTGAAAATAAAAGATTTAAAATGAGGTAGAGAAAACCGAAGATGCATTGAAATCGTAAACAAATAATTCAAAAGATAAACGAAATATTAATAAACAGGAAAAGTTCGTTAGAAACAAAGAAAATAGTGCTGAACTTCTAGGCAATATCAATCCTATTATACAACTGCGAATGCTAGACAATTTCCTCATAAATGAAGAGGAGGCTTAAAGCAAAGTTGTGGTTCTGCAGAAGGACGTTGTAAATACTATGGACGGAGAATGCGAGCAAATAGGAAGTTTTAAGGGAAATTAAAATAAAAAGGCTGGTTGTCTTTTTTTTAGCGGCATATCGACCACTATGGGTTATTTAATGTCAAAATCTAAATATTTTGTAAGTAAAATTTTATCTTATTTTTTGGACATAACAATGGCTTAGTGATTACTAATTAACCCATAGCTGGGGGAGAAGTTGTGGATAAATATTTTCCCAAGAGTATTTGCACGTGACAAACTCAACATGTATTGGAACTCGGCTCTCCGATTAACAATTATCCAATATCAATTGCACCACCTGCACATCCAAGCTTACAGCACCTGGTATTCCCAAATGGTCAGCCATCTAGCTATTGATTAGGCTTGATGCCGCTTAACTTAAATGATCGTACGGGAACTGGTACGGGTATTTGAACGTGATGTCGTCGTAAACCAAAAAATAAACGGGATACTGTTATATTCCGTGCTAATAAGAATATATACTTGACAAACAAGGTGGATAAAATAAGTAAAGGTTTATTTTATAAAACCAGTACAATAAGAAATAAGGTAACAGTTATGCACAAGGTCGTCGCAATTCAATCCAGTAGTGAGTGCTACTATTGGAAGGTCGGTAGTTCTCGCGTAAGTGAGTCGTACTCAACAGATCCCAGCTAGTATTATTTACCAACCTCTCCACGGGGTAGGATGTGGCACAAGGCCGAATTTAATGTGGGGCAATCCGAGTTCGTAGGCTGGGCCAAAAATTCCCCGTAAACCCCGCATAAACGGATTCGGGTCTGTCTACCCCCACGAGCGAGACTCTGCCTTTCGGCATAGCCTCGTCTGGGTTGCTCTCTGCCCTTGGGCTGTGAGTTCGACAACAGCTGAGAGCTGAGTAACAGATCCCAGCTAGTTTATTTACTAACCTCCCCACGCGATCAGATGTGGCACAGGGCCGAATTTAATGTGGGGCAATCCGAGCTCGTAAGCTCAGCCAAAAATTCCCCGAAGAACACGCATAAAGGGCTTCGGGTCTGTCTACCTCCCCGGACGAGACTCTGCCTTTCGGTATAGCCTCGCCCGGCGTCCTCTTTGCCCGAATGCAGAGAGTTCGACAGCACAGCTGGAACAGATCCCAGCTAGTCCCTGTAGTCCGTTGACTTACAGATACTTTTAAGTAGTTATTACCTATAGTGTAGTCACTTATGGGGGTGATAGGTTATTCCATTACATCAGATACTTATGCTTAGAATCAGAAAGAAACAGTTGAAATTTTGGGAGACACATTGGGAGGAAGCAGTGTTTAGAGAATTTGAAACTTATATGATATATTGGAGGCAATTTGGGCAACAGTGAAGTATTCTACATTAAGAGCTTTTGTAAATGGATGGTAGAAATGGGACTGTGAAGGATAGTAAATGGGCAAGCATTGCTGAAAGCTACAAAGTATAGAAAGTTGCAGAGGCATGATCGCATGAAGACCCACGACATATAAAAGAAGCAGACTCGTGTCCCTAAATTAAGTGAGGCCATCTTGTTAGTAAAAATCGTTAAAGGAGAAACATGTTTATTGGATGAGCCTAGTAAGGCAATCGAGAAACGTTTCTTTAAAAAAAAATAAAGTAAATAAACGAATAAATAGAAAAGCGAATAATAACGTAAGTCTTAACATTTGGGGTGTTTTATGGGCGCGTGCGTGGTCGTTGTTACGTCTGATGCTTGCTAACTCGGAGATGCCAACAGACACAAACAATAGCTACAAGCACATAAACTTTAGCTGCTAGACTTATTCAACAAAGCTTCATTTTCTTCCTATCAAACTGCGGCTCCAGTAATCTTTGTTTGTTTTTATTTACGAGCTGATTTTTTTTTTCAGCATGGAGGTTGATGTTGTAGTCGTTTAGTTTAGTTTTTTTTTTTTTTTCCTGTGAGAATTTGATTTCTGTTTTGCTCCGTCTATTTTCTTTCCTTTCTTAAATTCTCCCCAGTTCTTCCTCATCCTACTACTAAGAAAAGAACTGATTTTCTTGCTTTTTTTTATTATTTTACTCTTTTTCTTACTTTCTTATTATTTTTACTCTAACACAAGTCGTTTCTGATGTCTTTCACTGCAGATCAAGAAATAGAAAGTCTTTTAAACAGTCCAGCACTCTCCGCAGTATTTTAGCTGCCATCTAGAATTTCCTTGCAATGTGTTCGATTTTTCCTCTGATCATTAATTCTTACAAGCTCTTCAAATTTATTCCAAAGGTGCCAAAAATGATGAGCTCTTAATTTCATATTTCTGTTTTGTTTTTTTTTGTTGTTTTTTTTTCTGAACATATTCAAATATTTTTCTATCTTTTATTTTTTTTTTAATTTTTTCTGTGATCTGTCAAAAGAGCAACAGTAGCTGTTTGATGTTTACTTTTATATGAAATCAGTTCTTTCCTTTTAAAATAAATGTAGATAGGACTGCCTATTGCCCACTTCACGCCCCTCCTCGGTCTTTTGAACATTAATAGAGATTTATCCCTTGTTTCCTGTTTGGGACTGAGTTTCCGATTCCTTCTAAAGTCTTTTAATTCTTTTTCACTCCCAGTAGCCCCTGCGTCTTAGTGGCATTATCACCTTGCTTGTGGTGAATTGACTAAAAAAGATGTTTGCTCAAAACAAGGCCTAAGAGCAACTCAAGGTAGGGAGATGCTAAATTTATTTGTTGTATGAACGTAAGAGGGGGAGCTACGGCGTACATATTATGTAGGAAAGATAATGGTTAACCTTCGACGTGAAGAGGTTAAAACTTTAGTGATTGGGGAATCATCCTTTCGGGATTTTGTTCAATAAAGTAGCTTTTGGGAAGAAGTTTTTTGGAGGGGACTACCTCCTTACCAAGCGAATTAGAAGGAAATGAGGATGATTCAACACTGTGTAAGTGACATGGCAGGTCCTAGCTATTAATGCCTGAACTAGTAGAACTAGGGAATGTAGCTCGCCTGAACGTCTGCCATGAAAATAGAGATAGAATAGCGAGGGGTTTGAGACGTTGTGACGTTGAGTCTGTGGGGAAAGAGGTTGTAGGATGGAAAATAATTCACCACCTAAAAGGCTGCGTAAATGGTTTTCAACTCTGTTTAGGCTGAAAGATGAGGCAGCAATATTCAATTATTGGTTTGATTCGACTCTTTTAAAGATAGAGCATGGCAGGAGGTGTCGGGTACTTTCTGGACCGGAACAGGAAGCCGATCATTTTTTCCAGCATCTTTAGCGATGTGTCGTATATATGAGTTCCACTTGATATTTGGGTTGAACTTGACTCTCAAAAGACGCTCAAAAGTCCTAAATAATTATACGCTTTTTTTTTATTCTCTAAGCAATCTGGAAAGCCCATCAGGATTGATTTTTTTTTTTTTTTAATGTGGGAACCCAGTGGGGGAAAAAATTGGCCGGTTACATTCAATGCCCCGAAAACCAAACTAGTTACATTCCATCACCGCCGATAGGACCCCTTGACGAGGCAGCAAGACTTAGTGGAATATTGGACCTCAAACTCACACCTGACCTCGAGTGGAATTCGTACATGTTCCATCGCTAAAGATGCAGGTAAAATGGTCAGCTCCCTGTACAGCTCCTGAGTCCTCGTGCTTACCTTTACAAGCGGCAGCTCAGACCAAAAATAGAGTACTGTTGTCATATGCGGAATGTGGCGAGCCTCTCATTCTATCGCTACTTCCATGCTTGGACGAACTAGATTCCTTGGTTCCACTAGGTTTAACCTTCTCGGCTAAGACTCACCATGTCTCTTACATTGTAGCCAACCAACTCCGTTCCCTCCGTATTCCATGGGTGAGAAATAAGTTCCACCCGAAGATCTTCCGTCGAAACATTGCTCAGTGGAACAGACACCCAAGAGGAAGTTTCCCCGATTTTTACAATCTTAATCTATTCAAGTTTAGAGATAACCGTTATCTTCCCCTCCTCACCATATAAACTACCCCTTAACGTAACCTTCTAACTCAAGTGCCCCTGGGCCATGTACAGGGTTACTCTTATGTAAAAAAAAAATAAAAAATAAAAAATAAACAATATCATAACATAAGATACGCAGATAACACCGTGTTTACGGCAAACACAGACAAAAAAAAACTGCAAGATTTACTTGACAAGATAAAGGAAACGAGACGGATTTTTTTTTTTTACTTGAGTTGGGTATTTTATGATCAGAATGCGTAGGGTAGGGTTAGTCAATTTGTTAATTGAATTCTCGCTGTTACATGGCAGTAGGAGTGTTTAGTGTTAACTAATTTCATTAAAAACGTGGAGTAATAGATAGCGGCTCGGAGTGAGGAATCGGAGAGCCGAGTTCGAATTCCCGTCCGAATCCATTACATTCACTTACGTGCTAATACCCTTGGAAAAGCTATGAATCCTCTTCTTCTCTTCCCAGCTGTGAATAAATAGCAGGGCAGACAGGGTTCTATAGCCTTGGATGGCAACTGGTCTACCGAAAGAAATGGCAAACTCCAGCGGGAAAAAATATGCCTCGTCAGTCATGTATCGAAAGATACATGATTGCCTAAGCGTGTATCACGCATGGCAGTGTGTTCGTATTTTGGCATTTATGTTATAAATGTGTATTGAAAAATAAACTGGTTTATTTTAGTTTATCAATTTTAACATTTAAGACAAGAAAAATTCCAGCTTATGCTTTTTATAAAACTCTAAATTGAAAACCATATGTGGCCTTGTTGGGACACTATAGTTGCAGTAGAAACCACAGGTTGACCCTGTGAATGTTGAAGGCACGCAAAGAGGCCTGAGCAGATGAGCAAGCTCGGAAACAAGCAGCCATACAGAAGATGAGAAACTATACAGATTTGCTGTATGAAACAGCTCTGATGATGATAATATTTTAGAATTTATGTAAGATTTTAAAACGAACATTTCAAAAGTCAATATAAATATATGCACAAATATAGAGAAGAAAGTGGAAGGAAGAGCAAAGATAAAAAAAAAACATACTCACTGTAAAATGGTGGATTGAAAAATATTAAAAAAAAAAGCTATGAAATGAGTTAACTCCTTCCTCATATGAGCCAATCGAGGATAAAAAAAAAATATATGTGTGCATCGACTAAAAATAAAGAAAAAAAATGATAACCCTAATGTTTGTTGTTTCTTTATATCTATATATCTATAATCTTTCACGCAGAACTTTTCAATGCCAGTTCAAGAAAGACATTTGGGTCACTAACACAAAAAATAGAGAATGACTCATATTGAGAATATTTGACATCAAAAAATATAAAGGAAAAAAATTAATTATTTTTAATAATATGTGGAAATCTCCATCCTTTGAGTGATGACAGTCACAAGACCGAAAACATGTGTAGCAAAATTATGGAAAATAACGCATAATATTTTTTAAAAAAATCCACATTACAACCAAAATGTTTGTAGTTTCTCTCTTCTTTTTAATATACACACTTTTCTCTCATTGGAATTATATATGCACATTTCATTGAATATGACAGACAAGATGCTTTGATTTTTTTTATACAAACTTTTTTATGTGTGTGTGTGTATATATATATATATATATATATATATATATATATGTACGCACACAAATATATATATATATATATATATATATATATATATATATATTAGTACATATACTTGTACCTACATTTTGGTGGGTAACTTAATTTTCACTGAATTACAGCTTGTCGAGCAAAACAAAGTCTAACCCTATAATTATAATATATATATATATATATATATATATATATATATATATATATATGATATGTCTAGAAAGTGCTTTCATCACTAATTCAGCTACAGTAAATTTATGTCCCGGTTCTTTCAAAATATCACCATACTTGGCAAATTTTCACTTACCACAATGTAGGATATTTAAAAACAAAGATGATGGAAAGAAAAAGAAAAAATAATACAGATGAGCCAACCAAGCATAGAAATAAATACAATATGGGAACCAGTAATAAGGAGTACCAGAGAAAAGCAATGATAACAAAGTTGCAATATGAACTCTGGTAAAGACATGTAATGATAACAACAAAAATTGCAATATGAGCACTGGTAAAAATGATGCTGAAAACATTAGGTTTATAATACTCAGAAGTTCATACCCAGATGTCCTCAAGGACACATGGCACAGTGGATAAAGGTGTTGGTTAGATCCAGTGACAGGACCCAAAGAAGGTGAGTTCAATTCCTGGTTAAGATATAGCAGTGGAGAACATTCAGAGGGAAAATTAGCAGGAGATAACTGATATCTGACATCCATCAAACATGGCACGTGGAACTAGAACAGTCTACCCCAGTGATCGAAATAAAGGGTTCAGTTCGAAATTCCTACCACCTGAAGAAGTCCGGAGCGTACAACGTCCGAAACGTTGCGACAAATATGGCGACAAAGATGAGGACAATAGTCCGACTAATGTAAATACAATACAGATGAATATGGCTAAATTACAAAAAAAGTCTTTATTATTTCAATAGATTTTGAAACTACCAACATCTCTCATTCTTGTGCATGTGTAGTCAAAACAACAATAAACTCAGTCCAGTGAAGTCCTCACAGATGATACATTTTCCATTTTGTTTTACAATTTCCTCAATACTATTCTTGATATATAAAGGTTTATATCATTATTACCTATCATATATATATATATATATATATATATATATATATATATATATGCATGTTTCATTAAAATGGCGGTACTGTGGTTAAGCTTTTATTTAATTTTTTCTTGTGCCATTATCAAGGATTTTTTTGGTTTTTTTCAGTTTAACTTTTCAGCTATACTTTTAGCCATTATCAAGGTTTTTTTTCAGTTTAATTGAGTGTGTGTGCATTATGTGTATGTTTTTAGTGTGTTATAGAGATGTTTTATTTTCCAAACACGGTTATCACATTGTTAACAATGTAATTATTTATAAGATCAGTTTGATCAGAAACACAGTTTCTTTAAGGGAACTCATAGATTATGTTTGTTCATTGTAATTTTGACTTAGCTGGTGTGCTGTTATTTTTGAGGATAAGGTAAGCCACTCACCAATTACAGCATCACATCCACCCACGAATTAAAAAAAACTACTAATCCAAACCAAGGTATAATAGTGTCACTTGATGTTGAAAACTTATTTACAAATGTCCCCATCAATCAAACCATTGATGTTATCCTTAATTCTGTGTAATACTAATAATTCTATCCTTTCACCATGCATCAAACCCTTTTTAATATAAACACTTTTCTCTCATTGGAATTAATATAACCTCTTCCGCATATATATATATATATATATATATATATATATATATATATATGCACATTTCATTGAATATGACAGACAAGGTGCTTTGATTTAGTTTTTTATACAAACCTTTTTATGTGTGTATATATATATATATATATATATATATATAAGTGAACATAGAAGTCAACTTAGAGGCAACAGTCTGTTTCATGCTAGATGCAATCATCAGGCCACAGGTGAAACAGATTCAGTCCATGCTTTTCCAATTAATACATTTCCCATGTAGAAAATATGATATTTAAACAGGTTTGTAAACCTAAAATATATGTCCGCTATATAGACAATATTTTTATTTTAGCAAATAACACTGAAGAAATAAACACACTTAAGACCACATCTGAGAAAAACTCTGTCCTTAAATTTACCTACAAACTTAGTCAAAAAAGCAAACTCCCATTTCTAGATGTTCTCGTAAAATATAGTAATAACACTTTTATCATCTCCTTATATAAAAAAAAAACACTTGGAGAAACTTTCGCCACCTTAACTTTAAAAGTGAATGCCCACTCAGACACAAAATAGCAGTAATAAAAAAATAGCACCCCAGAATTCATCCTCTCGACTACTCTTCCTTAAAGAACTCAATAATATAAAACAGACACTAATTAACAACAGCTTCCCTAACCACCTTATTGACCACCAAATTAAACTATTTCTCCCCAAAGTAAAAAATAATGATAGTGAACATACAGTCAAAAATTACATAAATATTTTCTACAAAACCCAAATTCACATTAACTACAAACAAGATGAATCTTCACTTAGAAATATTATAAAGAAATACACTACTCCACTTGACCCGAATAAAAAAATCAAATTAATTATCTACAATAAAAAATTCAAGACAGCTCAAAATAACAACACACCAGCTAAGTCAAAATTACAATAAACAAACATTATCTATGAGTTCAAATGCCCCTTAAGGAACTATGTTCCTGATCAAACTGAACTCATAAATAATTACATTGGTCACACAACAACATGCCTATCGAGACACCTTACATTACATCTATCTGACCATAGCTCTATAAGAAACCATTTAAACACACACACAAGCTTAGCAGGCTCTATTTGAAACATCCTAGCAGAAAATACACACATACTAACTTCATCCACCTGTAAAAAAATGATTAAAAATAATGGGAGCCCTAATAATAAAAAAGAAAAAAAACTTTTAACAATATTAACTATAAACAAGGCCACAATGTGCTGACTGTGTTCGGAAAATAAAACATCTCTATAAAGAAAAATAAAAGCATACACATAATGTACACACTCAATTAAACTAAAAAGTATAGCTGAAAGCGGTCTGAATTTTAGAACATTTGGATAGTTTCTACACACTCTGTGTACAAAAAAGAAAACACTTGTTCAAACACAAAAAAATTTAACAGAAAGCTTAACTGTAGTACCTTGTCTGTTGTTTTTTAATTTAAACTATGCATAAATGAAGGATTGCTGCTAAATACACAATATATATATATATATATATATATATATATATATATATATATATATATATATATATGTATGTATACATTGAGCTCTCTGGATTTTATCCTCCTTAGGTTTACCCATATGGATTACCTAGCTTTTCATAAACTAAATATATATATATATATATATATATATATATATATATATATATATATATATATTTACCACTTTACTGTGAGTTTTTTTTTTTCTTATTCTTGCCTTTCCACCGTATTTCTTTAATATATTTTTGGGTATTTTTGTTTATATTTACATGTGTTTTTAAAATATGCCTTTTTAAAAAGCGCTAATAATATGTCTTGTCACATATAGATTATATAAATTCCTATAATTTGTTGATACCAATGAGATAAAAGTTTGAATCCATTTTAAATTTAACTTCTACAAGGTCAATGTGTATTACCCATGAAAGATATTTCACTCACAAACTCGTATTTCAAAGTTAGGGGTGAATAATTACATATGGATAACAATGATACATACGACTAAGAAGTTCTTCCCACCTTTGGATCTTCAACAAATCTCAAAGTAGGCGAGAAATATCTCCTGTTGAACTGTCCATGAAATGCTCCAATAGTTTTGAATCACTTCTCATATGGATTACAAATTCTTCAGGAGTTATAGATGAGGTTAATTTGCTTGCAGAGTTTTGGTTACTATAGCAGCATTCAAATCAAGCGCCAATAACTGCTGTTTCTTTTTACTGCCTGGTGTCATGTGGTGTATGAGGCATCTTCATAAGATTCCAATATTTTTTATATATTTATATAAACTTTTAACATAGTTTTAAAGCACTAATAAAAAATTATCACCCCTCACAGATTATTTATTTTACAAAAGGCAGTAAAATCTCACAGGTTTCAAAATCAGCAAATATTTTGCTTTGTGGGTGGGAACTCTAAAATTCACCAGCAGTAATTAAAGCAAAGATTCATCTTTGTTCAAGAAAAGTAAAAATTTTTATACATAGTTAAATCCAATGAATCCATAACCAAATAATGAAAAATGTTACACAAGGAATATTTATTTTTCAACATAATCTCCACCATTGTCAATGCATTAATCATCTTGGGTATGACGATAAAATACTTCTGGCAGCAAGAACTTTGATCTGGAGGTTTTGAGCAGTGTGGAACCACCTCTTAATTGCTGTTGTTCCGAGGTACACTCTGACCCAAGGTGGTAACACCTGTTAGGATCCCAACTATAGGCAAATAGTGAACACCAAACTGAGGTCAACAAATGAAAATATAAAAATACATTTGAAAAATTATCAGCAATACATTTTCATCATAAAAAAAAAGAAAGTTAAAAGCAATGTATTCTGGGGAAAAAAATTACCAAAGCTCACAAAAAAGAAAATTTTGGCATTAAATGGCCCATAAGGAATTGATATGCTGCTAAACAAACAAACCAAACCAATGTTCTTAACCAAACATTTTTTCTTGAATCTCATGACTTGAACATTAATTAGTGTAATTTTACAATCATTATTTGCAAGATAATCATTACTCTATAGATTTCTTGATCACGTATATAGTTGAAGTAAAAGGCATTCCCTACTATAAACTCCTTCAAGAAAACCAAGAGATTCATTCAAACCAGTTCTGCTCACAATTTGCCTGATTAACTACAATATTACATAAAAAGTGCTCAGAATTAGTTAAATGAATGAATAATAATATTTAAAGGATTTTTTATCCGACATAATTTCTTATAATTATAAATATTATTTTTACTGAGTAAATGTGTTTGAGTTGGTATATTTGCAACTGACATGACCTTTTAAACTAATGTTTTCTTGTGGTGTTGGACATAACATTCCCTAACACAGTTTATTCACTATTCAATTTCTTTATCTCCTGTAATAAATTTGTTAAAACTGAGGCAAGCTGTCATCATTTTACAGTTCAAAATATTATTGCTACCTATTCTATGTTTAATGACTTTATCTACAATACTAAAATTGGTATAACTGACACATAGATCAAGGCAATCATTTTACAGTCCAAAATACTAGTGCAGATTATTCCTTGTTCAATGTCATTAACTACCATATTGAAATTAATATAACTGATTCGTACAAAAAAGCAAGGTCTCATCAATTTACAGTTCAAAATACAAGTTCAGCCTATTCTATATTCAATAACCTAATCTCCTATAGTAAATTGTTATAAGTAACCCATTCACAGTGGCAACATCCCCTCAATTTACAGTTCAAATTACAAATGAAGCCTATTCTATGTTCAATGTCATTATCTTCTGTACTAAAGCTTCTATAACTGATCTGTAAACCAAGGCAAGCTCTCATCATTTTACAGTTCAAATTATTAGTGCAATCTATACTATGTTCAATGTCATTATCTCCTGCATTAAAGGTTCTATAACTGATCTGTAAACCAAGGCAAGCTCTCATCATTTTACAGTTCAAATTATTAGTGCAATCTATACTAGGTTCAATGTCATTATCTCCTGTACTAAAGGTTCTATAACTGATCTGTAAACCAAAGCAAGGTCTCATCATTTTACAGTTCAAATTATTAGTGCAATCTATACTATGTTCAATGTCATTATCTTCTGTGTTAAATTTGTTATAACTGATCCATATATTGAGGCAATGCCTCATCATTTTTTCATTCAAAATACAATTCTATGTTCAATGTTATTATCTCATATACTAAAATTGTTATATATTATCCATACACCAAAGCAAGGTCACATCATTTTACTGTTGTAAATACTAATGGAGCCTATTCTATGTTCAATGTCCTTATCTCCCGTGCTAAAGGTGTTATAACTGATCTATAAACCTAGACAAGGTCTCATCATTTTACAGTTCAAACTACCTCTACTACAGGATATTGTATGTTCAATTACCTTTTCTTCTGCTCTAAATTTGTTATAACTGATCCATAAACCCAGCTATTTAAATTGTTTTGCATTTATTAACTCCACATTCTGAATTTTCATGGTGGTTTCAGATTATGTTCTACGACTGCTTTCATTTGAACATCAGATCATTGTTCATGTTTTGAGTTCTACTTTCTAGAACACTTGGTAAAAAAACGTTTTACATTTATTTTGTGAACTTTGCACATTATTTTTACTTACTTAATTTCTTTTTTACCTGCCCAATATCTTCATTCAATTCGCTTATAAGAAAGTAGATATTATTTTTGATCTTATGCCATCAGACTTAAAGAAACATTTTATGCATTTACTTAGTGCATGCCTTTACTTACCATAAACTAACAAAAAAGGCTTCAGCGATGTGACATTGAGTAAGAATCAAACTCGACAGCAGAGAATACTGTTTTAGAAGAAACCTATTGAGCATAACTTAGGCACAAGGCAATTGTAACGTAGTTTTGATAGGGGATTAAACTGACCCAACTAATATATGATCTTTCATTCACCGAAAGAGAAAAAAATTTTACGGGAGGTAACTCTCATGGTATTCATTATGAAGTTTTCTCCCTTGCATCTTTATTTCACTTGAGTATAATTCAGATTATTATAATCTACGGTATGTACCTCCACTAATTCGCGATACCTAAGGTTTAAAATTCATTTCTAAAAATTAAAATAGTTTCTTGACGCTTTCATTTCTGATTTAATTGAAAGCTAAAGGATTAAATTTTCTAATTCCATAAAGCAAAATACCGTGTTGTATTCCAAATAGAAATTACGGAGTCCATTTTTTTAACCGGTATTCGTGTGCTTAGAAAAAATATTTATATTTTCGATTCACACATACACACAGCTAATATCACATAGTGTCTGATATACTGTATGATTTCGGTGATTAAATTTTTATGGCGAAATTTTATAAAATCAAAACGTTTACACATTTCTTTTAGGAAAATCTATGACAAACGTGGAAACAATTTTCGTGTGAATCCTTAAGGACTTCATTGGACCAAAGTGATATTTAAGTAGATGCGACTACACATGCGCACGAAGGAGAAGCAACACTGAAATTTTAAATTTGATTTTTTTTTAATATGTGTTTTGGGTGTATAGTGTGGCCGAATTCATTAAGTTTATTTTTGTATTTGTTTATATTTTTATTACTTTTGTAATTAAATATTCAATATTACAATAGAATATCTAGTGACTTAATTTTATTGTACATGATCTAGAGATTAAGGTAAATTCTATACATTTTCGTCTTATTAAAGTGCTTTTTCTTTTAATTAAAGCATCATTTTTTTAAAATCGAAATTATGATCAAACTCATCATGGTTAGTAACTAATGCATTGAGTGTATTGCTTTAAAACACATCCTTTTTGTGTTCATATAATCTTTTATTTAATTCCTTGAGTTTTCTCCTATGTATTCCTTGTGGCAATTATTACCTTTTATGAAAGCTTGGATAATATTCCTCTATAATAAAAGTTTATCCTTCATAATATGAGTCTTACTGGAAAGTGTTTAGGCAAAATCTCCCAAACTTTAGTTTTCTATGAAAAATTCAACTTCCCCAATCTCTACTACGACTGCTAATATAATTTAAACCCGTGAGCGCAAATCTTCAGCATCCGTTTTGTTGTAACTCGTTCTTAAAATTTTTTCATTTATTTATCTACAATCTCATTAACTAAGTGGGCGGTTACTATTCAATATCACATCCCACAAACTTTATCCCCGGTGATAAAAACACGATACATTAAGACTAAAGTAAGAAGTAGTAACATATTAAAAAATTCTTAACTAACCATTTTGAAGAGAGTTCAGTTCTTGGCTTAATAGAAAAACGGCAGTGATTTTGTTGCAAAATATTGGCTTTCACATGTCAAATACAGAAGGACGTGTACCTGTTTTACAAATTACGCAAAGGACGTTGGATAAAATGTTGGCAAATATATATATATATATATATATATAAGATCTGTTAGAGCAGCTCAGCAACTTTGGAATGTTCGTAAAAGATATTAGAATAATCAAGAATTTATACTGGCAGCAAACCACCTGCATACGGACAGAAAATGAGTTCAGCTGATATACAAAAATAGAGACCTGTGTAAGACAATGATGTGTCTTCTCACCGGATTTATTCATCCTATATAGTAAGGCGATTTCGAGAAAATTAGAAGTCCTATCTGGATTCATTATTGGCGGCCACAATCTTAACAACATAAGGTATGTATTTGACACAGTGTTGATAGCAGACACGGAAAGGAAACCACAAATTTTCCTACAGAAGGTAGAGAAGGAAAACTTGAAGAAATGACTAAGTATAAACTACAAGAAAACAGAATGCATTGTCATCAGCAAAAGGATTTGTTCAAAGTGCAAATTACAAATCGGGGATACTAAAATCAAACAAGCACAAAAATTTAAACAACTGGGAAATGTTCTAACAGAGGATGGATGTACGACACTGAGATCCGAAGACGTATTGGAATGACCAAAGATGCATTCCAAAAGCTAAGCAGAGTATTAAGAGACAAAACAAAATTCATTATAAACAAAGAAAAGTGTATTGAACTGTTACATGATATCTGTCTTCCTGTATGGCAGCGAATTCTGGACAATCTCCTCAAAGATGTGGAAGAGACTTAATGCAACAGAAATGTGCTTCTACAGAAAGATGCTGAGGATACCATAGACTGAACATGTGAGAAACGACGAGATTTTGGAGAAAATGAAAGCAAAAAGGAAACTTATACTTAACATCAGGAAAAAGCAGTTGAAATTTATGGGGCACGCCATGAGAAAGGAGGAAGGAGTGCTTGGAAAATTACATGAAATATTGAAGGAAAGATAGACAGGGGTAAGCAGCGCGTAACATACTTGATGAGTTTGTGGAAATGAATGGTAGAACAGGATTTGTGAGAAATGACAAAAAGACAAAACTTATTAAGACCTATATGGAACAGGAAGATGTGGAAGGCCATGATCGCCTACGTCCCGAAGAGACACGCCACATAAAAGAAGAATCAATAGTTGTAGTTTTTTTTTTTCCTAAAATTGAATTTCTTGAATCTGGAAGTGCCATGGTTTATTTTAGAAAGAGTCTATTGTCAATTAAATGTTGTTGATAAGAGATATGGATTTTCAATGGCGAACGTCAGCTTACAAGTTTGAAGCGTTTATTACAATAGGTATAAATTCACCGAGTCTCCTGAAATTTATGTATGATAAAATGAAATAACAAATACGAAAAACTTAATAAATTCAAATATTTTGGATTTTTGTAAAGAATATTTTTTAATGAATAAGCAATGTTTTTTAGGAATACACGCCATTGTTCGTGTCAAATAACCGAGAACACTGCTTGAAAAAAAAAACAAAAAAAACCTTTGACACTGTCTTTATGATTCAAACTTGATCTATTAAGCTATTAAAATCTACAGGTGTTCCACACGAAAGATTGAACAAAGATATCTTCAAAATGTTGGCAATTAAAAAATCTCTTCTCCAAATGTATACAATTTTTTTGTTCAGAGCACGAGTTGTGACGTGAACATTGAATTTTTTTCCTAATAAAGAACAAGTTTTAGAATCGAATTTATGAAAACAGGTTGTATTTATTTATATCCAAAGGATGTCTCCTTTTGGAATTGCAGATTTCAAGTTTTCCTTCTGTAGGTAAGTACAGCTTTCATCGGTGAAACTTTGTTGTAGACTTCAACTAAGATATAGAAATCAATGAGAAATTTCGTCTCGATATTCTCAAAAAAAAACCCAAATTCATCAACGACACTCTTGATATCGTCAGTTCCCGACATGATCTCTATGATGATGACATAACTATTTAATCACGCATTAATAGTAGGTATCTCCACGAGATTGCTAAAAAATCAGTATACCGTGATGAAAACATATTCCAAACGTAACGAAAACAGTTTCATCCTTAAAATCGTTGCTATTAGGTTGGTGCAAAAATAATGTAATAATGTCGTTTTTTGACGTACATTTCTACGTCAAAAAACGACATTCTTACGTCATTATTTTTGCACCAACCTAATAATAAGAGGAAGGATCAAAGTATTTTTTGATTATTTAATTAATTCTTTTCTCCTTTTTAGAACATTCGAAATTTTGATAACAAAAAAAACTTGTTTTTCTTTGCGTCAATGATTATACTAACTTTTAGCATAGCAAATTTTCGCCTCTTTTTCGCGGTGACAGACACATTAATTTGGAAATTCTTGCAAAAAAATCGCCGGATTTTAATGAAATTTTCAGGACTTACTCATAAATGAAGGAAATTATTTTTGAATTTTTTATGACAAAGTCTTGGTAAAAATTTTTCTCTTTTTACATGCGTTTCTCCCCGTTACTTAAATTTATGAAAGTTTGAGAAATTCATCGAGAAGTATTTTTTTTTTTTGTGACTATTTTAGTTAAAAGAAGAATTTTGAAGAATTTTTTTTTTAGCAAAATCAGAACCGATCTTACCGAATATTTGTTCTGAATCGAAAATAAAAATACGCAATAAAAGTAAGACATTATTTAATTAGAGAAGCTTTTAATTGTTTTTATGAATTAAAGACAATATTGTATGGATTATGGGGTCCACCCCTTTTTCATATGTGGACTCTACCAGTGTTACTTGGACGGCTGCCGTTAAATACCCAGTGTTAGACAGTCAGTGAGAGGGTAGTCGGATAGTGAGGGAGTAGTCGGAAAGAGAGAGAGAATATACGAACGGAGATAGTGTGAGGTAGCCTCTTGTAGAAGTCAGTTACAAGCACGTAGACTCTAAGGAAGTCCTACTTCGAGACTGTATATATCTATCTGCATTTGCTACTAACCGTGTTCCTGGATTTACTAATAGTATTACCCTTTGTATGATTGTGTAAATGCATTTTATTTCTTATATTTAATTATTGCGTTTGTTCTTCATTGGAGACCGAATTCATATCGGAATCCACAACAATGGAGAAAAAATATTTTCGATGAAAAATGAATTTTTGTAAGATTTGCTTTCATTTTTTACAACTTGTATAATTTAAAATTGAATAATTTATAAAGTTTCGAATCTTTTAAAGTTCAATTTCGATGAGACAATTCTTAGGGAAAGTTGTTAAATAAAACTATATTTACTAATCATATATTTTAAAGCTTATTACAACATGAAGACCCCGATTATTTTTAAAAGAATTTCGATTTGTTTTTATATATGTATGTAGTTGCAAAATTTCCGAAGTATGGATGTATAAACCGATAAATCTATTCTTAAAAGGTCACGTGTTTTAAGGGTTGTCCCCCTTACGAGAAAAAAAAAACGTAATGAAATTTATCGTCTGCTACACCATAAATAACTATAAACACGTTCAGCGGTCAATCCGCCGTCAATAAATCGATTAACCCGTCAGAAGAACAAGATTACGTGGTTAGGAAATGCTTGTATATAACATTTTATGCTATAAGAAAGTAATATTTGTTTCAAATCAGATCAACTTAACTTCAAATTTGCTATTTTTCCTGAAATCACGTTTCTGAAATATATATTTTATTTTTGCAAGATTTTTAAAATGGAAAATAAGGTTTTGTTTACAAATGTCTAAAAATATGGCTTACGTTATTGATTTTACTAAAAACAAATGCAATTCTATTCCTATCAATATTATATCTGTCTGAAATACACCAAAGTATTTGCTTACCGGGTACAGTAAATTTAATCCTTTAGCTTTCATTTAAAGCTAAATTGAAAGCTTCAGGAAAACTTTTTTCATTTTTTTTAAATTAATTTTAAACCTTACGTATACTCGATTCACGGAGGTACCTACTTAATAGTAAGCTCGATAGGTCCGACAAAGTAGAACTGGCATCTGCTCTCGAAAATGGCCATCTAATGATTAACTGGGAAAAGAAATAGTTTGTAAATAACATGGGAGTTATGACAGCAATATTCAATGCACGGACGAATGACAGATTTATAAATGTACAAAATGGATTCTGGCGAGAAAAATTGTCTGGCACGACACAGTGAACTGACTTTCCAAGCAGCAGACCCATCAAATGATTTAACATAATCACCTCACTTCATGTCAGTGGAAAACGTGGGACCAAAAAGTTGCAATATGCTGCTCTTCTAAAGGTTAGTATCAACCACGCTGATGGAAGACAAAATGTTTCTTGATGATGATTAAATGATAGTTTCGTTTTGGGAGCCTTAAAATATATAATCTATTTCTCATCTACATTGCATTTTACTTATATCCGTCTATTCCAAGCTATTGTTATTATCTATATACTCATCTATCTGTCTGCTTATATCTATCTATCTATCTATCTATCTATTACCATATCTATCTATCTATCTATCTATCTATCTATCTATCTATCTATCTATCTATCTATCTATCTGTGACCATATCTATCTATCTATCTATCTATCTATCTATCTATCTATCTGTCTGTCTGTTTGTGACCATATCTATCTATCTATCTATCTATCTATCTATCTATCTATCTATCTATCTATGACCATATCTATCTATCTAGCTAGCTAGCTAGTTCAGTTTGCTCATATATAAATTTGTTATATTGTTTTTTCTAGTCTGTTCATATCTATATATTCTAGTATGTTAATATCTATCTATCGATCCGAGTCTGTACATTTCTGTATATCCGTGTCTGTTCATAGAGCTTCTATTTAAAACAGACTTTGAACTTGGAATAGAGGAGAAACACTCGTTGTATTTAAGTTTCTAAGGTGCCTGATCCATTTGTTATAACTGAAGTCCGAGTGTTTCACCTAGTGGAATTCGTCACTACAGATGTTATGGCTCCATTTCTGATCTCTAAGGTTTTGTTTTAACTTCTGAGAAGAGCTGTTAATGTGATACACACAGATCAGTTTCCCTGTATTTAGTGTTTTAATCAAAGAGTCAGTAGATGTACTCGTTGCGTTCGGTAAAGAATGTTACTATCTGATATTTATATCTCTTCTGGTTTTACTGATTGGTCATTTCGAGCTGAATTTGTATGGGCTCAGTCTTTGAAACATATGTATTTTCAATGTTATTCAGTCACTTATATTATTTTTTTAATAAACGTATATTCAACCCTAACCGATTTAAAAGTTTTTTTTAATAGTTTATGGCTTTCTAGTATATTACAGAACTTATTTTGCACAGATATGATGATTTCTCCATTCTATTCTACGCAATATGAGATGTTATACACACACTTCTTCGAAGGTGGCGCATACACTTGGGTAATTTCAAAATGCTATCCAAGCTGCCTTTCCAGTAGGCTATCGAAAAAACCTTTGTTGCTCATAATGTCAGTATTGACTAACAATCCTATGTGATTAAAAATCCTAAACTTAACAAACGATGAAATAAAGTTTACACTCTAGAATTTGTGAGTTAAATCTGCTCGAGATAAACAGGTTTTTCACAGTGGGTGCAGCAGTAGGATTGGTTAATCGAAGGAACACCAGATTAATGATGCTGTCTCCTTACTTTCGTCTTGAGCTTGCGCATTTATTCAGTAAGGTGGACACCTGGAAGGTCCCTTAGTACAGATTCCTTTAACCGTTTGAGGTGGTCGATACCGCAGGAAACGAAGGTATGTTTAGGTTATCGGAGAAACTCGTTCGTGACGTCCCGTTGTTTCTTTGACCGGAGGTTTGGTTTGGTTTGTTTGTTTAACGCCATGTCAATTCCTCATGGGCCATTTAATGCCGAAATTTTATTTTCTTGTGAGGTTTGGTAATTTATTTTTACAAAAATGTATTGCAGGTATTTTTTTTCAATAATGTATTGCTGGTGTGTCTTTTTTTTTAATATGAAAATGTATTGCTGGTAATTTTTTCTAATGTATTTCAAATTTTCATGTTTTTAATCCAGTTTAAGTGTTCACTATTGGCACATAGCTGGTGTCCTAACAGGATCAGAAGCGGACCTGGGAACAACAGTAATTAAGAAGTGGTTCCAAGTCCCTCAAAACCTCAATGAGGCCTATACGCAAGAGGAATTCATTTGACATAATTCGAGCAATATTCCTCTGCTGCTGTAATGTATAAGGTTTTAATCTTGGGGAGCATCTCTACTACGTGGCCGTCCAAGAAAGTTCATTTGATCCCTGTTGTTGGGAAAGTTCATTTGATGTTGGGAAAATTCAATTGATGTTCAAATTGATATTCATTTGATGTTGGGAAAGTTCATTTGATCACTGCTGCCAAACATCAATGTTCTACAGATACATTACGTCCAACATGCATAAAAATCCTCCGAAAAGATTATCCATCCTTTCAAAGTCTCGCAAATCCTATCTCACTCAAATTCTAATTGAATAAACCGAGTAAGTGTGCGTCACCGTGCTATGAAACCTGCTTTTACTGGACTCTCTCACCACAGTATAAGTTACCATCTAAAACCGAATCACAGCGCCGGGGCATATATTACAAAATAGCAAAGGAAAATCGGATCAGAATATCTACGACCCATGAGCATACTGTATCCGAGTTAAAATCGACATCGTCCCTCAGAGTGTTGCAATTTTATTTTTCACCATTTCATATTACAACCATACTCGAACGTTTACAAATATATGTCAATGCGTGAATTGAAGAATCCTTTTACTTTACGCGGGTCGGTTGAAAAGTTCAAAGGCTGTTCAAGATACCCTCATATAATATGACGAAATAAGTTTATTTTTCAACATAGTCTCCCCTGAGGTACACACAGTACTTGGATTCGATTGGTGAAGAAGTTTTCTTACTAATTGTAAAGATGCTTGATTCTATTGTTGAAGTTGAATTAAAAAGAATAAATACTTGTAATTCCAATGGATAATTTATTGTTAAAACAGATATATTTCGGAAAGATTTTGCAATATTTCATCACTGTTGAGAAATAAATGAAACCGTGACTAAGCTACATTGTATACGTTATAAATTAAAATTAACGGAAGAGAATTCGATCGAATTGAGTTCGCGAGACATACGTAAGTTGAAAATGTAAGAATTGCATAAAGAAAGAAAGAAATGTCATTTGTAAACCAGATTAAAAAAAATACTCGTATTTTTTGCATTTTCCGTTGAAATAGGGAAGTTTTCTTACTGTTGGTAAGAAAAATCACCAACAGCAGATATGACGTCATCATCACTGTGATACTGGTTGCCAGTCAAGTGTTTTTTGCATATAGATGAACAGTTGATAGATGGAACCAAATGAAGAGAAGAGGGAGGGGGATCAAACAGTTCAAAGCAACAGTCATGCACAGTAGCCATTGAAACAAAGGACTTGTCTGCATTCTCCTGATGGAACAAGACTCTTCTTATCAGTTTTCCTGTGTGTTTGGTCTTGATAACCTTTTGTAACTGCCTCAGCAAGTTGGCATAGTACTCTCCATCGATGTTATGGCCATTTTGAAGATTGTCAATGAACACAATGCATTTTGCATCCCAAAAAACTACAGCCATCACATTCCTGCAGATGAAACGACAATGGCTTTTTCGTAGCAAGTGAGGAGGGGGTGTTTCCACTGCCAACATTGTCAAATTGAAAGTGATGAAAACAACACTTATCCTCGGTTAGGAAAGATTCAAGGAAACCTGCTCGATCTGTCTCAAACAATGTCAGATTTCCGCGTAATGTGTTCAATCTGATGCGCTTTTAATCAGGTGTCAGAAGACTAGATACCTATAGAGTAGAATCTTTCATCATGTCAAGTTCATTGAGTAGAATATTCTCAACCCTCTCTCGGGATATCCTAATAGCATTGGGTATTTAATTTATAATCAATCGCCTGTCATCCATGGCAGCTCTAGCATCACTCCCTCATAGTGAGCCTATGAAATTTTTAGACCCCACCCATCGTATGTGTGCGCCTGTTCTGGACAATTGTCAACAATTAGGATTCAGAAAAATACAATAAAGTATTAAAGAAACAACTTGTCAGATGGGTTGAACACACATAGATAGATAGATAGATAGAAACAAAGAAAAGAGAGAGAGAGAGAGAGAGACAGCTCTCAACGGATCTGTAGCTTCTTGGATATTCCATAGGGATTACCAAACATTATTTTATTATATATATATATATATATATATATATATATATATATATATATATATATATATATAATAAAAAAGGCTTAAACACTAATATTCCATGGTCATAATTTATTCCATTGGAATCGTAAATACGATCCAATTCATCAGACCTACAAATTCAAAAAGAAAACAGGATTCTTCCTCTTGGAATTTTTTTTCTGAAAATATACATACATGTATGGGTATTTATATATTTTGCATATGTTTGTATATTTTCCACTATATATATTATATATATATATATATATATATATATGTGTGTGTGTGTGTGTGTGTGTGTGTGTGTGTGTGTGTGCGCACGCGCATGTGCACTGCACACACGTGTGTGTGTGTTTGTACGTGTCTGTGAATGTTTGCGTGTGTGTCGAAAAAATATGACAAAACTGTCTGTTTTTTTATTAAATTTTTTAATTTATTATCTAATATTTTTATTATATTTTTCCTATTTTCGAATATCACCCTGTATATCGCGTTCGATATTTTTAAAAAAACTACTCGAAATTCATGTTTATTCTGTTGTCGTGTCAATTAGTTTCGACCGTCTCTATCATTTTCAAGAACTATGCGGTGTTTATATGGTAGACAAGATTTCGTTAGCTACTTCCGTTTATCGCTTAGAAATCTAAAATTTTAAAATAGTCTACAACGATCTCATGTATAACACCAAAGGTAACGAGTTATTTCTCCTTTTTTTAAAAATATTTCATTCTTTTGTATTTGGTCAGTAATTCCTTTATAATATGTGATCCATTAAAAATGACTGACAAGTTATTTTTTTCTTGTGTGGAATAAAGAGATTTCTTTCATGTGCGCATAAAATGGCCAAACAACAGTTCGTTCCGGTCTGAAGTATTAACGATCATTGCTGAAAGTATCTATCAAGCTTTAGATAAGAATGGTGACGCTCGAACTGTTGCTTTGAATATCTACAGTCACATCTGGTCTGATGATCCTGCTGTTTATTCAGACTCTAAATATCATTTTAATGTTCCATACGTTTAACTCTCTATGCTAACAATTTCTTTTCTCTCACTTCTTGCTTGTGGAACTCTCGTTCAGCTTCTCGCTTACTAGTTAAGTTTGATCTTCAACAAATAGAATGTACTGTCAATCATTAACTTCGGCTTTCTTAATTCCTGTTCATATATTGTTCTCTCTCCTTAATAATGTTTTCTTTTTCTCATATGCTCTCACGCTCATAAATCTCTTGCATTTTATTGGATTTATTACCTTTCTTGCATGAAATGATTTATATATATATATATATATATATATATAGCAATTAAATAAACACTAAGATAGGTGTTTAAAATCGTATGTGCTAAAATGTGCTCAATATCAAGCTAGACAAATCAAAATGGCAGAGTGATTAATACTCTAAAATAATAAAACGCTGAATGGAACACTAAAGCGGTTTCAACCGCAAAGATCTCATCAGGTGGTTAGCTCAGCGAAATAATTACAGATACTAAAATTATTACAGATTACTAAATATGTTAGCTCTATTATTGATACTGAGCGCTTTCCAGTAAGTACTGCGCATATATAATGCTAACAGTATAGCCCGGCGTTTCCCGAAGATGTAACAGTAAGAAATAGATCAAGTATCGACCATCATAAAGACTGAAAAATAAAATTAACAAGGATTATTATTTAAGGTTGACGGACACCCATGTCTTAATTATTATTTTTTTTTTTTTATGAATTGGTCAAACCCAAACTCAAACAAAAACATTATTTTCAATTGTTATGAGTCTATCGATTGAATAGAATTTTCTTATAAACAATTGTCTTGTAAATGGAATTTTTAAAGCATTCTGAATGTAAAAATAAAGAAAAAAGTGTGCAAAACAATAAGAAATACTACCTGCCAAAAAACGAACACACACACACACACACAAACAACCTGGGTTTTATAATAAGTATAACTCGATATGAGTTGTCCCCCTTTCATTCTCGCGATGCCTCTTAATCGTGTTTTCAAATTGATTTCGTGCAAAAACAATTGTGTTTTTCCAATTTTTTGGCGCTGTCAGAACCACCGCACGGTAATTTTACGTAGTCCTGTGAAGTTTTGTTGAAATCGGTTGAAAAATGTAGGAAATCCGATCCAATATATAAACGTACAGACACATACACATACACACACAACCTGGGTTTTTTAATAATATGATATATATATATATATATATATATATATATATATATATATATATATATATATATATATAATAATTGACACGTTACTTATTTTAAGTTTTTGATTATATTTTCGTATGTGCAAACAAGAGATTACTTTTCGAACATTTTGAGCTAATATATATATATATATATATATATATATATATATATATATATATATATAATCATATGTACTCACTCAAATATATCAATTGACGTTGATGGTTTTGACAACTGACGAACAGTTAATGTTCCATTCATCGATTAATGAAAGAGAGAAAGAAAGAGAGAGAGAGAGAGAGACGGTGGGAGGGAAATATAAAACCCTTAACACCTGTAAGTAATAAAAAAAAGTGAACAACGAGAAGTCGTTGACTGTTGGGTTATTTATATATGCTTATTGACAGGGGATATTTGGGGCTTGATTCGTTGCGTGACGAGATGTTAGTAACAACTAGCGGTCTTGGAATGACTGGACACGTGTCTGGCATTGCGTGTGCTCGCTGAATTATATCGCAACTATGGTGAGAGGTCCACTGAAATAACGGTCATTTCAAAGAGAAAACTAGCCCCAAATTTAATATAAGCAGTTGACTTGTTAATTTGCATCTCTACAATCAGGTGTTTTTTCCTTCTTTTTTTTTTAAATTTTTTTTCATTGGTGGCCAATATCTTTCTCTAATCGTATTGGTACGATTTCTGAAGTAACTGATAATCTTGTTCTTCAAAAGGGGAAGAACTCTTTAATTGGACTGCCTCATATCAAAGAATAAATAATAGAAAAAGAGAAGAGACTTTGAAAAGAGCTAAATTATCTTCTTTACATCTCGTAGAATTATTTCGTCTCCAGAGCCGCACTGGCAGGGTCATCTGTCTTTTTTTCTTTTCTTTTTTAATTCTTTCCAACACTCACCACTGTTCTTCTCCCGTTGTTCACGTGACTTTGTTTAATTAACGTTGGTTAATCTTCTCATCATATCAGTGAGGCATACCAGCATTATACACCCAAATTATACTTCTTTGTTATGTAATCTCATTGAATATTCCACTCAAATACGATTGCGTCTAGCATGGAAAAGCCTGTCGCCTCTGAGTGTTGACTTCAATGTTCACTATTATATTTATATTTACATATTCTATATCTCTGATATTGAGCACTTTATCCCATAAATATAGCACACTTTAAAACTATACTTCTGCATATATATATATATATATATATATATATATATATATATAAAGCAAAGTCAACACTTAGGCGACAGTTGTTTTATGCTATATGCAATCGCCATTGCATCTAGCATGAAACAGACTGTGGCCTCTAAGTGTTGACTTCTATGTTCACTTTTATATTTACACACGCTCTATCTCTGATATTGAGCACTTTTATTCCATAAATATAGCAGACCTTAAGACTATATTTCTTTATATATATATATATATATATATATATATATATATATATATATATGCATGTAGTCGGCAATCTTTCTTTCATGCACATTTCATTGAATACGACAAAGTGTTTAAATTTAGTTTTTATAAAATTGCCCATATGATCTTAATTTTTCTTATCTTCTGGTGATAAATTATATAAAATATCCGAATGTTCTTTTTTACTGAGCGCTTTCGGCTATACATTTAGCCATTTTCAAGGATAAAATATTTTAACTGTTAAATATATATATATATATATATATATATATATATATATATATATATATATATATATATATACATATCCCTTTAATGGTTATATTTAGTGGCTACTCGTATTTGAGTAGACGACACGTTTATTTACTAAACTGTATATTTATTTATTTTCATCTACTGTCCTGAATGTTCGAGAAATCCTATTAAAATGTATATCTATATATATATATATATATATATATATATATATATATATATATATATATATATATATATATATGGGTAGGATAAAAATGTACATACACACACAAACACTTGTACGTACGTAAGTATATTTATTTCTCAGGTGTATATATAGTGGTCAATGTTATGATACAGAGTTATAAGTATATATTAGTGAATATATATGATATCCAACATCAATAACACGATTTGGAGTTTCGTGCAGTTTATGCAATCTTCAAATTTAGAGATTCTAACGACCAGAATCTTCAGATATGGAGATTCTGGGCGTTAGAATCTCTACGCCTGTATTATGCAAATTCACTATATATATTCAACTCCCAAGGTGATATTTCCCCGATTGCAACAATCTTAACGAGTTCAAGACTAGTATTAATTGTCATCTTCTCAATATATCCGTATAATAAGCAAAACTCTTTAACACCAGAGTCTCCCGGACACTTGTACAGTATGAACATCACTGTAAAAGAAAAAAAAGAAGTAAATATCGTATTCATATCTATTCACAGCAGCATTATTCATGAAGTCTGGAGAAAACGCCACCTGTGAAAGAACTTCCCCTTCCATCTCTATAGTCGTCTGCCATGTTGCATTTAAAAGAAGATAAGCGTTGTCATGTAGGAAATCACCGCGGACGTTTTTTTTTCTAAAAAAAAAAACAAAAAAAAAACTTGTGCCCAAGCAGGCGCTGCGGCAGAGATTGGCTAGTCATCCTAACAGACAGGTGTGCTCGGAAACCATATATATATATATATATATATATATATATATATATATATATATATATATATATATATATATATCATATTATAATTGGTAGGGATTATTATTTAAGCATAACAATCCTCACAAAAATTTTATCTCTAAAATTAGTTTTTCCTGCGTAAACAACATAATATTATAGACTCACATAATAAAATATTAAAATCATTCTATGACAGCAACATATTAGATAACAAGCCCCCTTGCAATTGCCTAGTTGGAGGTATCTGTATTTCAGAAAATGTTTTATACCAAGTTACTATCTTCGCAAAAGAAAATGTTAATGATAAAAAAAAGTATACAGCGGTATCTCCGTTGGTTGTTGGAAACGCGGATTCTAGAATCACCCGTATTACTACTCAAATGCTTCTTTAATGCACCAAACTGCTCTCTCTGAATATTTCGGGAGACTTAAAGATAGAGGCTTCACCCCACAGATTAAATGGGATATCATCTGACAGTCTCAAACTCCCAAAATAGATGCAATCTATGCATACGAAAAAATCCTAATTATTAAATGCAAAAATGCTGGCCAACTTTTGAACCATAGGAATAAAATTTTTTTCAAGCGCCGACATAAAAACAAATTCAAATTACCCTAAAGACATTGATTTTGCGGGTAATGCAATTGTGATTTTGGTACTAAGTGTATATGTGTACAAGCATATATGTTCATATGTGTTCGTATTTATGTGTGTATGTTTATATGTATTTGTATGAGCTTGTCAAACACATATAGATATGGGTCTGTAAATGTATTTGATTATGTCATTATCATACTAATGCTAGCATCATATATATTATTTATTATGCTTAACATATATATTTTTAATATTATTTTAGTATTATTTGTAATTATTTATTATTTTTTACTTATTTATTATTGTTATCTGTATTATTGATTTTTTTCTATTAAAATATGATTATCTTGATTTTATTATTATTATATTTTTGCTATATATGTATATACTTATGTTTTATATTATATATTTATTATTATTATTAGTAGTAGTAGTATGTTATGATGATTGTATCATATGATAATTAGCGACGCACTCCATCTATGATTGAGTCGCTCTAGAGAACGTGGGATCTATCAATGGTTTCTTCTGTAAAGAAGGGCGCAGATTTGAAAAAACATACCGGTGAGCGCATATTTTTTTTTTAATAAAACTTTTCAAAAATTCAAGTCAGTTGAATTATATATATATATATATATATATATATATATATATATATATATAATTCAATATATATATATATATATATATATATATAAGCAGAAGCTCCGTTCATTTATTAAACACTATATTTATATGAATATTGATAGGGGCGCAGTTTTGAATACTGCCGGGGGAGCGTTTATTTTTCCTTAATAAAATTTCAAACCGGTAGACAAAAATAAATAAATATTCTGTTTAATAAATAAATGGAGCGTCTTCTCAAATATGATTATCCACACAAAAATAACGTTAAATTAATAATACACACACAAACATATATATATATATATATATACGGAGAAGATTTCGATTTGAAGTTGAACACCTCGGTGTTCACGAAATAAATTATAATCGAAATGGATAATTACATTTTCCGTCTTCAATGCTCTGTATTCTACAATGATTTGATTTATATTCTCCTCGGAGTTATCCCTTCCAGTCACAAGCTGGTGAGAGAGAGAGAGACACACACACACACACACACACACACACACACACACACACACACACACACACACACACACACACACATATATATATATATATATATATACCCAAGTATAGGAATGGTGCATACAGAATAAATTCCAATAGCTCAAAAATACTAAATATAAAAGAGTCCTCAGTATAGAGTAGAGTAAATATAATTTATTGGAAAATTATAACATAAACATGTCATAAAATCACTACGAAAATAGCCATTTTATTTCAACACTTCTGGTGTCTTATCAAGTGATAGTATCAAGTGATTATCAAATCGACCAAACACCCCTTGATAGGAGAAACGCTGTTACAGAAGCTGCAATGACCAATCAAAATACAATATATGAAAATTCAAAAAAACTTGACAACGAACATTGGTTATAATAATTAATGCCTTAATGTTAGACTAAAATAGAAATCATTCGAAATAATTAATATTAAATTTTTCTATAAAATTGAAAATTAAAAATTGCCAATTTTAAATTTAATTTGTGTTAAGTTTAAAATATTATAAAATTATTCAAAGAAACTGAGGAAAAATACATATATTTTATTATTTATTTTGTTTTAATGGAAAAACCAAAACCTCAGTTAGAATAAACGTTAATCTAATGGGGATGTAAAACATTGTCACAACTTAAATACATTTGAAGAGATGATATGGGCAGGGGAGGACGAAATATTGCAAATGACAATACATACACAATCAGATTATAATATACAAACATGTACACACACACACACACACACACACACACACATATATATATATATATATATATATATATATATATATATATATATATTGATATTACATTTGAATATTTGAAGGTTATAGCTACCAGGGAAGCAAGTAAACGGAGAGGAGTTCCACTGCCGGGAAGTGTGAGATAAGAAGCTGTTGAACTAGAAGAGACGACTACATTTAACCGTTTCGGCAATGAAAGGGTGAGACCGAGATACCAACCTAGTAGCACGCTTAAATTCATGTAGTTTGGGAACCAGCGAAAGTAGCTCGTCTGAGCAGATGCCATGAAAATATCTGTAAAAAAGACAGAGAGAATCCACATCACGTCTGTGAGAAAGTGACTGTAGACGAGATGCCAGGTCAGGACCTATCACATTGCATATCTGTCTCTAGATTTTGTCGAGGACCTTGAGATGAACAGCGAGGGCACCAGGCCATATATGGCAACAGTATTCAATGCAAGGACCAATAGTTGATTTGTAGATTTGAAAGATGGACTCAGGCCAGAACAACCTTCTAGCGTGACAGAGATAACCAACTTTCCTTGCGGTAGATAAAGCTATTGATTCAATAGAGTTGTACCACCTCGAGTCGGTGGAATGCGTGAGCCGAAGCAGGCGCAGAGAGACAGTCTCGTGGAGTTGGGTATCAGCCATTGTTGTCATAGAGTTTCTAGGTAGAATTAGACATTTTGATTTGTTGGGTTTTGTCAGAGTGATCCACTCTTCTATTTTGAAATGTTTTAGGTGGCTTTTGTTTCACGTTAAATATGAAATAATTAAAGTATTGGAATATCTTAAAGTATGTTACATGTTACATCTCTCTCTCTCTCTCTCTCTATATATATATATATATATATATATATATATATATATATATAACCAAGTGGGTTAAATATAGGTAGTTGTACGGGCGAACGATCGTATACAAATAAATATACATACTCTATAGTTTAAGAGCGTAAGAAAAAACATCAATTTAAATAACAGAACAATTTAATATATATTAAGAATGCAGAACAACTCGGCGTAATGTATTATTATGTATATTTTTTTATATATATATATATATATATATATATATATATATAAGAAATATGTTGTAGTGGTTCCAACGAGAGAAAAGTATGTATATTAAAAGAAAACCAAAACGTTTTTGGTTGTAATGTGGATTTATTGAGAAAAATATTATACTTTGTTTTACATAATTTCACGACACGTGTTTCTGGTCTGGTCTCGCAAACTGTCTTCAGGTGAAAGTGGAGATTTTTTACATATTATTAAAAATAATTAATTTTCTTCATGTTCAATGTGGAATATTCTCGATATGAGACATTCTGTTTTGTGTGTTGGCAATCCGAATTTTCTTTCTAGAATTGTCAATGAAGAGTTCTGCCTAAAACAATTAAGGTTTGTCCAAAGTAGATTTAATTTTTAATGTTTTAGTGACCCTACACCTACATTTTGGCAATGTCACACGTGTATATATGCGTGCGTACACATATACTACGAGGAATTCGTAAACTTATTCAGGTACTTATACACGCATACACACACATACGCACATACACACTATCCCATAACAGTCAGTACACACACACAAACACTAAACAGACACACACACACACACACACACACAGCCACACACACACACACACACACACACACACACGTACTTCTGTTGTAATATCCGCCATACATAATGTAAACTGACCAGAGAATTATCAGGATATATGAGTGTATCCATCCAGTGAGCGATCTCAAATTTGGTACCCTGTGCATGTTTTTTTTTTTTTTTTTTTTGACCAACGATCAAGGAAGTTCGGGTTTGAATTTCATATAAAAAAAAATTTGTAGATAAAATTGTCTGTTTGATAAATGAAATTAAAACCATGATTTACATTTTGTTCCAACAAAAAGTTTTTGTTGTCTGTCAATTTTTATTGCCAAGGGAGACCTGTTGTTCAGTTGTTTTGATGCCTATATATGACTTCTTACATTTTGTGATGCATAAACTACATTTCGGTTGAGTTTAAGTTTTTGTTTATTGTGAATGTTTTTTTGGGAAAAAATAATTTCCTTCTATAATAATCAAACTCCACAAACGAAAGATTTTTGTGTTATTAAATTTAGAAAGGTTAATATGTGTTTAGGTTTCTAGATTGATTTTTAATTTTTTTGGTTGTTTTTTATATTTTCAGTTTATTGTTCAAAATAAATATATATTTTTTGTATTCTGGGAATATTTATGGGTTGTTTTATACGTTGAGACATATATATAGTTTGTTATATATATATATGTTGGTAACCAAGAATTTCTTTCATGGTTCAAACCTTTGTTTATTAGTGTTTGTTGTGGGGGGCTGAACGATTTTACTTACAAGAATAATAAAACTGAAAATATACAAAAAAATAATTAAGAGCAAACGCCAATCTTAAAACACATATAGTTTTGGAGAACGTAAGACAAAAAGGTGCTCAATTTTTAAAAAACAATAAACAAAACTTAAACTGCAAAAAATGTTGTATATGCACTTAAAGCAATAAAATATATATAGGCAGCCAACAACTGAACAACAGGACTCCCCACAAAAAAGCAATATAAAAACTGACAGACAATGAAATATCACAACATTTTTTTCAAATTTTTAATTTTATCATGCCGATATATCAAATATATATATATCTAAATATAGGAAAATATATATATATATATATAAACACGAATATATATAATTTTAAAAAAAAAAAAAAAAAACAATTATTCACATCGCTCAAACATGGATGCAAAGGTATACGGGAATGATTTATAAAATGTACACATACATAATTTCTATGTATATGCGGATCAATAAGAACGTGTGTGTGTGTGTGTGTGTGTGTGTATATGTGTTTGTGTGATGTCCTCTTGGTTCCATAAGCTTGGGAAAAAATGTGTATATGAGTGTGTGTACAACATCTTATTGGTGGGATAGTTCTAAGATGTGTGTGTGTGTGTATGCGTGTATAAGACAAATAAGTTTACGAATTTGTAGTAAAAATATACAACTATATACGCATGCTGAGAACAATTTAGAAAAGACAAGGATCACTAAAAATTCATTGCCGATAACTACGCTGGACAAACCTTAATTGTTTTATGACCCTTCACGCAGAACTCTTTCATTGACAATTTAGAAAATTGTTTGCGAGACACAATGTCTCGCCATATTAGAAATTCCACATTGAACATGAAGAAAAATTAATTATTTTTAATAATATGTAAAATAATCACATGAAGATTTGAGACCAAATTGATTGTCGTGAAATTATATATATATATAAATATATATCAAAAAAATATATATATATATATATATATATATATATATATATATATATATAAATATATACGGAAAAAAAAGGAAAAAAAACAAAAAAAATCCTTATATACAATTATGCTGTTTTAATGTTAATATGTCAACGTCGGACGTTTCGGTCTAATAAACCATCTTCGGGACGAGATGACAACGTAACCATGTTTTAAACGGAGCGCTGATCTTATAAAACTTTCAATTATTTGTTGGATAAGTCTTGTTCTTATGTACATCGTCTTTGTCATGTTGAATTGATAATGTTAATTATATTTTATGAATATGTCCTGAAGATGTTTTATTAGACCGAAACATCCGACGTTGATAAAATTAACATTAAAACAGCATAATTGTATATAAGGATTTTTGTTTGTTTTTTTCCGTATATTTATTTTCATACTGTCGGATCTATATGTCGGATATTTTATCCATATATATATATATATATATATATATATATATATATATAGATAGATATATACATAGATTGAAAGATAGATTGTCTTTGATATATAGAATATATTATTAAGGAATTGAAAGTGGAATAATTATTAGAATTCTTTGCGGAAAATTTAAGTCCAGGATTCTATATAATTTCACCTTTTGTAATAAAATTACTTATGCAAAGTGTGATGATTTAAAATGAGAAAAAGTAGTATTCGTCTTGTCCAGTGTATTTCAAATATAATTATATTGGAGGAAAGAATTTAAACGTCTGTCTATAACATTTCTTGTGCATTGTATCTCTTACTATCAACTTTACTTTGCTTTCTATAAGAACGATTTCATGAATAAAATCATAATTAGTCTAAATGCAATCCATTCAGGTAAACGGACTATTAACAAGGGAAGTAACTCGTTAATTTCATTTCCTGAATTACTGCCCGTTGTACAAATGTTGACAAATTGGCACTTTTTTTTCCCCTAAAAAAGCTTATTAAAAGAATTTGTTTAACCTGAAACTGTTCTCAATATTTTAGTGCAATTTTCCGCTAAGGACTTTAAATTATTTCACATCAAAATTAAGCGAGTAAAAAGCATAATTTAAAAATTAATGTGTTATAATTTATACCGTTTTAGTAAAATAAAAACATATTTTCACTAATTCTTTTGAGAACTTTTAATAGGAAAACTCATCCACCACACTGTATTGTGTTGAAGCCTAAAGTGTTTATTAACTTTTAAATTTATATTTTTATTCCAATGTAATTGGGTATATAGTTTAGCCAATTCCATTTAGTTTCTTTTTGTGGATGTTTTTATCACTTTTGAAATCGAAATTATATTCAGTCTGAGCAACTAATGCAATTAATGTGTTGTTTTGTAAAAGATCCCTTTTGTGTTCATATAATCTTTTATTTAAATTCCCCGAAACATTTTAAAATGCCATGTATCTTCAGGACATAGACGTTTATGTCTCTACACCGATTCTTTTTCTTTGTTATTTGTAAATTGCCATGACTTGTTAGGAAAGGTCGTAAAAGGTTTTCCGTTGCCTTCTCCACAGTTTTGAATTTACAGTTTTTCTTCTCTTACAGAAGATGATACTCAAGATTAGAGAGTCCAGTCTACCCTGATATTTAACCCATAGCTGGGAGGATAAATAATAATGATAGATTCTTGCCTTTCCATCTCTTCTCCCTCCACTTATGTACGAAAGTGAAGTTAACAAAACATTTCTACGCTGTTAATCGCTTTAATATCCGCACACCATTACTGCCATCACTTTTCAAAATAAATAATAATTTTCCTTGTATTTATTTAACAGGTAGAAAAAGTCTACACGTCTTAGTCCAGAAAATAAAGGGACATTGTAAAAAAAAAAAAAAACAAGCCTTACTAAAACATAGAAAGGATAGGAAGTTGTGAAGAGTCATCATCACCCGTGTCCGGAAGTGAAACGACACACAATAGAAGAATAGAATAGTACTAATAATTTTATCTTATTTCAGATATATAAATATTTCCATAGGTCATAAGAATATTAATAGAGTTTGAGTTTTTTAATCTGGTACCCTTAGGACCAGGTTACTGCCGGACCACAGAAAATGCCGGATGAGAGGAATCACTCCTAAAAATAGCATAGTCTTGATAGCTCATTTCACATACATATCGTAAAACAGGAAATAAAACAAACATTAATGCATTCAAACAAGGTTTTTCTTGTTCTATACAATACAAAGACTGTAAATAAGAAAACCTAAAACCAAAAAATAATATATACTTACTATCCTGAATACGCAGTTATAAAGGGTGTTTCATTAAGGCGGATCAAAATCAGCAGTAAATAAATCCGTGTTATTGGTGGACATTTATTTATTTCGCTGCTGGGTCATGTTATTTAACTCATGGCAATTATGTAGGAAAAATAATATCGCCCAAATATCTGCCAAGGCTTCGGCGGCACACCTCCACTCGATGGTCAATATTTTTGATAACGTCTCTGCATAGTTACTCCTCGATCTTCCAATATGCTTTATTATCTCATCCTTCAGGTGTTGAATTGTTGGCTTGTTGGCATAGAGCTTACTTATGAGATGACTCCAAAGGAAGTAATCTGAATGCGACAAATCGCACGATTATATAAGAATTTGGCATGGCTGTATCACCAAAACATTCTGCTGCTGTCGGCTGCTGCAGAAATTTCTAAACAACTGTGGCGCTGCTCTTGTAGCTGCTCAACAAACTAATAATGGCTGATTTTAAAAAAAATTATGCCGGAACATGGGATTTATTGACCCATTGTAACCTCAAAAGAGAAAAAAATTATTGAAAAGCTATTGATTGAACGACTTTGGAACTTGTAAAAATGCTGAACAGAGATATAAATAACACTAAAAAAATGAAAATGGAAACATTGTCAAGATAAGGAAAAGCGAAAATGGATTTAAGAATATCATAAAAAGAAATCCGCGAAAAATTAAAAGTGTTATAAAATAAATTAAGACATATCTCGGCTGATTTACAGGCAAATAAACTAACATACTCAAGAGCGAGAGACGGATGTGAACGGGACAGGGCCCCGTCACAAAATGACCATTATCGCCATTTACGCATGTTCCCGACGCACGAGTTCCGGTCGAAAAATAAAATAATATTTTAAAGTGTTTCTATTTTTCGACCAATAAAAATGCTTCCCTTCTAATTATACTCGCTTCGTTTTTCGAGCCTGTTAAGCCATAAAAAAAAACGCCATAAAAGGGTCACACGGAAGTATAACAGGCAGTCAACAGGAGGCCAGGGAAGAGACCTGTCACGGTCAGGATGAGCGGTCAGCAGCTGTCAGCAGAAGGAGCGCCACGCCAACCAGTGTGAACTACTATGAGAGATCATCCTAGATCCGAAGCCGGCTTATGAACTATACCACAAGGTAGCTGTCCCAAACTCTCACGTTCCTGTTGAAATAAATCACGGAAATCTATTTCTGCTGTTGTTGTATTTCTTTCTTGCAACCATATGCTTGTCTATAACAAACCTGATAAATGAGGTTTTAAGAAAAATGTAAACAGAAAAGTTCGCTTGTACTTAAAATGAAAAACACATAATGAGGAAAGAAAGCTTGGAGCATTTGACACTCTCTGAACATTGAATGCCAGAAAGAAACAGTGAATAACTTAACTAAAGAGTTTGTGTAAACAGACGGGAGAACAAAGAATGGGAAGGACAGTAAAAAGATAAATATTGTCAAAGAAGAATATGTTATACTTCTGTGTTCTGTAACCCTTCGAGAAGTACAAATAAAAGTAAAAACAATGTCAGTTCACTATACGAGTAACCCAGTACAACCTGCAGAAGAGTTGAGTCATCGACGACTAAACCGTTTTTCCACCAGACCTTTCCATTGTAGCTATACAGCCAGAAGGATTAAAAGCAAGACCTGTCAAGGGGTGGAAAAACTTTCTTGTAGAGTCAATAGTCATATTGCACAATGGCGTAGTCTAGGATCCATAACTATGAATGCAATATCCCTAGGCGGAAGGTTTCCTAGACTAAAGACAACTGTTATTGCAAAGAATTCCGCTGATGGGTTCTACGGCCACAAGTCTGTAACAAAGTTGAACGTTTAAGTTGGAGGACATCGTTTGTGGTGTGACCTGGAGAGAGATGGGCGTCAGCAGGACTTCGTGTTAAGATACGCTATGCATAAATGAATATTTCTCCAGTTTTCAGTCCAAATATATCGAGAGAACTGGCCAGATGCTCGGATGCGCAGTGACTCTACGACCACACCCAGTTTTGGGGCTTCTGCTGATGATGATGGTGATGATGATGCTGATGAAAATAAATAAAAAATAAATTAAAATCAAATCAAAAAGATGTTTCAATAGGATAGTAAATCGACAAAAAAAAAACAAACATACCAACCTTAACTAAGATCAAATTTTCCTAGCTGCATTGAAATGAACGGAACTAGTGACGTTCATTAAGCATTTGGAACGCATTAGTCTACTTTTCCGTATATTATCACCCGATAATTTAGGAAAAATATCGTTGCTGGTCTTTTTAGAAAGGGTTGAGAGAGGAAAGAGTGCTAGAGTGAGCAAAGACTTGGTATTATCCTTCACCCGTAACACCCTTCAAATATTTAAAAATAAAAGACTGTTCACCTCGTTATCAACCTTGACAGGGACCAAACTTTATCCTTTTGACGCCAAACTATCTCAGTAATGTATTACTGAAACGAAGAAAAATACTTCAAAAATATTTTCAATCAAATATAATGCAGAATTGCCTCGTTTGGAGCAATGGTTAACAAGGTCATGACGCAGCTCAGGACAACTACTGAACTGGGTCCGATTCTTCGTGGATGCATATGAAACCTATGCATTTGGATTTGGGATATATATATATATATATATATATATATATATATATATATATATATATATATATATAAAGTGTCCCTTCAGGACATAGAACATCACGCCTCTCCACAAATTCAATTTCTTTATTCTCCGTGAACTACCATGACTTATTGGAAAAGATAATAGAGGTGTTTACCTTTGGTTTCTCCTCTCTTTGGAATTCTGAATTTTCCTTCACTTAGACTAGTTCCCACTGAAGGCTACAGAGCCAAGTCTACCTGCTATTTAATTCATACCTAGGAGAAGAAATGGAATCATGCCTTTCGCAAAGGCATTTGTTCAAAAGTGAACACAACAAACAAGGCCGGAGAGTAAACCTCGCATGCCGATTCCAAAAGATATTATGCAGACTGCATTCTGTTGTGGGGTTATCGTAACTGAAACTTTTGGTGCATAGACTTTAATTAAAATATCAAATAACAATGTAACAAGGAAAACATTTAACATCATAGATATCCTCATGAAAAAATTCAAAGCATGCTGTTCAATTCGGTAATAAAACATTTCATTTGTCAGAAAACTGCAATAATGTGTCAATAATATATATATATATATATATATATATATATATATATAGATAGATAGATAGATAGATAGATAGATGTGTGTGTGTGTGTGTGTGCGTGCGTGCGTGCGTGCGTGTGTCGACATTCTTGTCAATTCAAAGGGTCTCTCATGTAATGCAATCGATCCTGACCGGGCATCTCAACGTCAGACATTTCGTAGCGACGTGACGTGTCTTCCGCTTGTCTTTTCTACAAATATTTATGAGCTTGAAGTCGAAGTGAAACGATACAAGCCAAAGAAGGCGATCGAAAACGATCAATTCGTGATTTTTTGAGATTCCAACTTCCAATCCTTCCATCCTTGAGACTACCAAACCAGACATCATCGTCGTTGAGAAAGAAACAAAGAAACAAGATAGGTCATCATGGATGTCGCTGTTCCTGGTGTTTATAATATCAAAAATGGTAAAGCTTAAAATGTACACTAAACTCCGGAATGAAATCGGTGCAATGTTGGACTTTCAGGGCATTATTGTCTCAGTTATCTTCGATGCAATGAGGTCTATACTGAACTTAAAGCCCTACATAAAGACATGCTGAGAATACCATGGAATGAACACGTGAGCATCGACTAAGTTTTAGAGACAATGGCAACAAAACAAGGGAAGAAAATAATAAGAAAAATGAGTTACGACTTTTTGGCATAAAAATAAATGGAATTCCAACTCGATATGCTGTTTGCGTCTGGATAACTCTTGAAGCCATAAAATTTATCAAAGAATTGCTATTGTATTTTTATTTTTCAGATTTGTGTATTTCTTTTTTATTTTGCAGTACCACTAAACAATGCGTTTCTCTGCAGCTGCAACTGTTAAGCTTACCCTTATGTGAAAAAGAGATTGAAATTGCTATATCGCATGCATAAGACTATGAGTCATTGTTGAACAAGCCACTTTGGTGTTTCCCACTTTATTTCACTTCAAATAATCGTTGTCTTTCACACTTTCATTTCTCTATCATTTTCATACACTCTTTCTCATTTACTTCAATTCTTAATCTCGCACTATGTCTCACTTTCGCTCTGTTATATATATATATATATATAATTATTTTTATAAAAAAATTTATAACATAAGTATGTTATAGGTACCTCTACTTTTTCGCGGAAAACAACATAGCGTAATGAAAAAGGCCATAAATTTAATAAAAATAAAGTTTTATCATCAAAATGTTTATATTATTAAGATGAAAGACCAAAAAAATTTTTAATTATATTTTTTAATTTTTTTAATTCTTTCTAAAACGTTCGAAATTTTGGTTAAAATCTTGCTTTGTTTACGTCATCGGGGTGGCACAATAATAACATTGACTTTTTGGCTTTTTTTCCGTTGAAAACATTGATTTGGAAATTCTTGTAAAAACCAAATAATTGTCCGATTTTAATGAAAATAAATGAATTATTTTTTAATTTTTTTTTTTTTAGAAAATTATGGTAAAAAATATTTTATCCCCACTTACTTAATTTCGTGAAATTTCGCAAAAAAACTTTCTATTTCCTGAATTTTTTTTCATTCCTTAAAAGTAGAACTCCTTGGAGAATGTAAATCACCTATTTGTTTTCTCAAACTTGCACTATTCAAACTGAAAATCTGCTCTGAATTGAAAAATTATGATTGCAGTATAACTATGACATTGTTTGATTAGAAAAGCTTTTAATTGTGTTTGTAAATAAGTTATATTAAGGATACTATTATCTGAAGAAATAAAAATAAAAGTTTTCCCAAGAATAATGAATTTTTACAAAAACATTTTCATTTTTTTTTCATTTTAGTCATTTATAATAGTTTAAAATGGTGTAAAATTATGTACTGGGCTATTTCCTGGATGTGATATAGTAATTAAGTGGAAATCTCAAAGATTGATAAACCTAGTTACACTATTCTGTTTTAAAAAATATATTCTTTTTATTTTTTAACTTAATTTGTTCCCTTTTTTTCATCTATGTAAGGCTAAACGTGACATTATTATGAAAGTGTCACGTGATCTAAACGTTTTGTCTCTTTATAGACAAATTAATTTAAGAAAACTTTGGGCTGTTCAATTTTCTCTTTGATGGACAATAGGTTATACGAAAATAAAAAAATAAAAAATATTCCCTTAAATTTAAACTTGCTTAAATCACTCCCTACTCCCCTACCTTGCTATATATATATATATATATATATATATATATATATATATTGAGAGAGAGATAATATTAGTAGTCAACACACACACACACACACACACACACACACACACACACATATATATATATATATATATATCAATGTCCAGGTCAGAGCAAGAATATAATATAACAGGCTCAAACACTAATATATCATGTAATATTAGTGTTTGGGCCTTTGATATATATATATATATATATATATATATATATATATATATATATATATATATATGAAAGAAAAGTAAGATGGAACTAATGTCTTGAATTTAAATTACAAAATTAAATTCGGAGCTTTTAGCTTCCATTTTTGAAACATGGTGAGAACTGTGTAGCGAAAAAAAAACATATTTTAAAGCAATTAATTTTAATATATATATATATATATATATATATATATATATATATATATATATATATACAAGTAGATCCTAATAATATAAGATATTAAAACTGATTCATAAAAGAGAGCTCAATATTAATTTTTATCATAGACCATGTAAATGAATTACATAAAAATGAAATTCTATTACCTACTTCAGATGGCCGTCTCATCCCAGGGATATTCTTCCTGGGGTTTGTCAATCCAAAAACGTTTGTTAAAAAAATGTATTTTAAAGATTTTTAAAAACAAAACAATAAGAATTAACGAAAGAAGAAAAAGATTTTCCTTTCTTCTTTAATTCTTATTTTTTTTAAAAAAAAATAAAAATTCATTCTTTAATAAACGTTTTTGTATTGACAAGCTCCAGGGTGATTATCCCGGAGGGTGAAATTGTTATCGGAATAGGGGAATAGAGTTTCATTTTTATGTAATTTATATATATATATATATATATATATTATATATATATATATATATACACGTATGTGTGTGTGTGTGTGTGTGTGTGTGTGTGTGTGTGTGTGTGTGTGTGTGTGTGTGTGTGTGTGTGTGTGTGTGTGTGTGATAAAATATAGTTTTAAGGTATGATATAAAATGAAGTTTCAATATCAAGGTATGTAAATATATTTCAAGATCCAAAGGATATAGGATTAATATGTTTAAAGTTTTTATTAGGTTTGATTTTAACTTCAGCCTCCAGTTTCCATTCGTAGGGAAAATGTCCCTCTAGGGAGGTATCAGTAATTAACTGTTTATATGTTTTATTTTTATTGTTTGATTGAGCGTTTCCATTCAGGGAAAATGCGTTGCTATTGATTTATATTTATAATTTTTTTCTCTTGAAGCAGTATTTTTTTCACGAAAATATTCTTAAGTTTATTAATGGTTACTGTTCTTTATATATATATATATATATATATATATATATATATATATATATATATATATATATATCAATGAAATATTAAAAGAACATAAGGAAAATTTATTCCTTTAAAAATTGATTCCTTTTATTTCCCTGAAAAGGTCATGAGACCGGAAACGCGTGTAAAAAAATATGAAGAATAAAATATATATACAAAATAAATCCACATTATAACCAAAAACGTTTGCAGTTTCTTTGGGTTTTTTTAATGTACTTTTTTCTCTCGTTGGATCAAACTATGAACTTTTTTATATATATATATATATATATATATATATATATATATATATATATATATATATATATATATATAGACAGCATATTTTCATTCAAACAGGTTAGCTTAAATAATTTAGACATGTCATGTCGATTAGTTAAAAAAAACAAAACATGTGAAATTTGAAATCTAGAACGCTGCATAGCCGTAAAAAACCAACTGTTGAAATGTTTTGAATATACAAAAACTCATATACATACCCATAGATAACATAACTCCTTCATGATGGTCTCAGATATAGGAAAATACTTAGGAAAATAAAAACTATTTGAAAGAAAATGTTGGTATTTTCTCAATCAATTTTCTAAGCTACCAAGGAATTAATCCGTAAACTTCAAAGAATCACAACGAAAACTAATCGACATGTTATGTCTAAATTATTTAACCAAACCTGTTTGAATATATATATATATATATATATATATATATATATATATATATATATATATATATATATATATAAAGGAAGGGGAATAAGTAAAAAAAGAATTTACTTATGTTTCACACTGAAAAGGGTAGAATGCTCCATGCCACACATAGTGGCAGCTAAATTTTATAGATTCAGTTATGTGCCATGCGTGATACACGTTTAAGCGATCATGTATCTTTCAATACATGACTGACGAAGCAGATTTTTTCCCGCAGCAGGTTGCCATTTCCTTCTGCAGTTGACCATTTGCCATCCAATGCTATAGAACCCGGTCTGTTTTACTATTTACCCATAGCTGGGAGGGAGAAGTAAAGTATTCATATCTTTCCCAAGGATATTATCATGTAAGTGAATGTAATGTATTCGAGTGGAATTCGAACTCGGCTCTACGATTCCTCAATTCGAGCCGTTATCCATTACTCCATCGTGCCTCCTTTGTAAACTAAGTTCCGGTAAAGCAGCGATCGACCATAATTTTCAGTTTAGTGCGCAGCGCGTAATTTTCAGGCGGTCGGTCCTTGTGATCGGAAATTGCCAACTTTATCCACCTAGGCGAGTTCAAGATGGCCAGATTCATAGTCTGTAATAACATTATTACCTTCTCACCGGGCGAGTTTGGTCGGAGTTATTACAGACTATGAATCTGGCCATCTTGAATTCAATCGGCCAAGATGGAAGAAAAAACAAACAAAAAAAATAATCCACCGTAAATGGTTTTCCAGTGTGAGAAAAAGTGGTCAAATCTAATTGGAGCAAAAGAACTATGATGGACTCTCCCGTCTATCTCAACGTATGAGAATCCGACAACCTCATTCAGTTTTTATGTTTGTGTCGTATGTGACACTTCAGTCCCGCTAGTGGCCTGCATACATGTCCACCTATTGTGCCCAGCATAGCCACAGATATATTTGTGAACACTTTTCGTCGATGTCTTTTGTCTCTTAGCCGATCAATACAACTTATTTCGAAATTTCTGATACCACTTATATACGATGGGTGATAAATTTCAGGGAATTGGAACAAAGCCAGTAAATTGGAAGTAGCATGGTATTTTGCACCTAATTTGTTTTAGCAGTATCTGATGTATATTTTGGTTTTGTAAATAACTGTCGTTTCTTTTTAAATGACGTTTGCGAGAAAAATAAACCGAAAAGAAAAGAGTTAAAGAATCACCGCAAATAAAAAGAAGTTATATAAAAGCAACAGTTGATGTGATATAAACACTCGAAAAAAATCCTTTTCTTGGAGTTATATTGTCCGTATAATAAAATATTCCCTTTTAATTGTAGAAAAGCCTCCAAATAATATAATCATGATGCCGCCAAAAAAACCCGAAAAAACACTCACTTCTAATGGGTACCAAAGCCAGCTCTCAAAAGAAAAATTATCGATTCACATTACAACTAGTTTCGTCAGAGCGAGATTGATCTGAATAATATCGAATATTTCTTAAGCCCGACACAATCTAACACAAAGCTATTGAACAGGAGTACTCGGTAAGATTCGTGGTTACTAGATAGAACGTCAAATTGGTCTACAAGAAGAAAGGCGGCACATAAAATAAGATTATTTTAGCTAAAACTAAAAAGATGTTTCCAACTGGTATTTTTCTTTCTGTAATTCTAATGATTAAAAACGGTAATCTGAAATTTGAGTCCCCCATTCACAACTCTCATGATAATAAGGCAACTATACTAAGAATCTGCCCGTTTGTTCGCTTTCTAAGGTTATATTAATACCATGCTTGTCTTTTTACATCTGCTTCTACCATCTGCCATTCCTCTGTCTGTCTCCTGCCACATGCCTCCTCTTTTGCGGCCTAGACAGAACAATTACCTCTACTCTCTTTCGGGCCTCAGCAGAACTACTTAAAATGTGCCGGCAACTCTATATATTCAATGTGTCAGTGAGTCACCAATGATACAATTTGGTATAATTTAAACATTAACTTACATTCACTAAGGTTCTTTGCTCCGAATAATCACACGGCCAGCTATCCACTTGATCGAATTGCTATAACCTATTTCCCGAAACTATTCTTCGTATAAGATCACTGCTGAATAATACTTTATACAATAACCCGGGCCCGTTGGTGGGTTTTAGTCAAGTTTTTATAGGAGGAATAACTTTTCACCGAAATTATGCTGCATAAAACTAATTAAATATATATATATATATATATATTTTTTTTTTTAAATCAGCATACCCATGTATAGAAATTTATATAAGCAACTCATTCTCAAGGGTCTTTCGATTTTTTTTTTATTTCGGCCATGGAATTAATTGCTATTTTTACCTGATTTCTTTCTTTCATTCTTTCTTTCTTTTAAGTCCGTTTTCTCCTTTCTGTTTTTTCATCCGTCTCGTATTCTTTCTTTCTGTCTTCTTTCTTGTTTTCTTCCTTCCTCTTCAGGACACTTATCTTTTTTTTTTTTTTCTTTCTTTCTTATACTTAATATTTCTTTCTTTTTCTTTTTTCCTTCTTTCTTTTGTATTTTTCGCTCTTCTTTTTGTAGTATTGTTATTATTTCTTTTATCTTAAATTCTCATTGCAATATATTGCAACTTTTTAACCAGTTTCCTTGCACACTTACTCCAGAAAACACTTTATCCTTTTTTTTTCTTTTCCTCATATCGCATCCTCTCTATTTTCGAGACCAATAATGCAAGCAAGCGTAAAAAATTCAAGAACAATGTTCCCAACTTATTTCATAATCAACTAAAGTCTCTACTGTCCTCCGCTTGGCAATTGTCACTAAGCATTTATTTCAAATAACTTCAATATAAGGAGAAATTACAGCGTGTTTGGTAGTCATAGTCACTATTAATATTATAAATAAACTTTCAATAATTTTCTTAAATATTAAAACTGTAATTTATTTGAATTTCTAGGAATATTTTCCTAACATTAAATTTTTCCTATTTGTTTTGTAACTGGAGATGATATATCAGGTTCGAACTACTATTAGCACTTAGAGATTTGCAATTAGTTTTTACAAAAAAGGGTTTGTTTACTATAATTACAGATATTTATTTAAAGAAATTTAGACCAAAGAAAATAATGAATAAAATCATGTCTCTCGTAAAACGTAGGACAATGTGGTGTCAAATATTCTGACCCAAGATTTTGAGATAGCTTACAATATTTGGAAGGTGATGTATATTGAAATAATATTTATGTTTTCTAGAATATTACTTATATTTCAGTATAACCATGAAAAGAAAGGAAAAGAAAGAAACAAACAAACAAAAGAGAGATAAGTGCGAAAAAATAAGAAAAACAACAATTGCGAAAGAGATCAATATGATAGATAAAAGTAACAAGATAAGAAAAAAGAAAAAAATGAAGTAACATTTGAAGAAAGAAAGAAAGAAAGAAAGAAAGAAAGAAAGAAAGAAAGAAAGAAAAGAAAGAAAGAAAAGAAAAAAAAGGAAGGAAGGAAGGAAAAAACAAGAAAGAAAGAAAGGAAGAAAGAAAGAAAGAAAGAAAGAAAGAAAGAAAAGAAAAGAAAAGGAAAAAAAAGGAAAAGGAAAGAAAAAAAAAGAAAGAAAGAAAGGAAGGAAAAAAAGAAAAGGAAGGAAGGAAAGGCAAAAAAAGGAAGGAAAGGGAAGAAAAAAAAGAAAGAAAGAAAGAAAGAAAGAAAAGAAAAGAAAAGGAAGGAAGGAAGGCAAAAACAAGGAAGGAAGGAGGGAAGAAACAAAAAAGAAAGAAAGAAAGAAAGGAATGAAGGAAGAAAAAGAACGATAGAAAAAGAAGAAAAATGTGAAAAAATGTAGAAAGACAATAATTGCGACAGAGAGCGTTTTTTTATTTGCACCAATTAAACAAACATGTAAACAAGTAACTAACAACTGAGCTGGAGGCCATTCTCCAACCGCAATTGTCAATCCACATTCACCATTTCGACTTTTGTTTTTTCTTTTTTTTTTTTTAATTACTAATGTCTTCTCTCTCTTTCTTACTGTCTACAGCCATCTATCTGATTTTGTTAATATCTATCTATCTATCTATCTATCTATCTATCTATCTATCTATTTGAATGCTTAATACTTTCTTCATTATCATCTTTCTTTCTTTCTTTCTTTCTTTCTTTCTTTCTCTCTCTCTCTCTCTCTCTCTCTCTCTTTCTGTCTCATTCTCTTCATGTTTATTTTATCTGGTCATATAGTTTTAACTATCTACCTATCTATATAACTATCTGTTCATTATTTCTCTCTCTCAATCTCTATCTATCTACATACATAATTACATACATACATACGCGCGCACACACACACACATGTATATATATTAATCACTAAGGTCTTCTCCATTTTCTCATTTCTTACTCTCTCTCTCTCTCTCTCTTATTCTGTCTGATTCTACCCATATCTTTCTTTCTTGCTTGCTTCCTATCTATCTATCGATCTATCGCTCAAATTTTTAAATTACTTCCATCTTTGCCTTTCTTTATCTCACGTTCGCCTTCACCCTTTCTTTCCCCATGCTTTGCTCGCCTTGTTCCCTAAACATCGTTTGGAAGAGTGCAGGCAAGCCTAATTGGGTGAGTCTCGTCGTAGGGATCATTGACCCCAGCTCCACTGCCCAGGTGTTCGATAACGAGCTCATGGATGGGGTGAGCTCAAGAGAATGACAAAGAGGAAGAGTAAGGCGGAGTCAGTGAAGTAGCGATGATGTCAATAAAAGACAGTGAATAGTACAAACCGCAAGGAACTATCAGAGCGAAAGAAGAAAGATGGATGTTTTGCACGGGAAACAAGAGTGCAGTTTATTGTTGATGGGGATTTTTAAGAGAAGTAATTCGAATGAGTAGCAAATATCGGCTTACATGCCCGCAAATATTAACTCATCATTTATAGAGATACACTAACCATTTTACACAGAGAGAGATAGATAGAGAGAGAGAGACGCAAACAAACAACATACAGAAAGAGAGAGAGAGAGAGAGAGAGAGAGAAAGTGACATGCGCATTAAAGCAATTATTTTTTTCCAATTCGAAAATATTTGTTATCACTATAAACGTTAATTTAGTGCGTACGCGTATTTGAGAACACATTGACGTTTATTTACAAATAGTGAATTAAAGTGTACCGGCCTAGATCATTGAGAGTCTTACCAAAGAAAATGTACATCTCGGCAGGAATTGAACCCGCATTCCTTTATTTCTGTGCAACCAAAAATTGAGTAAATTGAGACAAATTTTTTTAAGAATGTCGATGATCTAGGTTGGTAGATATTAATTTCATCCACCCCCACCACTACCAAAGATAAACAAGAGTTGATTCAAATGAATTTAACCACTAAAATAACGTTTTTAGCTTTTTATATATATATATATATATATATATATATATATTTGTTTGAATAAAAACAGACCATTTTTAGGTTCCATGTAATAAGTTATAAGTGAAATAACTTATTACATGGAACCTTAAAGTGGTCTGTTTTATTCAAACATATCGGCTCTGAATTTTACATTGAGCTCTCCGGATATCATCCTCCTTGGGTCTACCCATGCGGATTACCTAGTTTTGCATAAACTATATCTATATATATATATATCAATATATATATATATATATATATATATATATATATATATATATATATATATATATATATATATATATATATATATATATATATATGCAATTTTTATATATATTATTTATATATTATATATGTGCGGTACTTATTGGAAAGCGCTCAATATCAATGATAGAGCTAACATTTTTAGTTGGATTGATGTGAGTTTGTGAACCTGGGTTTCGGGCTATTTGCGATCGTCAGACAATTGAGTCAGATCGCAAATAGCATGAAACCCAGAGTCACAAACTCACATCAATCCAGCTAAAACACACACACACACACACACACACACACACACACACACACACACACACACACACACATATATATATATATATATATATATAAAATTTATTTAAAAATATGATTCCAAATCGTTACATAAGAGGTCTCATGTTTCAAAACAAGAGCCGAAAACTTCAATATTGCTATTTCCTATTTTCTATATATTTTCATATATATATATATATATATATATATATATATATATATATATATATATATATATATATATAAAATTAAAGAATATGCATATATAAAATAAAAGAAATGATGAAAGGGAAATCTTTTATGTCGACGCGTTTCATTCTTAACGGTGAGAGACAAAATAACGTTATACTTAATTTTATTTTAGGCCAATCTTATAAAACAAATAAATTCCTTTACTTCCGGAAACAGAACTCCAACCTTTCAGTCCCTGCAAAATCCCAAAAAGGTAAATGATATATTGATTGTTCAATGGGCTATTTGAAAATATAATACAAGGTGTTTCAAAAAGAATACGCCAAAATCATTACGCTGTTTTTTCAGGTCTATAGCATTGTAGCGGACTGAATCAGTGGTTATTTGATAGAGTAGTTATCAAAATTTGATTGGGTGTCAGTTTCACCGCTGTCGTTAGTATAACTTCCGGTGCAGCTAAAAACAGGACAAACCTATCTCGAAATGCTCCAAAAATGGCTATTCACTTTACTGCAAGCAGATTCGAATGACTTCATTTTTCAGCAAGATGGAGCACCACCCCATTGGCATCTCGGGGTTAGAGCTTATCTGAATGAAAACGTGCCTCAGCGATGGATTGGGAGGAGAGGTTCTAAAGACCTTGCTCTCTGTGCTTGGCCTGACAGATCCCAGGACCTCACTGTGTGTGACTTTTTCTTGTGGGGATATGTTAAAGACCAAGTTTATGTTCCAGCACTTCCAGCAAGTATCGATAACTTGAAAGATCGAATAACAGCTGCAATCAACACGGTAGACCGCGACATGCTGAGGCGCGTTTGGGAGGAATTCTCATATCGGCTTGATGTTGTCCGCGCTGCCGGTGGTGGCCAAATTGAGCACTTATAAAACATGAAATGAAACTTGAATGTATAAACAATAGAGGTGTTCATGCTAGAGGTTTGTAATTTTTTCGTTTTTCACACATCACGTGATGATTTTGGCGTATTCTTTTTTAAACACGCTGTATATAAAAAAAATAACGTAATATTGTACTTTTCAGATCAGTTTTGTTCAATATTGTTGCCACGTCTGGTCTGGTCCTTCTGTTATGCATTTACAGATTTTGACAAAATACAAAGAAGAATCTGCAATGTTATCAATATTGCCCTGGCATTTCGGCTTCCGACACAGTTTTTTTCTCTACCTTGTTCATATCTATATCTTTATAGTAATTGTTCTGATAAGCATTCCTCTTTGTTATCTCGTTTTCACGAAATTAAGCGCAGTTCTAGACTGGCGGCTACGTTTCATCATTTTACTGATGAAATTACTCGATGTAACCATAAGATATTTCTAACAGCTTCTTCACTGGCACTCCTCGCTTATGGAATGCCCTACCGACCTCTTGCTTTTCTGTAAATCATGATCTTCAAAAATTTGAATGAAACGTCAATCGTCGTTAACCGTCTTTTAAAAAAAATCCTTTCTCTTCAATAACATTTCCTTTCACTCTTAGGAAACCCTTGCGTCTTCATAGCTTCATCATCTTGCTAGAGGTGAAATTATTAAAATAGTTTACCTTTCATCTCATTATTTTTGCTTTTTGTCGCAACATTCAGGTCTTTTTAAGTTATGTAAGTAATATTATTAGAAATAATGAAATAACCTCCGACGTGATATGGACTCTCAGTCTGTAGCCTTACTTGTTTGTCTCATGAGAACGAAGATAGAATGTGTGCTTGTCAGCAAAAGGAACAGTCCACGATTCAAACGATGGTGCATTGGTATAGCGAAAGATGCATTCCCAGAGCTAAGCAAAGGATTAAGAAACCGGAAAAATTGTCTTAGAAACTTTGATAAGAATAATGAACAGTTCTTTAATATTGGTCTTCCTTTTTGGCAGTGAATTCTGGACAACCTCAGATGAAGAAGAAACTTGAAGCAGCAGAAATGTGTTTCTAAAAATGCGGAGAATACCATGGACTGAACATATGAGCAACGACGAAGTTTTAGACAAAAAGGAAACAAAAACGAGACTTAGAATTAGTAAGAGACAGTTGAAATTGTTATTTAGTTTATAACCCAAACGCAAGGGATCGGCATTTTATAGTATCTTTATTTATTTATTTATTTTTCATTTAAGATAATTGGTTGCTATCTTAAATAGTTTATTGCCCAGTTTACACATTAACTGATAGTTCAGAGTGCACAATACATCATCGCATACAGTCCACTAAATAAGGAGTAATCGTTTGTACTCACTAGATGCTTGTGCGAGTCTGCTAATAATTGCTTCTGCATCTAACAATATCCATCTAACATTACATTTTCAATGGATATCAACATGTAGGATCCCAAATTCTCTTCAGACAGCAAATTTCTGAACCTTGTCTTTAGCTTTGTAGATGTCCTCTCACATTGGACCTGAGTAACTGATAATGTGCAGATGACTTTATAAAGTTCTTATGCTTTTTATTACTAAAACAGTTGTCTGTTTTTTATTGAATTTTTATTTGATATAGGGAAGCCCATTCAATCAAGGGCCCACTTGGTATCAGGCAAGCGGATACCCTGGCCAGTCTGGCACTGATAGTACTACACATTATAGTTTTAGTCATCCGAATTTGTTTAAAGCTAATAATTACATACACTGGTGAAATAGCTAATTATTAGCTTTAAACAAATTCGGATAACTACACCATTGAAAATAGTTGGAAAGTATGGAGAGCCATGAAGGGATACAGCATATACTGCTGCCAAATATGGTCTGGTGCCCCCGTTGTTCATCTTAAGTTCCTCGATAAAATCCAGAGACGAATATGCAATGTGACTGGCTCTGATCTGGCAACTCGTCTACAGTCGCTCTCTCACAGACGTGTATTGCCTCCCTCTGTCTTTTCTACAAATACTTTCACTGTAACTGCTCCGGCGAGCTACTTTCGCTAGTACCCAGACTGCATGAATTTAAGCGTGCTACTAGGCTGGCATCTCGGCCTTACCCTTTCACTCCATTAACTTCATATCACGCACCTCCCACCTTTCTATTACTTGTTTCACTGATAGCTATAATCTCCAACTATTCAAATGTAATGTCAATCGACATCTCCAGATGCCTTGATCTATTTCCTGTCGTTCTCTTCATCCTTTCCTCTATCACGCCATTTTACTCTTGCTCCCACTCTCTGTAAGCCCGTGCTTGCTAGTGGAATCCCGCCTTGCTTGCTGTGAAATGCTTAAAAAAAAAACAAAAAAAGTGAAATAGCTGTCCTATTTAATGTTGGTGATGACGAACAATGGCCCGTGGCAGTTACAAAAAAAATATTTAAAAAGTGAAGAAAAATAAAATAAACCCACTTCCTATCATGCAAAAACAGCATAAATAAATAAAAATAAAACCGGAAATGAAAAGATCAACTGAATTCAATCCCAGAATTCCAGAAAGAGGGAACTTCCTCTTTTCACTACGTGCCTTTAATGATATCAGACGTCTGTGCGTATGACACCGTTAACCTAAACATGTTCTCTTCACCTAAATCACGTGCATAGTATATCTACTAGCCAAAGAACCCGGCTTTGGCTATGAATTCCCGCTACAATGAAGAAAACCTATTGTTTCTTTGTGTTTGTGAACTCGGGAGACTCTCTGAAACAGAAAAAAATCACTTTAGACCCGCCACAGGCCCTTGTAATGAAATATTTTATATTACCAAAAGATAAAATAAATAATAAAGTATATAAATTTAGAATGTAAATTTCTTAATTAAATTAGTAAATAAATCTACATTATTTTTATCTCCCCCTTAACATAAAAACTGTAAAGATCTCACTAGTTAGGATTTCTTAGAGAAACCGTGACAGTATGGTATTTACTGTACGAATGAAGTTTGGGCGGAAGTAAAGATATTAGGTTGGTGCAAAAATAATGACGTAATAATGTCGTTTTTTGATGTATTTTTTAACGTCATTAAACGATATTATTACGTCATTATTTTCGCACCAACCTAATAATTGAATGAATAGGTTTATGATTGTGAGTGATTGAGTTAATGATAGGAAAGTAATGATTGACTTTCCTCTTATATCACTGTTTAGGTCTTGTACCACACTTTATAGAAAAATGTTTCAAACTTCATTAGCGTCAGTTATCTGTGTAAAACTTCACCAGTTTCTCGATAAATCCGTTTTTGAATCTTGAATAGATCTTCTGACAGCGTTTCATATAAATCCCTGGGTGGAATAAAATTTTTGTCAAGGCTGAATAAAAGCTTAGGGATACACAGGGGATGATTTTGGTTGACCTTTATTAACCCTTTTATAACAGGAGAAGAAAAATCTTTGGATCACGTTGTCTAGCAGCCAAACATCGTACAACACAGAAAATGTTTGAAAGGCACCACTAGTGTTGTGTTGTTCATGATCGGACCGTTCAAAAAAAAAAAAAACATGTCATTTAAATTAAAAATGAACGAACAAAATCATCCGAATCACCAGACTTACTTTTCTCATTAAAAATAAAATTATAACTCAAGTATTAATGTTGTTTGCATTTACAATTTAGTGATCATTTTCTCATATCAGTCAGTTATGTGCCATGCGTGATACACGCCTAAGTGATCATGTATCTTTAGATACATGACTGACGAGGCAGATTTTTTTTCCCGCGGTAAGTTACAATTTCTTCTGCAGTAGACCAGCTGAAATCCAAGGCTACAGAATCCGATCTCTCCTGCTATATATATACCCATAGCTGAGTGTTGGGGGAGAAGAGGATTCATACATTTCCCAAGGGTTTTAGCACGTAAGTGAATGTAATGGATTCGACTGGAATTCGAACTTTGCTCTCCGCTTCCTCAATCCTAGCCACTATCCATTAAGCCACCGTGCCTCCTTATTTCTTATATAAATTGTATTAACTCTTTCGCTGCTGTGGACATACTTATTCGCCTCTCCGAAACTCACATTGCCTGCTGTTGACATATACATATGTTTTAAAGGTACTGTGAAATGCCGGTACCTTGCGTTTGTGTTATAAACTAACTCGCTATTTCCAGTATAGACATATTATATCGTACGGTAAAACCTGATTTATGACGCATTTTTTATTAGAAACAGTATCGTTTACCTCCGCCTGTACAGTAGAGTATCCAATCGAAACGAAAATGTCTGCGCTCATGAGAAATCGCCGTCAGCGTTTTTATTGTCATCTATTTCTAGTAAATAGCAATTTCCTATTTTCCTAAAACGAGTCAGCACAGCCAGGCAACAATGCACTAAATTTGCAAAAATGGACATGTTTATCACCAGAAAACACCGGATTTTAATTTGATATAAAGTTACCGTATGTGTCTGTGTACAAGACGACCTTTTAACCTTAGAAATCCCCCGAAAATAAGGACGGTTTTATACTCAAGGTATAAATGTGAACCTTAATCCTATGGTTTATGGTTGTTAGCATGGGTGATTTTTGACGATAGGCTAACCTCGACAGGCGGCCTCGACACAAATATTTTTTTTTTTACTGAAACAACTTACATCACATTATTATGGTAGGGGTAACTGATTATGGTGGTTAATTGAGAATATCACGTCTCCATTATTCTGTGATGTTGAACAAAAACACAATTGGACGTGTGTATCAACAAGCCGTTTAAAGATAGTATTCGAGAACAGTGGAACGAATGAATGGTTAGCGGGAAAAAGTCATTCAAGCTACAATAACAGCCTACCGAAAACACAGCACCCACTCATGAGTTAGTGTAGATTGTGGGAGTTAATATCTCCCCACCATTTTTTCATTAGAATTTGAATGAAAAGGAAGTATATATTTATTAAATTTAATACAGTACATTTTAAACTATGATTTGGAGGCGTCGTCTTGTATGGCGAATATAGCCCGACAGCTACGATTTAACTTTGTAAATTTGGGTGGTCTCCTTATACGCCCAGTTGATTTCTACGCCAGCGTATACGGTAATTTATTTGGGTGTGAATGGAAATTAAATTTTATTACAAAAAATTTAAATTTAATTTTAAAATTATCAGCGTCTCCCTCTTTCGGGTATGTGTTTAGTCGCAAAACGTAAATATCACATTAGTTCGATTATGTCATAAAGGACGAAACGCGTCACACGACAACCTTTTCCCACTTTGTCATAGTTTGTTTGTTTTTTTTCTTTCAAAATTGTATGACAAGTAAAACATTTGAGAAGGCCTGTTTTAGAGTCTCAAATAAATATTAACCTCCAGGAAAGTGACGCGTTGCGCCTTCTCTGGCTAACGTTCTCAGGTGACACGAAGTGGAAAGACTGTATTAAATCCATTGTTAGGTCAGCTTGCTAATAAAATTGATCGTGCGAGACGATTTTTCTCTCTAGAATCTATCTCACATATCGACTTTGCGCCCGTGCTTAGAATATTTCTGCTACATATGGTCCGGTGCCTCTACTATTTACCTTGAGCTCCTTGATAAAATCCAAAAACGAATCAGCATTATTGGTTCTAATCTGGCAGCTCGGCTTCGGTTACTTACCCACCGCCATAAGGTTGCCTCTCTCTGTCTTTTTTGTAAATACATTCATGGTAATTGTTCGGATGAGCTCTTCGCCATGTTGCCTGTTTTTTTTATTTTTGTTTTTGTTTTTGTTTTTTTTTTCAAATTTAAGAGCAGAACTAGACTCGATTCTAGATCTCATCAATTTCCAGTTGATTTGGTTAGGTGTAGCCGTAAGTTCAATGCTAGGAGTTTCCTTTTTTGCACTTCTTGTCTTCCGGTTCCATGCTTTCCAATCAAGTTTAATCTGAAAAAATTTAAATGCAATGTCAATCGCTATCTAATCGTCTCCTGATTACTCTTTCTCCTTCCCGCTCATTATTAATATTTCTCTTCCTAATTCTTCCACCCCCATAACAACTTTTGTTTTAGTGACTTTACTACCATGCATAGAGTATATCGATTTAAAAAAATATGACATTTTGCTACCTTGTTTGTTATCAACGAAAATATACGAAGATATACGAAGATTCACGAAGATATCGGGAGACATACGATATGCAAGAAGAGAGAAAGAAAATGATACAGTTCATATCATCGTAAAAATAAAATAATCATCACAGATCAAAAGAACAAAAATAATAAAGGCTTAATTTTTTTTTAACTGAAATCGAAAAATTTTGTTCTTTAGTTCCTTTTAACAGAGAAGAGTAATTAAACACTCGAGAAAATTGGTTTTCTGTTTATATATATAAATAATTTTTATTAGAATATTTACAAAAGATTTGCAAGTACAGAGATGAGTATGGCGGGAAGAAAACTTATGCATAACAAAATTTTTAGTTGTATATTTGACATTACATTGGGCAGACATCATCAGCACAAACATTTTGTAATATTCTTTGTAAATTTATGAAAAGAGTTTTCACTTATATTCTGATTTTTTGGCATATATTTTGAATATTTTTTCTTTCTTCAAGAGACATACTGTATTTCATACATGTCTTCGCGTATAACGCGCTCTTTATTTTTAAGTTTAAATTATGTGAAAAAAAAATTAAAAGCCAAATACAGCAAACCGAAGAATCAAGAGCAAAATTTGAATCACAAACAAAACAACGAAAGGCGGAAAATTCAAATGTTATAAGCAGTGTTGGGTAAACGGATTATTATGCACTGTGATTAGTAGGCCATGTTAACTTTAAAGACCAATCAGTGGAAAACTGTTTTTACAGGGGGGGATAGATATTATGTCGGAGAGAAAAGATGTTCTCCCGACTTGTGAGTAGATAAATTATCTTCGTAACATCTTCAAATGATTCTTTTTTTTTTTTGTCTTTTTTAAAATAAAACATCATTTTTTGTTCTTCCGAATTCTCTTAAGCTGTTTTATTTTTCTTCATTTTAAATGATTGTATAGTTATCTCTTTCGACGGCCAGATATTGATAAGGCCACTTCATATTTATTAGGTGACGCAATACCAGAATTTTCAAATTTAGATAATTCCTGACTACCGTCTCCATTCTAAAAAAAAAAACAAAACAAAATGGAAGAAAAAAAGGTGTTGTCACACTAACGCTATTTCTTTTTGCTTCGTGTGCCGTAAAAAATTTATATTTTTGCATAATGCACAGTTATTTTTTAGGTGCTGGTACAAATTTTGATTAAACGTGTGCGCGTTATACGACGTGAAATACAGTATAAAAAGTGCTTCTCAAGTGTTCAGGAAATAGTAATACCGCGACCGAACCGAATGAAGTACGGAATTTTGTTGCGTTCATGAGCAGTACCCTTTTGTGAGACAGGGTACAAGCATCAAGTAAGTGACTAGTTCGAGGTAGAGAGTGGAAAATAGAGTAATGTTTAATTTTAGGATCAAATGTTTCAAAGTTTGGGGTAGATCCCTTTTAATTATTTACATGGGGTTAAATGCAAAAAAAAAAAAAGAAGAAAAAAAAAGGGGAACAAAAGAAACTTTACAGATAATTATAAATTGTGGGAATTCTGAAGAATTTTATTTTGTGGGACGCTTATTTTTCGGTCTCAAAGAACACTCCGCTGTATATTTTATGATCAAACGCCTCGAAGATTGGGTAGATTCCTTTTGATTATTTACACGGGGATAAATGCGATAAAAATGAAAAGAAAAATGAAATAAATGAATCATAATTATAAATTGTGACAATCCTAATGTTTTAGATTTTGTCATTCTTTTTTTTTCGATCTCAAAGAACATCTCGGTTTATATTTCTTCGCTTCTTCGGCGTCATTCTAAAAGAAAATGCCATTGAATAATACAAAACAAAGCTTACATCTTTGTTGCTTAAAATCTGATAGTCACAGAGCAGATAGAAGGCGAGTGGTACAGCGGAAAACAATGCATAATCTCCTTAGGGAGCTTGACTAAATGGATTGCAGAACAGGACTTCGGAGAAATAACAGAAAGACAAAGTTTATTAAGATCTACAAATGACAGGAAGTTTGGGAGAGCCGTGATCGGCTACATCCTGAGGGGACACGGTACATAAAGAAGAAGAACGGGGTAGCCAGATTAGGCTTTGGGGTTATTCTTTCAAAAAGCCGGGCTTATGTGAAGAAAGTTAGTAGGATTAAGAGAGTTAGTAGGATTAAACTTTAAAGTATCTCCCACTTTGCTTCTTGTCGACCCATATAGCAACCTTATTCGTGTCACAGGCGCACTCTTGAAACCTTAGATCTGAAAAAAAAGTGGCACCTATCATAAAGAATGCCCGTCTCGTATAGTAAGCTCGATCCTCCTGAAGTGACCCATGTTTGAGACCTTTTGATATATTTCAGTATTTTCTATAAAATTGCGCTGACAATTTCCAGATGATCCAAGTAATTAAGAAAATAAATCTATTTTAACTTTATGACAATTTTCAAAAATAAAATATAGATAGACATTCAATAAAATTTTCTTTTTTAATTTTTTTATTAATTTTCTGGGGAAAATCTTCCATTTAGTTTCCCCAAAATACGAAACTAATTATTACGTAAGAATTCTTTTTAATCAATAACATTTTTCAGTTCATTTCTATTACCTCAAATTCACTAATTTCACCTGCAAATTGATTGTGATGGTTCCCAGTGCTCTAATTACTACAGGCACTGCCTCAATGATCATGATTTTCTTTTATGTGCCGTGTCCCTTCAGGACGTAGGTGATCATGACTCTCCACTTCCTCCTGTTTTCTCTTATGTTATTGCTCCAAGACCTTGTTATGCCATCCACTTGATTAAGCCCATTAAGTATGTTGCTTTCCCTTGTCCCTCTTTTCCTCTATCCGCCCTGTGAGTATCAGATTTTCCAAGTCTTCCTTTCTCATTACGTGTCCCAGAAATTTCAGCTACCTCTTCCTGATATTAAACATGTTTCCTCTTTGTTTGCGTCCTCATCGAAACCTCATCGCTGCTCACATGTTCGGTCCATGGTATCCTTAGCATCCTTCTGTAGAACCACACCCCTGTTGCCTCGAGTCTCTTCATCTTTGAAGAGATCATGATATACAGCTTCTATATTATTCTAGCGAGAACTAGCTTCCGAATCATTATATAAAGCCAGGGGATCTATTGATATTCAGTAATGGCACATAATGAGGAAAGAGAGCATAGAAAATCTGATACTCACAAGACTGATAGAAGGTAAAGGGGGCAGAGGAAAACAACGCATAGACTATCTAGCGAGCTTCAGTAAATGGATGTCAGAATAAGATTTAGGAAATAACCAAAAGTCAAAATTTATTAAGGGTTACAAAGAATAGGAAATGGTGGAGAACCATGAAGGGACATGTTGTATAGCTTACCTCGAAGAGTCTACATGAATAAAGTTCTGCTATGCTTTCTTACAATCCATTACTTATTGTTCTTCGTAAATATTTTAGATCAGTAGTTCCCAGAGAGGATTGCGGTGGTGTTAACGGTTATGCGTATAGAAAATAGAAGACTATTGTCCTCATCTTTGTCGCCATATTTATCACAACGTTTCGGCCGTTGTACGCTCCGGCCTTCTTCAGGTGGTTGGAATTTCGAACTGAACCCTTTATGAAGAAGACCGGAGCGTACAACGGCCGAAACGTTTTGACAAATATGGCGACAAAGATGAGGACAATAGTCTGACTAATGTAAATACTGTACATAATACCTCATCTCAGAAATATAGACAGACTCAGAAAATAGAAGGTCAGTTTGTATTCCCTTCCACCTTTGGGAATGAAATGAATCGATCATCATCCAGCTATGTTTAAAATAATAAAGTCAGATTTTTTCGCAGCCAGCCTGGGAAAAAGGATAGTTCTAAATTCAAAACCATGAGAAAGGCAATGTGTAATCCCTGTACTGGTTTTCTAATGGCAGTTCACAGATATTTTATTAATCATTTCACCCCAAGCAAAACATTAAAACCACTAAGACACAAAGGGTTACTAAGTGTGAAATAAAAGAGAGACACATTATTAAGGAGCGATAACAATCGAAGAGCAATCAAAAAGTCATATTAGATTTGAAATTTAGATTCTCTTAGGAACTAAAAGATTTTATTTGGGAACAATTTTCAATTAATACGCACCAGTGTATAATATGCTATTCAGATTTGACAAAAACTATTTTAATTTTAAGCAACTAATTATAATGGCGAATGTATCATTCTAACTACTAATAATACGTGGCAGTTTAAGATAATTTTAGAGTTCACTAATATAGTTTAGTTTTTGCACGGCTGTGGCAGTGTACACTGGGAATTAAAGGACAGACGTTGTTAACTTCTATGAAAATGCAAGACGACATACAGTAAGAATAACACAGGAAATTTATTTAGTCTGCTCTATCCGACACTCCATATTTAGCTAACCGAATATGACCTTTTTTCAATCAAAACGCTTTCATGGGGAAAAGCTTCTCTAATGAAAACCAAATTCAAAACCTGAAGAATTTTATTCAAAAGGTATCGATACGTCATTGCAAATAATTGTGAATATATCAAATGTAACTCTGCTTTATTTTTGAAGAATAAAGTTGATGAAAAAAAAAAAATTATGATTCAATCTAATAATAATGCGCACGTATAAATCATTACATGTTGGACGTTTTCCCCCAAGTCAAATTTAATGCATACTTAATGTATTTCCCTGTGTTAAATACGCTCCAGCCACAAAGATGCATCCTAATTCTGAGTTGCAAGATGATTAATCAAATTGCGAAAAACATGGCCTAAAGACAGAAAGTAATTTTTTCATAAATTCTTTCGGAAAGCAGTTTTATGTTAAACATTTTTTGTGTGTGCGGAGTGATAAGACACAACGTCATAAAGCATACATCTAAGCTTAGCTTTGAATGGCAAAAAGCAGTACAAATCTAAACTAAAAACATGATCTAGTATGCAATGTTGGCTGTTATAAAAAGTTTAATGATTAAAATTTCGGTCAATTAAAATATTTTTTTTTTCTTAGACGCTCTGGCGTGGAGTTCTAATTTGTAAGGTAAACTTACTAGTGATTTAGATTCTCACTGTGTTCGCTACACTTATGACTTTACGTCTTCCACAGACTAGCTTTTTACATGTCCGTACAGCCTGCATAAAAGATAATATTAAATATCAAATCGATTGTTCTTAGAATAATGGTTAATCTTGCGATGATATCGATCCGTAATTGGTTCTCTACTACTGTGGCCTTGTGCTAGACTAAACTAAGGTTTAGTCTAGCATCCAAATGGTTACGTTGAGTCGTAAGTAATTTCCGTTTTTAGAAAATAATTGTAATAACAAATCCAACACTGAAACTAAAAATAATCGTAGCAGTTGAGAATAAACTTGGGGTACACTAATATAGTTTAGTTTCTGCACAGCAACGTTAAGCAATCCGCCTGCATACGGACAGAGAATAAGTTCAGCAGATATACAAAAATAGAGAGGAGTGTAAGATAAGGATGTGTCTTCTCACTGGATTTATTCAACCCATACATCGAGGCAGTTTTGGGAGAATTAGAAGTTTTATCAGGATTCATTATTGGCGGCCACAATCTTAATAATATAAGATATGCTGATGACACAGTGTTGATCGCAAACACAGAAAGGAAACTACAAAACCTCCTACAAAAGTTAGGAATGAAAGCGAGAAGAAAGGATAAAGCATAAACTATATGAAGACAGAATGCATGATCATCAGCAAAATCGTGAGCCCAAAATGCAAATTACAGATCCGGGATACTAAAATCAAGCAGGTGCAGACATTTAAATATCTGGGAACTGTTCTAAGCAGAGTATTAGGCGACAGAAAAATTATTTGGAAACAAAGAAAAGAATACTGATCTGTTACGTTATATCGTGTTATCTCTCCTCTTGTACGGCAGCAAATGGTGGACATTCTGCTCAAGAATTGAAGCAACAGAAATGTGGTTCTGCAGAAAGATACAGGAAGAGGCAGTTGAACATTCTGGGGCGCATAATGAGGAAAGATGTCTTAGAATATCTGTTACTCACAGGACAGATTGAAGGACAAAGGGACAGATGAAAACAGCGCATGACATACTTGATGAGCTTGAACAAATGGATGACAGAACAGAGTTTAAGAGAAATAGCAAAAAGAAAGAAAATAAGAACTACACGAAGCAGGAAGATGTGGAGGGCCGTGAACATCTACGCCCTGAAGGGACACGGCACCTAAAAGAAGTTGTTGTTCCCCTCCCTGATAACGCAAGGCCTCATGCAGTAAGAATACCGTAGGAATACATTTTGAAATATGCCATATTTAGCTGACCTTGCAACAATCGATTAAAAACATTTTGAGTCGGGGATTTTCGCTAATGGAAACCAGATTCAAAAGTTCGTCGAAATATTTTCCTCAACAACACGAGCAGAATTTTACTCAATTGTTATCGAAGAGCTGTGAGATAAATGCCAGCAAAGCACTTCAAATAATAATAGTGAATATGTAATTGAATAAAATATAACGTAAATATGTAATTAATTTATTGAAGAATAAATTTGCTAAATGAAAATCGAAATTATTTCTGACTCAATCCAATATTTAAGATAGTCAAAAATCAGACTCGTCTGAAGGCGGCGGACCTTTACGAGAAAATAAACTCACAAGAATTAAGAGACGAGTTTACTGGCCAAGGCCGTTTGCGTATCGAAGCAGACAGAAGTATAGCAAAGAGAGACAGCCCGACACTTGCTCCATTCCCTTCAGTAGACTGGTCCCTGTTGCCTTTGAGTGAATCAACGAAGGCCCAAGCAGGTGCTATTGCCTCTCAAACTCGCCGGGTTAGCCTCCGTTCGCAGCCGAGCGGATGGAATTGGATAAATGTTTAATGAAGATGTTGACATAAACAATGACAATTAGAGCAGCTGAGAGGGCGCCATCCACTGCCGTCAGCTCAACTCCGCCTCTTCCGGCTGCGTTTTACTTCTGGTCACAACTCGCAACCCCACACCGCTCGTCATCCACTTTACTCTCATTTCCGAGAATTTCTATTTGCCTGAATTGCCCCACCCACGGCCACCACATCGACTGCCCATGCACCCCGAGGATTTTCGCTTCTTTAGTTTTATTTTTAATTCATTATTTTCTTTCTTTCATTCTTTCCCCTACTGTACAATTATTTCCTTAGCGCCTTACTATTCTTTTCTTTCTTTTTTCTTTCCTTCTTTGGCTAAGTTTTTTTCTCCTTTAACTTCAGTTATTTCTCGACACTTCTTTTCTTACTGTTTCTTTCTATCTATCTATCTCTTTCTTTCTCTCTTTCTTTCTTTCTTCCGTTTTTTACCCTTTAGCTACAGTACTTTCTTTCTTTCTTTCTTTCTTTCTTTCTTTCTTTCTTTCTTTTTTTGACCTGTGTTTTTTTTTCCTTTTCTTTCGGTGCTTTCTATTTCTTTACAGTTCTTTCATTCTTCTTTCTTTCTTTCTTTCTTTCTTCGATCTATGTTTTTTTTCCTTTATTTTTCTTTCTTTCTTTCTTTCTTTCTTTTTTTCTTTCTTTCTTTCTTTCTTTGCACTATTTTTGCTTTAGTTTCAGTTCCTTGTTACATCTTTCTTTCCTTCTATCTTTCTTTCTTTCTTTGGCTTATTTTTTTCCTTTAGCTTCAGTTCCTTATTACTTCTTTCTTTCTTTCTTTCTTTCTTTCTTTCTTTCTTTCTTTGCACTATTATTTTCCTTTAGCTTCAGTTCCTTGTTACTTCTTTCTTTCTTTCTTTCTTTCTTTCTTTTTTTCTTTCTTTCTGCCTTTTTTCTTCACTGTTATTTTTCTTCATGCTCAATCTATCATTTTTTCTCTCTCCCTGCTCCATTTCTTATATATTTTCTTCCCTCTTGTTTGTTCTATACACTTCTTTTTACTACCTCTGTCTTTTAGAAACAGCATTTACACATTTTCCAATGTTATTTTTGGGCTTTTTTCTTCTGAGCATCTCACTGTGGAACAATGTTTAGCAAGTTTATTTGGCAGACAACATTACTGATTTCAATTTCTTGTACCAGACCGATATTTGCATAATAATTATCTTTTGTTATTCCTAGTGCTTAATTTCATCTTTCTTTTCCGTTTTCATACCTTAAATCACACAACATTTCAACGCTCATACTAAAATCTTGGTCATTTTAAACTTCATAATGCTGAAATGTAACTCCAGAAACGTTAATTGTTGGTAAATAATATCAAATGAATAATGGAATATACGAAAGCTTGTAATCGAATGTTGATTGTAACTCCTTCTTCTTCTAGTGGGTCTTTTAGTGAGTTTACCTCAGTGTTTGGCCCTCTGCTTTGGTTTGATGATTCTATCTCAAAGACTTCTGCAGACTTGATCTTCTGGGTAGACGACACTCCGAGTATAATGCCAGTATTTTCTTCTTCCCTGAAATGTTTGCCTTTTTTATTAATGGTGCTGGAGTGAAACGTTTTCTGAATTGGCGTCATCTGATTGATAGTCAGCCATTCGAACCTTAGAGTAAGTCCTAAGAAGACTATCCCATCAGAAGGTGTGTAATATCGAGGCTAATATATTATTGAGTAGATTATAAACTGTGCAGTAGTATCAGATGAGGCCTCCCGATGAGTCAGGAGTCAGATCAAATAAAAAATGGAGTATTGCTGCCGTATCTGTAGTGGAGATCTTCACTCCGCTCTTTCCAGCCTTGACTGAGTTCAACTCTACCTACACTGCCTTGTGAGAGATGAACCTACGACCTCTTTCCCACCGACGAAACGTCGCAAGCCTATTACTATATCCAAAGCAAATGTTCAGACGAGTTACATTAGTTTCATCAATTCAGATCTTTACAGACAGGGCCAGCCATGCTATGTACACAGTGTTCAAGCATCTTCCTCTCCTTCGTATTCCATTAGTAAGAAGGAAGTTTCACTCAGACAGCTCGCTACCGAGAAACGATACTTTACAAAACAAACACTCGAGGGGGTACTTCCCTGATCGCTACAATCTTAGCCGATTCAAGTCTAGAATCAACCGTTACTTATCCTGCATATCTTCATTATCTGAACTTCTTGCCTTCTCGCATGACGCTCATAAGACAACCCCATTTGTTAACCATATAACTACTTGAGTGGCTCTTGGGTATTTTACTGGTTGAAAATAGTACTGAACGAGTCAATGAGTTTTAAAGGCAAAATAGAACCTTTTCTAAGTGTAATCTCCGAAGCCGAGCGGTATAAACCCACCGAATCGGACTGTGTGTTTCTCCCACAAAGAGGGTCGCAGGTTCGAGTCTAGCCCTAGGGCACAAGTTTTCTCGAGTTCGCAGAGTGGTAGACGAAATAAAGTATGCTTAAAATAAACGGAACGTCTACTCAAATGCAGGTATCCACGAAAAGCAATGTTCGAAGTAATAAAAATATGTCGGATTAAAAAATAAATCAATTTTTTTTTTATATATATAAGTATGTTTAGTGGAATTACTTTAATGTTTTAATTATTAAAAATTAGTTAGTTAATTACAAACTATATGCCTGCAATATATTTTTTTAAATCTTAAGAATACAACGTAGCATTTGTAATTGTATACAAAGTGTTCATTGGGGGGGTCAGCACTTTCAGGTGTGGACTAGTTGCTTCATCGATCATTCCTTCGTGATCATTTTAATCCATGGTTGTTGCCGATGACGTCAATTTCTAACATGTTTTCTCTAAGGAGGAGAAAAAATAATGAATCAGTAGTCAAACTTGCGTTTAAATATTAGATTGAGTGTTCAAACGGAGATGAAAATTATTATTCAGATGAAATAATTGTCGTGATAAGTGTTAGAAATTATTTTGTTATATAAATATCGCCATTCTATATTTAACAGATTAAACAATCCACTCTGTGTGTGTGTCTCTCTCTATTTCACTATCTCTTTATTCTTCTCTTTGTCCCTCTCCTTTTGCGAGCTCTCTCTCTCTCCCCCCCTCTCCCTCTCTCTCTCTCTCTCTCTCTCTCTCTCTCTGTCCGAAATAATTTTTTGCTTTGCTTTGAATTGTTAACTGTTTAACTGCAAGAGTTGAATTAACGGCTTAACTATACTGCCAAAATATACGGAATATATGTGTGTGTGTGTGTGTGTTTGTTTGTTTGTTTGTTTGTTTTGTTCTCCATTAAATCATACGACCTGAAACAGGTAGCACCTTTCTCGAAATATTTACAGAACCAAGTAACGCAGACTTCTTAAGCGATGGGATACTACACTTTATTCCGATTTTCTTAATGTAGGTTCTGCGACTCCAACTCCCTAATAATAATTGCGGCAACAGGGGCCGGAATCTTCTACATTCTGGAAACCTCAATCCAGTGATCAGTGTATATTTTAAGCTTGCCAATTACTTCGACATTGATATTATGGTCACCAGGAACAGCCACATCGATAAAGAAACTTTTTCTTGTTTTCTTAACGACTTGAATTGTAATAATAATTTTATTTTTATTATTATTATTATTATTATTATTATTATTACTACTACTACTAATACTACTACTCTATCCCTCAATATTGAGCGCTATAATTACAGAAACTGCTTACCTAAAAATATCTTCTAGTACTACCCTTGTTAACCGTTTTTATAGGTAAGCCTATTCTTTGTTTATATATATATATATATATATATATATATATATATATATATGTGTGTGTGTGTGTGTGTGTGTGTGTGTGTGTGTGTGTTGGTCGTGGTTTAGGAAGGTTATAGAGAACGGCTGACACACGTTGATATCTGATCAGTATCGATTGGGTCGCCGTTGAGAAGGGGTGTGATGTTGTAAAACTGGAAACCACTAATGACCCGCGGCTAAAAAATCACTGATGATATGTGCCAGAACATTGAACAGATGTATTTCACGAATATATATATATATATGTAGAGAGAAAGAGAGAGAGGGAAAGAGAGAGAGAGAATGATAGAAAGATCGTGCACGTGAACTTCTTGGGTTTTCCTGACGTTTTCAACGCGAGTTGTGCACTACAGATGAGCTGCGCACAAACATAAATATTTGTCTACATTTCTGAGATGTGGCATTATGTACACTATCTACATTATTCGGATTATTGTCCTCATCTTTGTCGCCATATTTATTACAACGTTTCGGCAGTTGTACGCTCCGGCCTTCTTCATGTGGTTGGAATGTCGAACTAAACCCTTTATTTTGATCACTGGGGTAGAGTGTTCTAGTTCCACGTGCCATGTCTAATGGATGTCAGTTATCAGTCATCTTCTGTTAATTCCCCCTCTCCAAGTTCTCCACCGCCTTAATCAGGTATTGAACTCATACTCTTTGGGTCCAGTCACTGGATCTAACTAACGCCTTTATCCACTGTGCCATGTGTCCTAGAGGACGTTGTAATAAATATGGCGACAAAGATGAGGACAATAGTCCGAATAATGTAAATAGTGTAATTGAAATTAATATTCCTCTGCCTATGCCACTATTAAAGAATTTTTTTTAGTAAGGTGGGATACATAAGTTACAAAACATTCTTATTTTTTATAAATACTATGAGAAATATATTATTTTACTTTAACTAAAACTTCTAGTATAACAATAATTAACTGTGATGATGATGATAATGGCTGAGTAATAGTACTTACGATGATAATGATTATATATTTTCTGAATGTCTTGAGGTTATTTTCAGATTGTACTTTGTTACGAATGTTAATTAATGCAAGAAAGGACAAAACCGGAGATCCGAGTTCGAATTCTATCCCGGTTCGTTACATTCGCTTACGCACAAATACCTTTGGGAAGGATGTGAATCCATCTTATCTCCCGAGCTATGGGTTAAATAGTTTTGTATTTTGAAAAGTTATTGTTATTCTAAAAAATAAACAACTATTAATGCAGTATTCACTCGCAAAAAAAAAAAAATTACAATCAAAAATATGTTTAGCATTAAATAAAACACCAATGCATAAAAACCAAATCAATCCTTCAGTTTGAAGTCAAGTCAGTTGAAAAAGGATATTGCTTATGAGCATTTTCGTCCAAGGGATAATTTCTGTAAATAAATAAATATAATGATATTTATTATACTTGAGATATATTAAGCAGTGGCACAAGGTCAATTAGCAAGGAGGAAGAAGATTGTGTGACGCCAATTTTCCTAGTACGGAGGGTCTTCCCATATAAAAAAACAATCAGAATTTGAAATCTCGCTTGTTTACTTTGTTCCAAACATTGACCACTGTTAGCTAATAATAGAAAGTACATGACTATTTTAAAACAAATGTAAACCACGTGGTACTTCTGTTTTGACAATAGTAACAATGATTTGTGTTTTATTTTACTCTTCGATATATCTTTCTTTCCTTGGCTTTGATTTGGGGAGGATTCCCAGCTGTTTATCCTTGTTCTAAAACCTAGATTTCATGGTTCGATCCTGAACAGCGGTTTTAATCCTGAAACTGGGATTTTCTTCTGACGGTACAACACGGCAAACAACGTCAAAGAATCAATCGTCACGTTTCATCTTAAGCAAAATCAGCCATCAAAATCCTCAAATTGATGACGAGAATATTTAAACATGAGCCTGCAAATCAGGCGGCGGTGGCGGCAGTGCTGGTGCTGACGGTGATGAAGAGACCAGGGCAATGTACAAGTGCAATGATGGGGATGAGGATGAGGATGATGTAGCAACAACAATAATATTAATAATAATAATAATAATAATAAAAGTAATGAATGGGATGATGGAGATGATGAGAGCACAGTTCTTTGTTAAGACTGGAAGTAGTGAGGCGCTCGGCCAAATATGGTGATAGCTTCATTCACATAGGAATCCTTTCCACAAGAAATCTGAAACAAAAAAAAAAGACATTGAGATAAAATGTCTTAATATAATAAGAAGAAAACAAGAATTTTTGTCAGAAATTCTGATATAAAGAATTATTTTATCATGGACTGTTTTACTCGGTCTAATGTACGAAACTTAGTTATTTTAGCCCGACATTCTTGGTGTAACATGTGAGCCACGTCAAGTTAGATATCAGATGGTCCGAATCGGACTTAATGACAATAAGCAACCTTTGTTCTAAGAGGAGTTGATCTGTGGTGACCCCAATAAACAGTGGGCTCACACTAAGATATAATAAAGTAGGTTTTGCACTCTGTGTTCCAGAGCATTAGAGCAGTCAAATGTATCAGTAGATAGACTTGGAAGGTACCCTCATAGACACCAAACAAAGATTCGGGCCTCACACTGTCAGTTGGTGGCTCCAACATGTAAACAGATGACCACCCTTGTTGCGTTTAGGATATGCACACGTGGGACTCCAGGGTGACAGAAAGCTATATAATCACCCCACCCGAAATGGAAAAGAGAGAGAGAGAGAGTATTCCACGGACGTTCGCGTGAGGAAATCCACGTTCAAAGAAAGCCGCCTCTCCCACGGTTACACGCAGTGGTCAATAAACGATAATTTTACCTATGAGAGATTTAGATTCGTATTCTTAGTTTTTACAACGATAAAAATACATTAGGAGTGTGTCATGGTTGGTAACATTATGGGAATACAAAGTGAAGCAATACTGCATTATCGTCTTGGGTATGATGTTAAATGACATCCAGCAGTAATGTTTCAGATCGGGAGGTTTTGACGAGCGATATTATTAGTTGATGACAGACAATGTTACGTCAGTTTAGAAATATTTTTTTAAAATGGTGGATGACCATAAAACAGTGCTGAAAAATGCCAGAGGCCACAACAGGGCCTCCAAAACGGTTTCGGGAGTTAGACGCGCTGACTCTGGTGAAAGGAACTTTTCTATTTCTGAGGGTATAGTAAAATCCCCAGGGTTTTATAAGCAGTGGGTTTTGTTAGGTTTACTTTATACTACTTACTGAAATGTACATATGTAAAGTAAATAAAGGCCCGTAACATGAATACTAAGCTGCATATCTCTTCCTTTTCGACTCAGCATCTTTCTCCATAAAATTTGTGTTGCATCAAGTGTTCTCTTCATCTGTGAGGAATCTATCCAGGATTCACCGCCATAGAGAAAGACTGATATTACATAAAAGACCAGCTCTCTTTTTCGTTGCTTCTGCCGTAATTTTCTTGTTTCTTTTAATACTTTGTTTAGCTTTCGGAAACTATTTAAACGGCTTAGACAGTCTGTCTATTTTTTTTTATTATTCTTTTTAGTAATCTCGAGTTTAGGACGAGTCGACTTGCGGCATGTTTTCAGCAAAGCCACGGAATTCAATGAACAAATAAATCGGCCACGTGTCTTGGCAGCACGTGATCTGTTTTGTCCGTGAGTTTGGACATCATTAGGCATTTATTGTTAATTAGCAGATAACAGAACGTTTGTTCGCGTGTGTGCTTAGTGTGTACGAGCATATGTTTGTGTGTGTGTGTGTGTGTGTGTGTGTGTGTGTGTGTGTGTGTCGAGCGCGCGTGCGGTTGGGCGTACGCATGCCTTTTGTCTGTATGTGAGAGCGTTGGAATATTTTTTAACCATTTTTTTTAATTCCCCTCTCCCCATTCACTCCGTTTATATCTTTGAAGGCTGTAATAGAAAAGCATTCGCATGGACACAAATGAGCAAACAACTTTCCTCTGACAGGACGCTGAAAACTTGGCTGCACGCGTCATTAGGTAGCAAAAATAAAATAATATAAAGGAACGATTACACCGGAGACTACACGTGGCACGGCGCATGCGCATGCCGCAGTGACGAGCTAATGCAGCTGAAGGTGTAAAGGAAGGACATAGTGAAGTGTTCGGGCTTTTATAACCGGTTATTATAGTTTTCCTTATAAAAATATAGATATATTTAAATGAAAATAAAACTCGAATAGAACAATACAAATTTATTAGAAAAAAGACATCTGTAGTCTTACTCATTATTAATTAATTAAATGGGTTGATAATGTCCGTTCTCCCTCATTACACCTCTCTTCTTCTTCTTCTTCTTCTACTGCTTCTTCTTCTTCTTCTTCTTATTATTATTATTATTATTATTATTATTATTATTATTCAGATTTATGCATTTATATTTCCGCGTTCAAACTCGATATGTATCACAGGAGATTGAAAGACCGCCAATCTAAAATCTTCAGTACTTTTTGTCATTATTATTATTATTATTATTATTATTATTATTGCTTCCTTGGTTTTTTCTGTTGTATACACATTTCCTTCCGGTTTCCAACTAGAGTCCTAAGGTCAGAAATGGCTTCATGACATTTTCCACTGATCATAATTTGTGAAAAAAAAAAAAAAGTTAACTCGCATTTTAAATAGATAAAGCTATTCGTAATGTGTGAGCTGTACTTGTGAGTACAATTTTTTGTATTTCTTTAAAACATGGACTACCAGGAATTTCTTCAATGAGTCTATCGGAACTTTTAATAATCAATCTGAGGGCTGTAACTACAATTGGAATTATTGATGTCCTCATGTGCCACATTTTTGAGATTTCCACTTCAAGATCCTTGTATTCTGTTTGTTTTTTAAGATATTCAACATTACATTCTGCCTGGATAGCCATGTCGATAAGAAAGCGCATTCTGTTTTTTGTGGTCTTTGATCACGATATCTGAACGATTAGCTTTGATTGCTCCGTTTGTCTCTATTGAAAGTCCCATAAAATTGTTTCAGGTCCTATTTCTGTAATCGGGTCTGCGTGATGTGCATACCAGTTTCTTACAGTTTCCTTCCAGTTATTATTATTATTATTATTATTATTATTATTATTATTATTATTATTATCGTAGTATCAGTAAAAAGTTATGTCAAAGTTTCCTGCAAATAGTTTACCGTTCTATTCGATATCCTTGCTATGTTGGACCATCTCCGCACAGATGAAGAAGAAATTTGAGGCGATAGAAACGTGGTTCTACAGAAGGATGCCGAGAATACCATTGACTGGATATGTGAAAAAAGACTAAGTTTAAGAGAAAATGGACACAAAACAGTTACTTATAGTTAACATCAGGTGAAATTTCAAGGGAAACAGCACATAATCTACCTAACGAGTTTATCTAAATGAATGGCAGAACAGGGGTTTTGGGAAGATAACAGAAAACTAAAAAATGCCAAGAGTTACAAAGGAGTGGGATTTATGGAGAGTTATGATTGCCAACATTCTGAAGGGACACGACATTTAGAACAAAAAATTGTTTTCCAATTTTTATATTTTTCTCGCCTCGCACTGACTTGTATTACTTTATGAAAAAGTGTTTTGTTTTTAAGTCATATAACAAACAATTAATATGAGACTTCCCTCATAAAAAATAAATATCTGTTTTTTCATAATTTATATCCCCCAAAATATAAAAAATCTTTGTACAACCAGTGCCTCATATTGCTTCTCATGTCATAAACAAAAATACAGCAACTTTAATCCTATTTCAGTATAAGTGGGCTATTATTACAACAATAGTGTCATGGGCTTTGTCAAACGATCAATTTAAAATATTATAGATATATCATTTAGTTCTTAATTTTCTTGTTATATATTGCGAGTTTTTATTCTGATTTTTATAGCATAAAAATAAAAAAGCAAGGAGTTTTATTTGAAAGAATAAAGGAAAGGCCAATATTAAAAAAATGAATTTTAAGTTTCAAATATTCAAAAATAGGTTTATATTTATATTTTGTGCGATCTTTTAAAGCAGTTTATGATCAATCTGATTCCTCTTCAACTGTTTTTCCTATTCCAATCAAGGAACAAGAAGGTTACTGACACCTTTGCATATGGTTCTACAACAATTATTACAGTTTTTACTATAGGTCACACGCTTGTAATTTCTATAAATATTTTGGCTAAAACCAGAATCCCCATATAGTTACGTGACAGAGGTATTCCTACTTGATTAATCATTAAAAAAATTGACTTGTTACTTGCTAAAACTCAAGGGAAAAAAACATTTGGTTGAGCAAACACCTTACAGCACTAACGGTGTGTTACTTATCGTCGAACAAATATAAGGACATTAGTCTGAAGATAAATAATGATAATTCCTCATCTCAGAAATTCAGGTTGGAAAAATAGTTTTATTTTGAAAAATCTTATTAAAATACCAATATTACAACAGAATTTGTAAATTTCAAAAATTCAAATATGTTGAAATAGGTTTTTATTTTGTTTTTAGTAAACCAATAACACTGCTTTTAATTCATGCAAATATTATGCCAAAAACTAGGAGCCCCTTGCAGTCAGATGCATCCAGATAGCTCCGTGACTAATCATGAAAATGTGACAAGCAGCTAAATATTAAGAAAAAAAACATTTTGTGAAGCGTTCAAACGCCCTATGGTAGGGTTACTAGAGGGATGCCGACGATTCAGATAAATCTTTTGACGAAGCAACATCACGACTTTGCTAGATAAACTTGCTAACTATTTTCTCAGTGCGAGACACTAAATATTTTCCCTTAGCTTCGCACAAAGCTACACTTCTAGAGCCACTTAATGAGTATCGAATACAGTACAAAGTAGTAATGATTTTTTAAATTCATATGTTAGCTATGACTACACGGCGACATACATCGTCAATAAATTTAGCCAATTCTGCTTCAAGACCAGAATTGTGAAGATAAAATACACTACTTATTAAAATTATTAACGATCTAGAATAATTTGTTAGTATCTGCCCCAATTCATGTCTCCCTTTAGACAGAACATAAAATGGCTGAGTTTCCGGTTCCTTCTAAATGTTACTTCAACTCTGTACTTTTAACGTCGCCACATAGAATTTATACTATTTACTTATTTTTCCTTTTTTTTCTTATTTCATTCATTTTTTTAAATTTTTTCACAATTCACTTATCGTCCAGATAACACTTCTTTCGATCTTTTCTTTCCTGTTTTGAGTTCGGTTTTTGATTCCTTCTAAATTCTACTTAAACACTATACTTCTAATTTCTGTACGTAAACTCTGAAATTTATACTGTTATTGGGTTTGCGATTCTCTCTAATGTCTTTTCCTTCTCTTTCACTCCCATCAGTCTTAGTGACATTATCGCCTTTATTGAAGCAAATTGATTAAAAAATTCATAGTGCCTATTTCCTTACATTGTCTTTATTTCTAGTCCTTCAAGATTTTGAAAGAAGCCAAAGCAATCTCGCTGTGACACACATATAAATGGGATATTTCAAGAGTCAATATTCTTCTTTTATATAGCGTGTGTCTTTTTGAGAGGTGATCATATCTCTCCTTAACTCCCTACCATTTGTAGCTCTAAGCAATTTTTGTCCTACGAATATCCCTCCAAGTCCCTCACATGTCATCCACTTACACAAGCTCGAAATCTAATTTACTCGCTGTTGCCTTCAGAACCTCTTGTGTGTCACGTGAATATCAAATTCTCCAAACCCGCTTTCTCATAATCTATAAAAACTTCCATCTGTCTCTTTCTGATTCTAAAAAAGTGTTCTTTTTGTTCTCATTTTCTTTAAAAGTTCCTCTTTGCTCATATGTTCTGTCCATGGTATTCTTATCATCCTTCTGTTGTACCAAATTTTTGATGCCCCAACTTTTCTCTTCATTTCTGAGGAGATTGTTCAGTATTCATTATCATATAGAATGATAGATATGACATAGGACTTCAGCATTCTTTTCTTTGTTTCTAACGAAATTTTCCTGTTTCTTAATACTTTGTATAGATTTTCCAAGACAACTTTTGCTATTCCAAAGCACCTTCGAATTTCTGTCGTATTTTCTATCCGTCTTTTATATCACATCCCAAATAGTTAAATATTTTACTTGCTTGATTCTTACGTTTCCAATTCATAACAAATGAATGTCTCCCTTGCTAACGACCATACCTTCTACTGTCTTATAACTGATCCTATCTTCTCTATTTCCTTTGATACTATTTTCTAAGAATTGCTGTAGTTTTCTTTCTGTACCGGCCATAAACACGGTGTGATCAGTATATTTTTTGTTAGGATTGTGTACACCAGCATTTTACTATCCTTCAATATTCATCTGTTTTTCGTAATCTATCTATATGGCAGGGAATGCTCGGTAATATAATCACAGATGAAGAGAAAACTAGAGGCAACTGAAATGCCGTCCGACAGAAGGTTTCTGAGAATACCATGAATGGAACGAGTAAGCAAGACAGAAGAAAATGGGAACAAAAACAATACTTAGAAGCAGAAAAAGGGAGCTAAAACTTCTTGGATACATAATGAGGAAATAGGGCTTGGAGAATTTGACACTCATATGATACATCGAAGCCAGAAAGAGGTAGTGGGATGTAGCGGGAACCCTAAGTGGATGGCGGACGTAGGGTTTGATGTGATGTCAAGAAGGTAAATCTTACAAAAGTCTACAAGGGTAGGAAATTGTGGGGAGCTATGATTGTCCTGAATGGGTATAGCACATAAAAGAAGAAGAAGCCTATGCGAGTTGGATCTATCGCGCAGTGACTCGTCATCCGTAACCCATTTCTCGTAAGTTTGTTTTAATTATACCAACAAATAAAAATGAAAAATAAATATATCCAATGAAACAAAGTGATTTTAGTGATAACCTTTGTCTGCTTCTGAATATTATTTAGTTTATTTTCTTTGGGTTTTTTTTTGTTTTTTTTTTGTTGTTTTTTTTTTGTTTTTGTTTTTTTCGTGTGTTGTCTGTTTTGAATCTGAGATCATAATTATGTTTTTATTGCTTAATTATATCGCCTGGGTAATTATGGATATAAACACGATATTTTTTTCTTTCTTTTCCTTTCAATTGCTTATTTGTTTGTGTCCTCATCCTGTGCTTTGTTCTCTGATTTCCCTTTTCGCCGTCATAATTTATATTGATTAATTCCCGCTTCCTACCTCTGGCGCAGTTACAAAGATAAAAAGACACAGAGATTTCACTGGAAAGAAAGAAAGAAAGAAAGAAAGAAAGAAAGAAAGAAGATAAAATAAGAGGGAATGTGTGTATGAATTTAAATGGGAGATTTAAATGAAAAAGTGTGCGGGTGGTTATTACTTGTATTCCAAAGACAATACTTGGCTATGAAGACACACACACAGAGAGAGAGAGAGAGAGAGAGAGAGAGAGGGAGAGAGAGAGAGGCGAATGGGCATGTGTTTAAATTGTAGAAAGTGGAGGAGAGAGAGAGAAAGTATCTAATTTGTATTCAAAAACACCCATACTTGGTTAGAAAGAAAGATATTAAGAGTGAAGAAAAAGAGAAAAAAAGATAAAGAAAGAGATGATGATAAAGAGAGAGAGGTGGAGTGAGAAAATAATAGAGGGTGAGTAATATAGAGCGTGGCGTGTTTAAGTTAAAAAGGAGAAAGTGCGAGAGAGATTGTGGTTACCAGTTCGGAGCTACAAATTTTGCAAAGAGAAAGAGAGGGATGTAGAAAGAGAGAGAGTGGGAGATTGTATGCGTGTGTATGTGTGTGTGAGTGTATCAGAGTGAGTGAGTGAGTGAGTGAGTGAGTGAGTGAAATTACGTACAAAAAGATGCAAGTTGGGAGTGGTAAATAGGAATCACCGAAAAAGAAAACGAAGGAGGAGAGAGTAAAAGAAAGAAAAAATAAGAGAGGGCGAGAGAGAGAGAGAGAGAGAGAGAGAGAGAGAGAGAGAGAGAGAGAGAGAGAGTGAAGCATAGAAAAAGAAAGGGAGAGGGTAAAATATTATCTAGTTAAGAGGATTTATTTTTGCAGGTATTTGAATCTCTGTTACTGAAAAGAACCCCCAACTCGCCCCCACACGCACACACATTTGTGAGAATGGTAATTATATTAAAAGCGACACGATCGACTGGCTATTCATTAAGAAGAAATCTCTGTCAACGGCGGTCTCGTCGTGTGAAGCTCCAGAGACAAGGGGAGGGCAGAGGAAGCTGCCGAGGGTTGAATGTCGATAATAAATAATGATTTAAATAAAACAGAGGAGAAAAAAACATTTGCCTGACTGTTGTTTTACCAGGGTTAAGTAGCCTTTTGGAAGAAAAGACTTGAGTTGTTATTGTGGCTTAAAGATAAAACATCTAACTCCAGTTTATAGCCCACTTATCAAGTTTTAGGATTTGGGAATTATAATAACGACGCTTTGAGCATATCTTGAGTGAGTTAGATATTAAAAATGTAAGGTGTCTATATTTTGCAGCCAGTCTAGATGTTGATGTTTCAGCCCAGGTAATAAGGCAATGTTTCGAATGCTATTTTTATTTCAGTGAGAAAACTGCTAAAATTGGCGTAACACAGTCCTCCACGACAAAATTTAAGAGAGAAAAGGAAATGAATGCAATAAAAAGAAACAAAATCAAATGCAATGATCTGCCTGATATTCAGAAGCAGACAAAGATTATCACTAAAATCACTTTGTCTCATTTATTTTTCACTTTTATTTGTTGGTATAATTAAAACAAACTCAGATCATTTGCAGACATCTATGCCGACGATACGATTAGATATGGGCGCACCTCTAAAACTCTCGATGACTAGAGACTGGCTACTGATCTCTCTTAAGATCTAGTACAAACTACCCAATGGGGAAAAAACTGGCTGGTTATATACAATGCCTCGAAGACCAAGCTAATTACGTTCCATCATCGCCGATCTAACCCAGAACTACCACCAATCAAGTTCATCTCGGGGAAGCACTGTGCCTTGAAAGAATGTTGGGCTTGAATTTAAGCACAAACTAGACTGGCATCAAGATTGCATCAATTTACAGTTGAGCTAGCTAGAAGTTCTATGCTAGCAGTCTCTTTTCTCGCGCTCTTCGCTTGTGGAACATCCTTCCGGCTTCCATGCTTTCCAGCCAACTTAAATCCGCAAGGATTTAAATGCAATGTCAATGGCTATCTACTGTCTCTCCTTGCTCATTAATATAACCGCATTATTTATACTCAATAGCCTCAAGAATGAATTAAGACATAACCTTTACGCCCACCTAATCAGGATAATAAAATAGACCTTACTACCCGTAATTCACCACAGACCAGCATATAAAAATAAACTCAAAACACAACTCACAAGTCCTGAAGATTGCGCTGAAGCATGAAATATACTGTCGCTGCCTGGTGTTGATCTCAAGGTTCCGTTTTATATATATATATATATATATATATATATATATATATATATATAAGTGAACATTGAAGTCAACTACTCAGAAGCGACAGGCTGTTTCATGTTCACTTTTATATTTATATTTACATAGGCTCTATCTCTGATATTGAGCATTTCATCCCATAAATATAGCACATCTTAAAACTATAAATATATATATATATATATATATATATATATATATATATATATATATATACCCAAGTATAGGATTGGTGTATACGGAATAAATTCCAATAACCAACAAATACTATACTTAAAAGAGTGCTCAATACAGAGTAGAGCAAATATAATCATTTATTCGAAAAATTATAACATCGCAACGCATATGGATATGTAAGATAGATACGGTTGATCCTCGACTTGAAGATTGTAATCAATAGGGCATCATTTCTTCGGGTCTTCGTTCCTCATTGCAAAGGTTCTGAGGAAGAAGCGTTCTGACTCTGACAAAGGGTGTCATCGGGGATTGACGGCCAAAGTCATCGACTATGGAATCTCTGGGAGAGTCTTCCCAACTACCAAGTCTTTCCTATCAGGTAAGTCTATGAAGGTCGGTGTTAATCGCTAGTCCTCTGAGGCATATGAAAACAATCATGGCTTTCTACGAATCTCTCTCTCTCTCTCTCTCTCTCTCTCTCTCTCTCTCTCTCTAGTCCTACCTTCTTTCTGCTTTATATTAATGATCTGCCTAAGAGCATTCTCAGATCTTTAGGAAATATATATGCCGATGATACCACAGTGAATGAGTTCACCTCAAGTTATCTAAACGACCAGTGCCTGGCAGAACTCTCCTCTGATCTAAATGTCACGGCTCAATGTGGGAAATACTAACTTGTATCATTCATAACCCCAAAACAAAGCAAATACTGAGCAAACCCTAAACCCGATCCAATCCTAATGAGCCTCAATGAAACGCCTATTTGGTATGACGCTCATTCCAGACCTCAAATAGAACTCGTGCCATCGCTAAAGATTATGGAAGAATAGTCGGTTTCTTGTATCGCTCTAGAAAATTCCTTTTGCTATGTTATGTCTATACAAAAGTCAGAACAAACTATGAATTCAGTATTTCTGCTATATCTGGACTAGTGATGCCCATTTCTCACTGACCAGCATTGTCAGAGTTCAAAAGTGAGGCCTTGTGGGTGAATAAATATTTTCCATCCTTATCAGACAGCCCCTCCTTGTTCTATCGCTATTTTATGGCAAATGTTCTAACCATTTAATTCCTTAGTCTCACCAGTTCAAACCTTCAAAGCCAGGACTCGACATGCCATGTTCACGGTAGCAAATAATTCCCATTCCTTTCATTTCCCACTGGTAATGAGTAAGTTCCACTCTGACAGCTTATCCCAGGAACTGTCACTTTATGGAATAGACACTCTAGAAGATGCTTCCCTGGTCACAACAATCTTAACATGTTAAACGATATCTAAGCTACATATCCTAATAAAATGTATTTCTTACCACACACTCCCCATTACTTAGAACGATCTCTAATAACCCTCTGCCTTTACTGGCTCTTGGGACTTTTATTGGGCGAAGTAAACAAAAATTACAAATACACTTCTGAAATACATTTTACATCCAGCTCGGTCATTTTCCATTTAAGTCCATAACAAAATCTCTAAATCTCTACGTTCAATTTTATTCACATGTATTTTTTGTATTAATGTTCGCCCAGTACAAGGCTCAAGAGCCGCTCATGATAGAGTGTTACTGAGTGGTGTTGTATGAGGATAAGTAAAGGTAAGAACTGGAGTACATGTAGTGATGCAGGAAAGATAATTGTTGACACTAGATTTGAAGAAGCCAAGATTGTAGTTATTGGGAAAACATCCTGCCGGGATTCTATTCTTAGGAACAAGCTGTCCGAGTTGATCTTACTTTTTACTAATGGAATGCGAAGTGAATGTGGATGATTCACCCTTGTGTACGTAGTATGGCGGGTACAAGTTGCAAGGATTACGGTTGCTAGGACTAATGAATGTAACTCGTTCTATGCTATAGAAATAGCGTTAAGGCAACGGGAAGTTCTCGTTGTTTCGTTTCTGTACTTTGCTTGTGTCACAGCAATTACATCAATAGGACACTTTTTGTTGATTAATTAGTTCAATACCAGTCGATTCACCGACGGCAAAGTGATCAAATGTCAATCCAATTTTTTTTTTTGTTCATTTAAAATACTACATTTTATTCAATTCAAATGCAGGAGTCAAAAAACTGACTTAAAAAGCCACAGAATTCCTCTTATACTTTTTTTTCTGTCAGCTAGGGGTTGTTGCCAACAGAAATGTAAATCAATCACACACGCCAGTGATACACACATGGGCATTATATACACGCATTCAATGACACACACAGACAAAGAGGCGGACAGAGAATCAATGCTTGCTTTATAATATACATTTATAAATACGAAGATTATTACTTTTTGCCATTTTTATTGTTGCATTAGTTGTACCTTGGAAAAAATGTTCATAAAACAAACTAAGATGACTCGTCAACGGTACGTCATATATTGTTTGTTTTATTATTATTATTATTATTATTATTATTATTATTTATATATATATATATATATATATATATATATATATATATATATATATATACTCTTTTGAATTTACGAGCATTTGAAGCCACATTTTGCTTTGTGTCGTCTGCTTCTTCATTATTTACACATTAACAATTTCGGAATCAATTCGTCAGTGTCAGAGTTTTTAATTGACGGTTATCTTCTCTTCACTTATATTTTTTTCCTTCTTTCATTCTTGGGTGTATTTTTATTCGTTTAATTTATCTTGTTTTTTTTTCTCATGTCAGTTTTCCTTTTCTTTTATTCATTTATTAGCTGAGTCAGGCACGAGGCTACATTAATGGCTGAGTAAATGAGGATCTCGTCTAATAAACTAACGAATTAATGAACCCGCTAAAGATCGTGCTACATTAAGCGTCCTAAGTTTTTCCCCCAAGAAAGTAACCACAAGAACAATCTTGGGTGCCCAATAAGGAATGAATTAACTTCACGATAAAACAGTATTATCAACTCCTCCTCGGTTAGACACAGTACAGTTGTTTACTGAACTTCAATTAGAAGGTTGCCTATTTTGAAAATATTCATTGTTAATCCTTTCAAAGGATGAGGATAGTTCATTTTAAAGAATGGTATTTATGTGAATGAAATTTAGGTGATTAAGGGATTGAATATGTTCAAACCCACCTTCTTGATTTTCCCTCCTTAGCACCACGGTAAGATGGGTCCCAGGACGATTGGTGGAATATCCGAAGACGAAATTACTATACGAAAAAAAAACAGTTTTTCTCTAGCTGCCACCAAAGGCAGAATTGATTCTACGCTACTATTTAATTTATAAACCTCCAATCTCCCGATCAGAGACTTTACTGCCAGATGCACTTTATCGTCATGACCAGGACTGGTTTTTATCTAAATAACAACGACAATAGATTTCTTCTATTCTCTATTTTTTTTTCTTCATCTCATTTTTCTCTTTCGTTTTCTTCAATCACAAATGTTTCTCCTTTTCTCATTCACATTTCTATCTTTCTTTTTTTCGTCTAAAATCTCGTAGAAGACCAACTGCGCGAATATTCCTCCCTCCAAGAAAAGTTAAGACAACCTGTGTGACATGCACTATTGTTTTTTAAAAAAAAGTTTCTGGTTTCAAAAGTCTTATGGCAGAGCACAAATATAACATCCGACTTGCTGGCCAACAAATCGTTTCACACAACTCTCACAGCTGGTGCAATGGATAGCGGTTCAAAATGAGTAATCGGAGAGCCGAGTTCGAATTCATTCAAGTCCATTATATTGACTTATGTGCAAATAGATTTTGTAAAGATATAAATTCATCTCTTTACCCTCAGTTATTTGCTGAAAAGCAAGGTATACTCGCCTTTCTAGCTAAAACTTGTGAGTAATGGTCATAATTGCTCATCGAGACGGCAGCCAATATATATATATATATATATATATATATATATATATTGATATTGATATTGAACAGGAATAGAAATTTATATCCTTTGTTTCCTATTAATGACTGGGTTTCCGGTTCCTTTTAAAGTTTTCTCATTCTCTTTCAGTTTTAGTAACCCCTTGCGACTTAGTGACATTTTCTCTTTGTTTGAGATAAAATGATTAAAAAATACACAATAAGTCTAATACCTTGTTAGCTGAACATTTATCCGAAAATTTATATGTATAATTTCCAACCTATTAATGAGTATTCACAATAGAATTAGGTGCCTTGTCACTAAAGAAGATTATGTTGAAAAACAAGTAATGTTTGTCTCAAATAAATACTTTTTTTCCTGATTGAGCTTATTGATGTGCCAGTGTATGCACGCCATTTCCGCAGAATATATTTACGTTTCACTGGTTGATAAAAAGATATTCATAATTCACTCATTCCATTTGTGCATATATATATATATATATATATATATATATATATATATATATATATATATATATATTCATACGGGTTTCTTTAAATAATTTAGACATATCATGTCGATTAGCTTTTATTGTGATCCTTTCAACCAAACCTGTTTGAATGAAAATATGGTGCCTACACACACACACACACACACACACATACACACACACACACACACATATATATATATATATATATATATATATATATATATATATATATATATATATATAGTATTCTCGCACACACCTTTACCCGAAGCTAAAGGGGATTCTTACCAGTTGGTCAAATAGAAACAAAGATGTGCACCTCTGTAAACACCTGTATCGAATGGACACGTTCCCATCACAATAACAAATACAGTCTGCGGTTGGTCATGTGAACACACGTGGACCAATCAGATGTACCGCTTTGCTTCACTGCTTTCATATTGCTTTCATATTTAAGTAATTTTCTTGTCTATTAATGAGCATTAAATGATGACCGTCGTCATTTTTTTTTTAAATTCAAATCAGCCGTAGTTTTGTGTTCGATTTTCCCGCCCAATCCTAATTTCTTTTTATTGTGTTTCGCTTTTTATTTTTCATGGACTCATGCACACACGCGGCATGTTGTTTCTAATCTTTCGTGTTGAGTCAACATTAAAGATGACAAAATGACATTTGACGTCATTGCCTTTTAACCCTTTGTCGGGTGTTTGATTTTACGAACTTCCTAGACACAACCTAAGGGTCTGTAAAAAGTTATTTTAGGATAATAACCGATTGAAAATGGCACTCGCAAACCATTAAATGACTCAAGAGAAACAGGTTATTCAAAAGAAAAGAAAAAATAAATTAAAATACTAAATGTCTTTCTTTTATATGACATGTCCATTCAGGATGTAAGTGATCTTGTAGCTCTTAATAAATTTGTCTTTTTTGTTATTTCACCCAGACCCTATTCTGCCATCCACTTGCTCAAGCTCATTAAGTGTCACGTGCTGCTTTCCTTTGTCCCTCTTTCCCTTTATCCGCCCTGTGAGTGTCAGATTTTCCAAACCCTCCTTTCTCTTTACGTATCCCAGAAATTTCAGCTGTTTCTTCCTGAAGTTAAATATAAGTTCCTTCTTTGTTTGAATCCTCTCCCAAACCTCATCGTTGCTCACATGTTCGGCCCATGATATCCTTAGCTGCCTTCTGTAGAACCACACTTCTGCTGCTTCCTGTCTCTTCTTCATCTTTGAGGAGGTTATCCAACATTCGCTGCTATGCAGGATGACAGATATCACACAACAGTTCAGTATTCTTTTCTTTGTTTCCAAAGAAACTTCCCTGTCTTGTAATACTCTGCTTAGCTTTTGAAATGCTTCTTTGGACATCCCAGTAAGTGTTCGGATCTCAGTGTCTCACTTTCCGTCCTCTGTAAGAACATATCCTAAATATTCAACATTCTGTACCTGCTTGATTTTAGTGTCCCTGGCTTATAAATTGAATTCTTTTTACTGATGACCATGCATTCTGTCTTCTTATAGTTTATGTTTAGTCCCTTCATCTCTTTCTTCTGTAGGATGACTGTAGTTCCCCTTCCATGTCTGCTATCAGCACTGTGTCATCTGCATATATTAATTTATTAAGATTATGTCCACCAATGATGAATCATGGTACGATTTCCAATTCTCTCAGACTTGCCTTGCTGTATAGGTTGAATAAGTCCGGTGAAAAGACTCATTCTTGCCATACACCCCTATCTAATTTTGTCCGATATGATCACTTTTAATACGTTGGACAAATTACAACAATTATGTCAACTTCTTTTTCTATGTACCGTGTCCCGTTAGCGATCACAACTCTCCCCGATTTCCTGTCCTTTGAATCGATTTTGTCTTTTTGTTATCTCTCCTAAACTGTGTTCCGCCACTAACTTACTTAGGTAGGTTATGCGTTATATTCACTGTCCCTCTTGCTTTCAATATACCCCGTGAGTATCAAATATTCCACGCCCTCTATCTTCATTGTTTTCCATAGAAATTCAATCTGTCTCTTCCTGATTTTTTTTTAAGCGTTTCACCCCAAGCAAGGCGGGAAGCCACTAGGACGCAAGGGGTTACAGAAAATCTGGAGCAAGATCAGATAGGAGTGATAGAAGAAAGGATGAGGAGAAGAGTAGTGGATAGATCAAGCAACTGGAGATACAGAGGCCACTGAGAGAGAGGCCAGTGGGAGAGAGAGTACCGGAAACCTCTTCCTAAACAAGAAACAAGGCGTAAGCCTCTACTCATGTCCAAGAGAAGGGGGAGGAGTGTTGACCGGGCGGTAGGAAAGCCATTAAGTGTAAGTGTTCTTTTTGCTTCTATTTTCTCTAAAGCTTTGTCATTGCTCACATATTCGGTCCATGGTACTCTTAATATCATTCTGTAGGACCCCATTTCTTCTGAGTCAGGTTTCTTCATCATTTGGGAGTGGATTCTTAGAGAATTCATTGTCATGATGTCAACTAATAATCGCAAATATTCTGATGTTATTGATACCCATCACAAAGAACGGTATCAAATAACAGAATCTACACAACTTTCAATATCAGCAACAACTAAAATGGATAGTACATGTCACTGGAAGAGAAAATAAGAACATAATCGAGATGTTGATGTTACGCACTACTTCAAACAGAAGACCAGGAAGGAAGCCAATTTCATGCCTAAAATGAGTGGTAGCTGTTACTGGACTTCAGAAACTTATTTTCCTGAAAAATTGTTTTAAGAGAAAGATTTTTAGAAATTTCAATCGAAAGTAGCACTTTCTGTTTGATCAATGAATGCCGAATGTTTCCTTATAAGGAAACGGCTAATATTGCGATTATTATTACCAATGGGTACATACAATATGCCCTCATTTTTTTTTTATATGGCCAAAAACAATTTACTCACTAAAAAGATGTAACTTCGTTTCGGTGCATTAAGTTGCCCCTCAACTGGTGAAAACAAAAATGGTTATGAACAATTCTATTTGTAAGCAAGCCTCACGTGGGACGTCACTTACTTTTTTCTATTTGTTTGGAAAAAGAAAAAAGTAAATTTTAAGAGGAGTGGTATTGAGCCCTCGTTTAAATTAATGCTGTGAACGTTTGAATTTATATATTATTTTCGTTCGCATTAAATTCTGATATATATATATATATATATATATATATATATATATATATATATATATATATATATATATATATATATATATATGAAGAAAAATATACAGAAAAAACAAACAAAAAAAATTCAACATGAAAAGACGATGGACATAAGAACACAACTAATCCAAACAGATAACTGAAATTTTTATATAAGATCAGCGTTCCGTTTAAATATGATCACGTCGTCGTCACGTGGGCGTGTTGTGAAAATGTATTCGAAGATGATTTCAAAATATTAAAATATTAAACAAGTTCGATTGAATTTTATATGTTCTAATGTTAATTATGTTTTATGAATATGACCTGATGATGGTCTAAAATAGACCGAAACGTCCGACGTTGACTTTATATTAACATTAATACAGCATAATTGCATATTAAGATTTTTGTTTGTTTTTTCTGTATATTTTTCTTCATACTGTCGGATATATATATATATATATATATATATATATATATATATATATATATATATATATATATATATAGGGGAATGGATTAAATCCGACATATTGTTATTTTGTTTAAACTTTATTTTTGATTGATACTTATATTCGAATAGAAAGCTCTGTTTTTTTTTAATTAAATAGTATTTTATCCAACTTCATCTACTAGCATGGATATACGAGAAATCTTGTCAGAAAAATATGCATCCTCCGTGTGGAACCGTCATTGGATCTGAGGTGAAGATTCCCCATGCGAGTTCAAATTCTACCGTAGGAAACTACCGATAGCAGCAAGAACTAGAATGGATAATACATGTATCTCGAGGAGAGAATAATGCCATAATCAAGATACTGACATCCCACACTACTTCAAATAAAAGGGTAAAAAGGAAACTTTATACAGTGTAACCCGGATGTAAGAGAGTTGTCGGGACCGGAGACGAAGTCTCTTATATCCGGGTTTGGTCTATTTTATATACATTAACACAGGCTCTAATTTGGGACCAGAGACAATCTCTCTTATATCCATGTTTCTCTTATATCCGGGTCTCTTATATCCGGATTACACTGTATCAATACTGGAAAGAGCGATAATAGTTACTGGACTTGAGTAAGCTATTTTTCTAAAAAAAAAACTTTCTAAGAGAAAAATTTTACAAATTTCCACTGAAAGTAGTATTGCCAAATGTTGTAGGGAAATCATTATCATCACAATTCAGTCTTGCTTGGTGTGTTAGTGGGATGTGCAACGACGTCTCAGTTAAAAATAAACAAACTGGTAAAACTATTTTGTAACTTTAGCTTAAAGAAGCAACCATTTGGTTAAAAATGATTTACAGGAATGGTTAACAAGTGGTTGATGTTCCTCATTCCTGTAAATCATAAAATCAATCTTTGTGGATCAAAAGGAGGGGGAGCCGAAATCAGTATTTGTAGATTAGTTATTTTGATTCAAGGCACCATTAGTTCCCTAAAAAAAAAATTAGTTCCCTAAAAAAAAAAGCATAACAAGGAAGTGTTAATTTTTGCTCAAATTAAGCAAGACATTAGTCGCTAAAAAAAAAGGAGGGGAAATATTCCATATATGTAAATCTTTTATTTTAATGCGGGGACGGCAGGCTATCATTAAATAATGAACACCATTTTGGGTATATTAAGAAAAAACGACACTCAAAATAGGAAGGATGTCTATTTCGACACCCCTTTCTTCTCGTGTTCATATCGCATAAAAATTGCGTATATTTAAAACATAGCTTGTTAATGGGCAGTTCGGATGCACAGGATTTATTTAATGTAAAATCTTCTTTTTTTTTTTTTAAACTTTCCTCCTTCTCTATCAATAAATAAACCATTTGACAAGAAGCGCTGAAGCATTTTTCGTATTGTTCTTATTCCATTTGTCGAAGCTTGTAAACGATACAAAATCACAGGTTCTTTTTTTTGTTATGAAGTTTACAGAATACTCAGTCGACCGTTTCGTACACCTGCAGGCATTTCTCTATAACAGCAACAACAACTACATAAAAGTAAAAAATGTTTAAAGTGGACTGATTAAGAAAGAAATTCGCTTTTTTACAAACAATAAATTGGAGAATATTTTCACGCCAAAGCTTCTTATTTATTTTAGTTTGTGCATCACTTTTGCGTTTCAGGCTTTTCGTAAGCTTATATTGTAGATTCTGTCCCTTAACTAATGTCTTTATTTTCACACACACACACACACACACACACACACACACACACACACACACACACACACACACACACACACACACACACACACACACACAGCAAAAAAAAACACGCGCGTGCGCACAAGAATTTACTAAAACATACACAGAGAAGTTTTGAACAGCGAAGCTACTTTTTTAAAAAGTCTAAAAAAAAGTAGTTTCCCTGATGTAAAAAAGAGAATATGGTTCGATTCCTGGCCTGTTAGAGAATTTACTAAAAGCATTACAACCACACAAAAAGCAGTCTTAGACAAGTTTTGAAATTTGTCTGTATAGCCCTGCTACAACACCAGCACCTCATAAATTCAATGACTCTTCGGGCAAAAGCAGGAGATGCATGTCATTAGATGTCTTCAATTCTTAGCACTTCAGCTTAAAGATAGATAATTAATTACTTAACTACTCCTTTCAAATAGACATACATACACAAATACATACATATATATATATATATATCATTTCAGAGTGTTTGGTGTCAATCTGAAGACAGTGCAGAGAATTCGGAAAGAATTGGATAATATATTCAGTCAACAACATGGTGTTTGAAGTGATCCCTAGTGATGGCGACGTTATGCCTCCATTCATCTTCACCTCAGACCCAACACGGCGGCCGACATCGTGTCTTAGGGATGTAGTTCTGCCCTGGGTCAAGAGGGTGGCTACTGGTAAACAATATATCTGGAAACAGGACTCTGCACCATGCAGCAAAAGCCGGAAAACCCAGTTATAGCTGTCAGACAATTACTGCAACCACAACAGCTCTTACATCTGGTTACCTAACTCCCCCGACTGTAACCGACTTGATTATTATGTGTGGGTGCGAGAGACCAAACAAACTTTTGTAACACCAAAGGTTAACTGAAGGCAAGGATTATGGTAGCATTCACCAACTTAAAGAGATGCAGAAGATTCCGAAGTCGTCTGGACGCTGTAGTTGAAGGAAATGGTGATTTTATTGAATAAATTTACTATTTCAAGATATTTTTGTGTAATCCTGGTAAATATACGTGTTAAAATGAGATGTCAGTGTCATTTTCATTCTTGCATAATTTAGGCAATCGGTTATCCATCGCACACTGTACACTAAAAAAAATACAACAACGTCGGTGTGGCCAACAAACAACTTGCCAGACGACCTAAAGGCTTAGACAATAAATCTCTCGAACAAGAAAAGAAAAAAAAAGAAACTAAAAACTATATACCTACCTACCTACGCAAAAAAAGTGCTCAACGCCTACACTAGCGAAACAGAACAAAAAACACATCCGAACATCAACACTCAATGAAGGACAACTCGATTTGCTAGTCAAGTTTCACGCTTTTGCGATCATCAGGCAACTACAACTATATATAGCCATGTCTAAAAGCATAAAACCATCTGGCAAAAATGGGCATTTCTGTATTATTTTAGTACATTGCATCTTCCACTTTTAGTTTATGTAAACAAACTACAATATGACATCATCTTCAAGTTTGAAACGCAGTAACAATGAGTTTTAGCTTGCTTGAAAGCTGTGAAGTTATTCTAAAAAATAATTCTTTTACACCTTAAATATGAACAGGAAGTATTCAATTAGTGGCATTCAAATAGTAATATTACAGGGAGAGGTGCACTCAGTGGGTGCAATCTCCGTCCATATGGGTTGTAAGTTAAAAATGTGTTCCACTTCACAACGCTATCACCGAGAACCAAGATAATGACCTCCGTTCTTATCGAAAGAAAAGTGGGCACCCCAGCAAAGAACACCCTAGAGATGTTCGCACCAGCAGATCTATCATTACACGATCTCAAGTTCATCTAAAATGTTCGTCTTGCTCGGCTTCTCCGGAGTATAGATGTGAACCCTAGGACAGTTTCTTCAAGACTGATTCATGAATTTCAACTATTATCTTAGAAACCTAGCTAGCAAACTAAGATTAACTGTGAGGATGAAAAAGCGCTTGACACTCGTCCAAAACCATAAACACTGGAGAGAGGGATAATGGGCAAACATTACTAATGTTCACCCAATACAAGGCCCAAGAGCCAGTCAAGGTAGAGGGTTACTGTGTGGAGTTATATTGGCATAGGAAAGAATAAGCGTTAGGATTATATAGCTGAAGCAGGCATTAGACGGAACCGGAAACCTAATCGTAAACAGGAAACAAGAGATAAACCTCTACTCTTGCTCAAAAGACAGAGGAGGACTGTGAACTGGACGATAGGCGAACCTATCTATTCCTACTGGTGGAGGAGAGAAAAAAATAAAATAAATAGTGATTTAAATGTCAGAGTTCAGGTGCGGACGTTAGTAGTACAGAGCTGTATCAGATTTTAGAAGGACCTGGAAACCCAATCCGAAACAAGGAATAAACTCTTTTCATGTGTAAAAGACCGGAGAGGAGTGTGAACCAGGTGATAGGTTTGCCTATGAACTTCTCAGACACGAAGAACATCCGCAATAAAGCAATGCTGAATCGTGCATTTAAGCTACATTCTTCTCGTCCTAGATTTTCAAAAAGTTCATATCTACTAAGTTTTACATCCAAACGTAAACAAAGCAACTTCTAAAGAAGTAATGGATTTTTTATTTATTAATCCGACGCACCTTCATCACTTTAAACGTTATTTTTAATGAACACACATAATGGCATCCATCGACGGTATGGTTATCCACTAAAAATATCATTTAAAGTGAGAAAAAAAACGGTCAGAATAATAAATAAAAATGTCAATACTTCTTTAATATATATATATATATAATCTTTCAACCAGGGAGAGAAAGAATTTTAGTAAATAATTTTAAAGTCAGGAACTGTGCTGTGAATGTCTTTCAGTTTTTTACTACTTCTTTCAACAAATAGAGATATGATGAATCCAGGATGCACTAGATTTTCGTCCATTAGCAATATACCAGGAAACCTCTAGGAAAGAGTTATGGTGAAAATATACGATAAAAAAAATGATGAAACGCTCTCCCAATCAGATGAGCTTGGAAAGAATGGTTTATATTTTCTGGGTCCTGGAACGATCATGAATAGTCATATGTATCCGAAAGATAAACCAGATTCACATACACATTCATGGACACAGGACATTTATGCCTGATGATACTCAAAGCCCCAAATCAAAGAAATATCTTAAGAATATCAAATTCACTACATTGGAATGGTCTGGCAATAGCCCTGACTTCAATCACATAATAAATTTGTAGAATAACTTGAATAATAAGGTTGCAAACGAGCCAGTCAATGGCAGGGTTCTTGTGCACACTATCAAGGACGCTTGAAACACTGGGATTTCTGCAGATTATTGGCATAGACTCATAGTCATCACGCAGCGCTGTATTGAAGCTGTTATCAAGGGAAAAGGTTGTCATGCATAATACTAGTTTATACTGAAATTAATCTTAAAATGCTTTTAATAAATTTTATGCACAGTATTTTTATGTTATTGTGATTTTTTTTATGTTTTTGTTGAAAAATGTTGGGCGATTTAAAACTTTTGTATATACAACTATATATATATATATATATATATATATATATATATATAGAGAGAGAGAGAGAGAGAGACAGAGAGAGAGATTTAATGTAAATAGATGACTTATATTTAGATTTTAAAAAATTCACTCATGCATACACACACAGAGAGACAGACAGACAGACACACACACACACACACACACACACATATATATATATATATATATATATATATATATATAATTACATTGTTTAAATTTTGCCAAAATTACGGGGAAACATTATTCAATATCGAATACAGAGCGTTAGTAGGTCTTGTATTACAACTTTTTGCGCAGGTTCGATCAATAGTCTATTGGGAGCGTCCGAGAGCTGGAAGTTTAAGTCTAATGTTTTAGATTATTTATATATATTTCAGTGGTGATGTGGTTGAAGGCAGTACAACAGGAAGTAGTTTTCGCGTCTGATGTTGGAAATGAGCTCTTATTATTTTTCTTTAGCTTTTTATCTTATTCTAGAAAAACGAATATTGCAACCTTCATCCACCATTTAATTCCTTTTCGTTAAGCTTATTGCATAATAGATATAATTTGTCTCCATACAAATGACGGACTTATTTTCCCGTGCGTCTACATGCATGCTCAGAATCAGTCTAGCATCTGTGCTCTGTGTCTGGGATCCCAAAGTCATATCACAACATTTCTCTTGCTATTTTCAAGACATTTTTATCATCTCTTTCTTCCTCTTTCACACCCACACACAAACACAAACACAAACACACACACTCTCTGTCTCTGTCTCTGTCTCTGCCTCTGCCTCATCTGTCTGTCTGTCTGTCTGTCTCTCTCTCTCTCTCATTTTCTGATCCTTGCTATAGCTGAGTCTACGCCTCGGCAGATCTGTTTTTTTCCTTTTTTTATAATTATGAAACCCGGTTTCTACACGATTTGATTGGGTATTCGATTTCGATGTCAAAGTCTTGTAGAATTTATTTTCTTTCGAAACAGTCTCTGATTTATCTTGTTGGGGCAACAGAAATATGGTTCTACGGAAGAAACTTGAAGAGTACACTCAGAGAACAGCTGAAACATCGTGAATATGGCAACGAAGACGAGGACAGCCGTCCAAACAATATAGTTACAATACTTCATCTCAGAAATATCGACAGATATATATAGATAGCGGCTTGGATTGAGGAATCGCAGAGCCGAGTTCGAATTCCAGCCGAATCCATTACACTCACTTACGTGCTAATACCCTTGGCAAAGGTATGTATCCTCTTCATCTCCCTCCAGCTATGGGTAAAATAGCAGGACAGACTGGGTTCTATAGCCTTGGATGGCAACTGGTCTAGGAGAAGGACAACTCTGAATTCAAAACCTGCGGAGGGTCGTTTGGGAACCTTGTGGCATGCATTCGGTGCACCAGGTTTCTGTATTCGTCCCTCCAAAAAGTGTGGCTGGTCCTGCACGAGGCCTTCACCACTATAATCAAATCTCATGTGCCGGTGTCGGGATGTCGGTTTCCTGGGGACTTGTCGGCCTGACCCTCATACGTCGAACGCGACGGGAGAGTCGATTATATATATATATATATATATATAGAGAGAGAGAGAATATCTGTCTATATTTCTGAAATGAAGTATTGTAAATATTTATATTGTTCGGACTGCTGTCTTCATCTCATTGACTGAACCTGTGCGTAACGAAGTAGGCTTTGGGGAAATTATAAACAAAAATGGCACGTATACTTACAATGAGAACGAGATCACTGAAATTTCTACAGTACATAATGAGGAAAGAAAGCTAGGAGAATTTGATTCTCACATGGCATATTGATGGCAAGAGAGCCAGAGGAAAGCAGCGAATAACCTACCTAACGATCTTGTGTAATTGTTTGAAAGAACAAGTATTCGAAGTGATAGTAAAAAGACAAAACTTACTAAGAGCCACCAGAGACACACAAATCGTTTTCACAGTTCGTTTGCATGAGTATTCTTAATCTGTCGTGGTTTTATTTATATTTGTCTTGATTCTACTTGCTACATTTACTTATAATGAAGTTTACAATCTATTTTTTTCTCTGCAAGTGGTGCAAGGCCTATAATCGGGAGATTAGAGGTTTTGAGGAGCGTGCAACCACATCTTAATTGCTGTTGTTCCCAAGTTCACACTGACCCGGTGTGATAGCAACTATTAACCTGTTAGGGTCCCACCTATGGGCAAATAGTGAACCCCGAGACAAAAATCAAAACACTACGGAAGTATAAAAATATTATTATATTAAAAAAATACCTGCAATACATTTTTATAGTAAAATTACCAACAATACATTTTATAGAACTAGAATTGTTTTTTTCAATCCTCACAATATTTAGTATTATTGAAGTTATCTCTAACATTTTTGACGAGATTTACAAACTCTACGTTTCGTCCAATTTCGCAAACCAGTCGATGAAATATGAATAAGCTGTTTTGTTTGGAAAATACTTTGACAAAAAGCCTACTTCGCGGTTTAATAATTTCATTAATTAAGTTTAATGTTATAGGACTTCATGGTAAACATTTTTTAAGAAAAAATCTTCTTTTTTTTTTGCTTTTTAACGGCGAAGAATAAATTCTTAGGATTTCTTACTCTTGAGCATGCAACATACAACTGGCCATGCGTAAATATTTCTGTCTAAATCCAAATTCTAACTTTTTGACGCGTTTAGCCTTGTGAGTTGTCACGCAAGCTATGGTTCGAACTGGAAATTGTATTTTTGTATATATAAAAACTTTTTAAAAAGATATGCAAAAACAATATTGCATATTAATTGAATAAGTATTTGTTATTTTCATCATTTAATTGTTTTTAAATAGTGGGAGTATTTTGGATGTTAAATAATAAAACTTTTAATTTTTCCAAATAAATTAATGAAAATCTATTGTACTATGCTACATACCCTAGTAAAAACAAGTATACTTTGTACCCCCTTACTTGTTTGCAATCTTTGCTAACATTTGGTTTCGATCGGTATGGCTATTTTAGAAAGTGTGACAGACGGACTAACAGAAGTCACAGAATTTTATATATGGACTAAACTATCCGTGACCCGTTGGGTCACAGTTCATATTATAAAACATTAAAGTTGATTTCAACATTCCATTGAATTGAAAATTAATTTTATTATGGTTCAGTTAAATATTTCAATTCGTTCGTGTCATCATTGGTCTGTTTTACAAGTTCATATTTAACATTTACTGTTTAATGTGAACAGAACTTCCGGAATAAGCTTGAACTTTAAATCAGATTAACTTAAAAATAGTTTTTAATATGCCAAAAAATATTGTAAATCGCCTGAAAATATTTTTCAAAATGCGAAAAAATATTTTTTTAAATATTTGAAATATTGTTTGCTTAAAGCAAGCTGAAATAATTACTCTACAAACAACTGGACGAAACAGCAAAGCGGGATCTCTTTGTGTCTGTCTTTAACTTAAAAATATTTTATTTAAAATTTGTCTGAAGAAAGTTAAAATAAAAATACTTACTGTATAAAAAAATTGTAAATCATTATGCAGTGGACGAACGCACCACATAAGCTCGCACGCGGGCAATCAAGGACTTTTAGTTATATAGATAGTTTATCACCAATACATTATAATAAAATGATCAACAATATATTTTTTATAGCAAAATTACTAATAATAGACTTTTATAACAAAATAATCAGTAAATTTTATAGTAAAATTGAAAACATGGCAAACAAAAAGTAAAAAAATAATAATTTGCTATGATTAATCTCATTTACAGTATTTACATTAGTCGGACCATTGTCCTCATCTTTGTCGCCATATTTGTCACAACGTTTCGGCCGTTGCACGCTCCGGCCCTCCTCAGGTGGTTGGAATTTCGAACTGAACCCCTCACTTCGATCACTGAGGTAGACCGTTCCAGCCCCACGCGCCATGCCCGATGGATGCCAGTTATCAGCTATCTCCTGCTAATTTTCCCTCTGAAAGTTCTCCACTGCCTTAACCAGGTATTGAACCTTCTTTGTGTCTGTCACTAGATCTAACCAACGCCTTTATCCACTGTGCCATGTGTCCTTGAGGACACATGGCACAGTGGATAAAGGCGTTGGTTAATCTCATTTATTGTAATGAGAAACATATTTTCATTAATCTTATTTATTGTAATGAGAAACATATTTTCATTCCTCGTTTGATTTTGTAAGATTATTTGGAAAAATGCCACTAAATAATTATAAATTAAACATGAAATAATTTAATTCTCTTAAATTAATTATAAAGTTTGAATTTTCATATTATGATTTAGACATTAAATAATCCATAGGTGTTGATATGCCGCTAAACAAAAGCAAGTAATCAACAACCACTCTACAAGGACAGTATTTACTATTTCTTGTTTTATCTATTCTCGTTTTGATATAATAAGATTTGTTTCATGAGCTTTGGGTTTCAGTGGTTATATTTCATTTGGCTGTTTTCATTCTTTATTTTCCGATTTATTCCGTGCCATACTGGCACCTTTCGGATTGATCACGCAGATGTCGATGTTTCATATTGATTACATTTAGGTTAATTATCAGGCATTAATTTCAAAGACACGAACGTCATGTGCCTGCAATATATTATAATAAAGAATTCTCGAAATGTCTACGTGTATTCGCACATTTTGTTCTTTCTTTAAGATTTTTTTTACAGGCGATTTGTCATTCGTTTGTAACTGTTTTTTTATAATATCACCTGCGTCACTCTGAAGCCGCAAATTACACCTGCGATTTCATATTAAACAACTTGATGGCTCTTACTTCATCTCACGTTGCCATGGCGACAATTCGTCTGCATAAATATGTATAAGCGAATATGTACTAGGTAGGTTGTTTAATGAAAGATTCAGATCTTCCAACTAGTCATGTGTATATAATTCAACTCGAAGCAAGATGTTCTTTGAAGTAAATTTCTACATTTACCTTCGTTTGTGCCGATCTTCTCTCTTCCCTTTTTACTCTCCTCCAGGCCATCCATTTATCACTCTCATTAAATTATGGTCATTTTTTTCTTTCGTCTTTATTCTTTCTTTCTTTCTTTCTTTCTTTCTTTCTTTCTTTCTTTCTTATATGTTCTCACTTTTTACGTTTACTTTCTCAAGTATTTTCACCCTAGATGTTGCTTTATTTCTTTGGCCTTTATACATATTCTCACTTTTTAGGTTTCGCCTTTCAATGTTTTTTATTCCCTTTATTTCCTTCTTTGTCTCTCTCTTCTACGACTTAATGTATTAGTTCAGTTGTTCGATTTTTATGTATTTCGTCATTTCTTTATTTTCCTTCTGTAGTCTTTCTTTCTTTCTTTGATTTCTATATTTTTCTCTCACTGAGTTCAGTCTTTCTTCTTTTCTTTCTTTGACCTCCATGTTATTTCTATCGTTCTTTCTTCATTGAATTCTATATTCTTAATTTCTGAGTTTGATTGATTCATTCATTCAATTATTCATTTGTTCTTTCTTTTTTAAATCTCTTCTCTTTCTCTTAATTTGGAATATTTTATTATGCAAATAAATATTTTCATAATTAAATTGTTTATAAACTACCGATACTGAAAAATTTTCCAAATTTGCTCATATTTCAGTAAGCAATATATCGTTGGATTTCCAACTTATAATATATAGCTTTGGTATGTCAGGTTTGAGTATATAGCTTAATAATTGTTTATAAATAAGTCCACAGTGTATAGTGTTGCAACGTTCGGCTGACAAGTTGATATAAACATTTGCCATTGAGCGATAACTTGCAGGCTAATCTGACAATTGTGCATGTAACGCTTTTGATAATATGGGAATTCGAAAAACAAATCATGAGATGTAGCCATAACCACACAGCACAACCTACCTTAGATCTACCCACAGATTTGATAGGTAGAATGACCATAGCAGAAATCAAAATATAATAATAATAATAATAATAATAATAATAATAATAATAATAATAAACGAGCATCTGGATTAAAGTCTGAAACTGAAGGCTTTATTCTTGCAGCGCAAGACCAGAGTCTTTTCACTAGGAATTTTCAGGCAAATATCATACATAATAATGTGGATCCAAAATGCAGGTTCTGTGACAAATACCAAGAAACAATAGACCATCTAATCTCAGGATGTTCTATACTTGCCCCAAATGAATATAAAAATCGTCACGATAGAGTGGGGGCAATACTTACACTGGACAATGATGCAAACACTTTGGAAAATGTGTAAGCAAACACTGGTATGAACATCGGCCAGCGCCGGTTACAGAAATAGAAGATGTCACCATTCTGTGGGATTATACCATCCACACAGACAGAAAAATTGAAGCAAATAGGCCGGACATTATTGTCAAAAACCAGAAAGAAAAAAACCTTGCCTACTAATTGATATGGCTTGTCCAGCGGATTGTAACATAGCAACCAAAGGAATTTGAAAAACTATCAAAATACAAAGACCTGGAAATTGAAATAGAAAAAAATGTGGAAATTGAAAACAAGAATAATACCAGTGGTAATAGGTGCACTTGGAATTATAAAAATGGAACAAAACAACACATTGAAAGAATCCTGAAACCCCAGCTTAAGAGACATACAGAAAAATTGTCTTATTAAGTACAGCACACACACTAAGGAGAACTTTGTCTATGTAACGCTAGCAACTTCATCGGAATAAAAAAAAAAAAAAAAAAAAATTAACATGAAATGTGGCCATAACAACACACCACGACCTGCCTTAGGTCTTTCCGCAGACTTGGTAGGTAGTGTGTCCATAGCAGAAATCGAATGATGATGATGATAATAATAATAATAATAATAATGACAATAAATGAATATAAAAATAAATGAACGATTTTACAATTAAATCTCCTGAAAAAGGAATCCAATTCCACGAAACTTATACTAAAGAAACGAAAAGTTAAAATATTACATTTTATTTATTAGTTCTAACAGCTATTTTAGCGGGGGCGATTTTTTAATTTGTTCATTTATTTGGATTAATTTTTATTTGTTTGTTATTTAGTTACTTATTTTTTATTTTGTATATTTTTATTTACTCTTTTTACTACGTTAATAAAACATCAAAAACCAAGAAAAAATGAATAATACAAAATGGAAATGAAAAATAAATAAATTGACCAAACAAATAAATAAATAAATAAATAAATAAACAAGCCACTACCGCAGAAATAACCGGCAGAATAGATTAACCACGGTGCAGCACTGACCCATACATATATATATATATATATATATATATATATATATATATATATATATAGTCGAGGAAAAATCAACATTCGCGGCCTGACGATTGAGCCTAGCATGAAACAGCCTGTCGCCTCTAAGTGCTGACATCAATGTTCACTTTTATATTTATATTTACATACGCTATATCTCTGATATTGAGCACTTGATCCCATAAATTTAGCACAACTTAAAACTATATTTCTTTATATATATATATATATATATATATATATATATATATAGTCGAGGAAAAATCCAACATTCGCGGCCTGACGATTGAGCCTAGCATGAAACAGCCTGTCGCCTCTAAGTGCTGACATCAATGTTCACTTTTATATTTATATTTACATACGCTATATCTCTGATATTGAGCACTTGATCCCATAAATTTAGCACAACTTAAAACTATATTTCTTTATATATATATATATATATATATAATAAAAAATATAAATATTATAAATTCAAATATATAAATATTTTATATCTATATATCTATATATATATATATGTTTGTGTGGGCATATATATATATATATATATATATATATATATATATATATATATATATATAATGAAAAATATAGTATTAATGTATGCTATATGTATGGGTTAAAGTTCTCAATATCTGGGAAATAGTGTATGTAAATATAAAAGTGGAAATTTTACCGGCGACAGTTTGTTCATGCTTAAAAGTCAAAATGCTGGCATTAAATTTCACGCTGTACAAAACAATTTGTTTTTGCAAATCTTCTACGGTTATTTCTAACTTTATCAAAGAGATTTCTTTTTTAAGTAGTGTTTTCAAAAATTACCGCTTATTTATTCATGCGAGCCAGTTTAGATTCCAGGTAAATATCAAATGGGTGTGTCGTATATTACGCACAATGTGTAATATTTGAAAACTTTGTTGTCTAGTATGAGAACTGATTTCTTTGACTATAATATTGAAATATCAAGTAAAATATACAACAAAAAAAATAGGGTAGCAACATTACATCCAGGTTTGCATTGATCGAGGGTAAAGCATCAGTAAAGCCGTAGCGGGATGTTATTAACTGATTGAGATAAATTTATAGCGTCATGCTTTATAAATATTAATATTCATTATTGAATTAATTGCGGCAGTAAAAAAAAAAGCCGCTTAGGTTGAAAAAAGATCTTTTGCATCATTAGCTTACCGATTATTTACAGACCCAAGTTTCTGAATATACATGTGTGTGTGTGTGTGTGCACGCACATGTGTGTGTGTGTGCACACGCACGTGCGTGTGCCTATGTGCGTATGTATGTGTCTGTGTGCCCGCGTTCACATGTGTAAAATATAGGAAAAACTGAAGAAAACTAAATAAAAAATAATTAGCATATAATTTTCGGTGGTCTAGCGAGGAATTGATGTCTAAACACACACGCACACACACACACACACATATACATATATATATATATATATATATATATATATATATATATATATATATAAAAGGAAGAGGTTATAGTATTTCCAACGAGAGAAAAGTGTGTATATTAAAAAGAAGAGAGATACCGCAATGATTTTTGGTTGTAATGTGGATTTTATGCTTTATTTTCCATACTTTTACTACGCTTGTTTCTCGTCTCGCGACCGTCATCAAGTAAAGTGTGGAGATTTTCACATATTATTAAAAATAATTCATTTTTTTTCCTTTATGTTTTTCGATGTTAAATATTCTCGATATGAGACATTCTCTTTTTATGTGTTAGTAATCCAAATTTCTTTCTTTAAATGGCAGTGAAGAGTTCTGCGCGAAGGGTCATAAAACAATTAAGATTGGTCCGAGAGAAATTATGAATTAGTTATCTGTATCTTATCTTTTTATTCTTTAATGATCCCTGTGTGTTCTTAGATGTATTTCCATTTTCGTGTGTTTCTTTCAGCATGCGTGTATATATGTGTATATTCCCTCTCCATACATACACACTGTCTCACTACGAGGAATTAGTAAACACATTTGTACACATACACACACAACCCCCCACACACCGTCCCATTACAAGGAATCAGTATATACACACACACATACATACACACATACGTACACACACATACTTCCCAAGTTACATGGAACCAGTATGCACATACACACATACACATACACACATATATACGTACGTACATACACACGTACTTCCTAAGTTGTGTGAGGTTTGAGTAGTTCCTTGCTTTTGTCAACATGTGTATATATATTTTTTCGTGCTCCACAGATGCCCGCATGTGAGCGTGCGTGCATGTATGTGTGTGGTTTGATCACTGTATTTGGTCATCATGTGTGCATGTTGTGTGCTTTTGCGTGTGGGGTTATGATCTATTTAGTTCTGGTTTAAATTTGTTTATGAAGTTTTTTTTCTTGTATTTGTAGGCAAGAATAATTGTCTGTTTGGTATATTGGCATTATATTAAATTTACCCTGGTTACGTTTGAAGATGTGTTGTGATACAACAAGTTTTCTGTTGTCAAGTAATTTTATGTTGCTTTTGTGCAGGGAAACCCTGTTGTTCAGTTGTTGGCTGATACTTATATGTGACTTCTTGCATTTTGTGCATTTAAGTACATAAATCTCATTTTTGGAGTTGTAGTTTAAGTTTTTATTTATTATGAATGTCGTTTTGGGTTTTTCTATAATTATGACACAAACCCCACATCTTGTTGCATTTTGTGAGTCCCTCTATTGTGTGTTGGTTAAATTTAGATGAGGTTAATATGTGTTTTAGGCTTTTAGATTGGCGTTTGCTTTTAATTATTTTGTTTTTTTTTAGTATATTTTTCCGTTTGTTATCCTTGTTAAGTAGATCTAGATTTTTTATAATTTCTGTGAATATTTCCGGATTGTTTTTGTTGTATGTTGAGACATATGCTAGAGTTTGTTCGACGTTACGGTTCTTTTTATTTCTAAGTTGGTCTAGAGGAATTTTTTTTACGAGTTCAAAACCTTTGTTTATTAGTGTTGTGGGGTAGCCTCGTTTTTTTAGAGTTTTATGTAGTTCTTCTAGGCGGGTTTTTTGGGGGTGTTTATCAGTCACTATATTACAAACCCTCCGTGGTAGAGAATAGGGGATGGATTTTAGACAGTTTTTGGGTGATGCATCTTGAAATGAAGATAGTTGCGTGTCTGTGGGTTTGTGGTAGATATCTGTGATTATGTGGTTGTTTTTATTTCTAATGAGTATATCTAAACCTGTTCATTCGTTAAAATTACATTCTTGCGTGAATTTGATTTTTGATTATAAGTTTTGAAGTAGAGTGTGGAATTGGTTAATATCATCCCATGAGGATTTCCCAAAAATGAAGCAATCATATAAGTCTCTTTTCCAAGATTTATTGAATAGGGTTTTTATATTTACCCCATGTATTTTTTCTATCCGTTCATAGAGGTTTTCATAGATGTTTTCTTCTAGGTAAGCTAATGTTAGGGTGGCATATGTTGGAGCCATTTTTGTTCCCATCACAGTACCCAGGGTTTGGATAGAGTTTTTGTTGTCAAATTGAAAAGTGTTATTTTTTAGAATTAGGTCTATACTATTGATAATGAACATTTTAGTGAATCTAGGATGTAGTATTTCTGGATGTTTTATATATATATATATATATATATATGAGGTGTGTGTGTGTGAACGTGTTCGTATGTGTGTGTGTGTATGTATATATCTATGGATAGATGTGAATTTGGGCAGCAGTTCCTCTTTAATTCATGTTTGTTTGAACAAAACCGTTTAGTTTTTTATTAGTGTGGAAAAAAAACTTAATAAAAATATAGACAAAAGTACCATGCCAGTCTTGTTTATTTGGACTACATTTGCACCGAGATCCCGGCGCAAATAATGCAAAAAAAATCAGAAAACAACCAACAAATCACCCGCACAAATCAAACCTGCAGATCAAAGAAAGAATACTACTTAAACGGCAATTGCTTGAAAATAAAATGTAAGATATCAAGACACTGTAAAATCAGCAGATAACGAAGAAAAATATACATAGGAGTAACTGAAGCACACTGGAAACAAAGATAGTACGCACACAAAACATCCTTTACACATAGTAAATACGCAAAAAGCACAACGCTTTCTAATTAGATATGGGAAATTAAAACCAAAAACCAAGTCACACCATGGACAGTAAGGAAAAGCCTACAACAATAAATAAATACAAACTGTAAATTCTCTCTAGAGGAGAAAATAGCTATGAATACCTTCCCAGACCAGCACAAGTTACTAAATAAACGATCAGAACTCATCTCAAAATGCAAGCACGAAAACAAATTTTTACTACGTTACTTAAAAAGCTAAGTCGAAAAACGAATACGGAAAAAAGTAATATAAAATAAACAAAAATCTAAATCAATAAGTAAACAAATTACATAAACAACAAACTACGAATGCACAAATAAACGTAATAATAATCAATAACAAATAATAAAGTAATCAATAATAAACAATGAATACAAATTTTAACAAAGAACACAAAAAGTAGTTGCAAATAACCGCATTCAGATTTACAATTATTTCTACTGAATAGCCTATAGGATAATTTGAAACATAATCGATAGCGCACAGCCAATAACTGTTAGGATAATACAATAGGCCTTCTACCCATAATGCAGCATTGACCAGCATATATAAATAGTCGAGTCAAGACAAAATACACATGGCCTGAAGATTACGTTTAAGCATGAAACAGACAGTCGTGCTGGGTGTTGACCTCAATGTTCATTTTATGCACGCTCTATCCCTGAAATTGAGCACTTTAAGCCATAATGATAGTATACATTAAAACTATATTTTTATCATATATATATATATATATATATATATATATACTTTACAATTGTAATCAAGATACCTTTAGTAAATTCGCAGGATTTTTCAAACTGTTTATGGTATCAGTTTGTAGTGGGATACTGGTTAGTTGGAGAAAGAAAGAGAGAGAAAGCGTTACAGGGGACTTAGTGGGAGATATGGAGAGAAGAATGCACTGTTACTGGAATTATATTATGGATGTAGGAGAGCCTGGTTAGAGGGAGGGAGTACATTTTAAAATTAAAATTGGTAGGGGAAAATGGTCATTAACTAAAGGTACCTTAATTCCAATTGTAAAGAAAATATGCTCTGTTTAATGAAAATAAACATTGAGCGCTCTTTTGTGAGTCAGTTTTATCGTATTTCAAATTCTATGTTGTGTTAATAGGACTCGCCTGGATTATACCAACAAATTACTACCTACCTACCTATATATATATATATATATATATATATATATATATATATATATATATATATATATATATATATATATATAATAGGCCTTAATAAAATTTGAAGAATTAAAAGCCCACAAAATCATACCAATATTTCCAATAAAGTTGATATTTATTATATATTAACTTTTTGACTGAATTGAAGCACGAAGAGGTGGATTTTAATGTCGACACTTTCGAACACACCTGTGTTCTTTTTCAACGATATGAAGAATAAACAAAGAAACCGGACTTACTCTTCCGAGAAATGTTGTTGGTTAGAGATCTTCCTGTGGAAATATACTCTCTGATTAAACCCAAATCCATGCTTAATCCCTCCACGTTTGAATTTATTTTGAAAATAAATTTCAACACCAATCCGTGTCCTCCTTTTCAGCTGTTCAATGAAAACGCTAAAAGCACGCATCTGATTTCATCGATGCTATGAAATGGTTGGTTCATGTGTGCAGCGATAGGAAAATTGTTGTTATCCCTGATGGATTTTTATGGTTACTGAATCGAAGACGAAATTCTCCTCCAGTTTCTCCATCATCATTTCCTTTTTTAGCATTTGTGGCAGCACAGCAAATATAATAGATTAGAACTGTCACAGTTTAGAGCCGGTCATTCGAATACTACGTAAGCGCCAGGGGGAGGGGTCTGAAATTACTATCACTGATAATATGTCTACAAACATGACATATCAATTCCTTAATCAAATATATATATATATATATATGTGTGTGTGTGTGTGTGTGTGTGTGTGTGTGTGTGTGTTTGTGTGTGTGTGTGTGTGCGTGTGTGTGTGTTCGCGCGCACTTCCAAACCTAAGGTTTGAAATGAATTTTCTCTTGAAGGTTTTATTTATTTTTATTTTTAGGATAATACATTACATTTAATATTTCCAATTGGAAAAAGAATTTTGTCGATTTCAAAATTATGGTCTAATTATCTTTATCAAAAAAATCTTTCAAAAATGAAATATACATTTTCTGAAACTTTATTTGGGAAATATTAACTAATAAAAGTTCAATCTGATTTGAAATACATATTGCTGACTTTAAATTTAAAATACCATAGAAATGCATTTTTAACACAGATAAAAGTGTTTTTATTAGGTGTTGACAGCTTTATTGACAGCCTGATGTTTGGAAAATTTAATTTATTTTTTCTACTACCTGACGAAAATAACTTGAATGCCTTTTTTATATAATTTTTTAATTACCAAGTGATTTTAATGGTTTAGAAAAATATTCTCCGTAATCTAATGTTTAATTGGATTTTAGGTATTTTGACTTTAGATTTACTATGATTACCGCTCTTAATTTCTGATAATGCCGTGTATGGGCGAACGTATTTACAAAAACCGGCACGTTTATATGCATACTAAAGAATTCAAAATACTTTTTAAAATACTGTGGTCGCTAAATTATAGTAAGCTTTTCCATTTCTGATTAGTAAATATAGTTTTTACTTAATAATAGCATCATTTAAAGATTTAAAACTTTATAAATTATTCTAATTATTTTTTTGAAATGAAAACAAATCTTGTAAAAATACCTTATTCATTAATTAAGACAATAGTGTACGTAATATATCTATTTCATAAAATCAATTAAAAGCGTTTCAAATTAAATAAGGTTATAGTTTTGTTGATGTGTTTTATTTTACAATTAAGATCAGATTTTTGGTAACTAGAGGTTCTGTTTTATGATGATTTAAATTCTTCAAGGTGTTTTGCTTATAACCAGTATAAACATTAAGCCGTACAAAAATGAATTTTTCGAAGTTTCATAAAATTAAATAAGTGGGTAGTAACAGATGTAAAAAAAAAAACATTTTAATCAAGATTTTCTAAAAATGAAACATTTCTAAAATAATTTTATTCCTTTGCGAATAAGTCCTGAAAGCTTCATTAAAATCCGATAATTATTTAATTTTTGCAAGAATTTCCAAAATCAGTATGTATTTCACCGAAAAAAAAGACGCGAAAATTACCTATACTAACGCAAGAAAAACAAAATTTTTAAACAAAATTTCGTAGGATCTAAAAAGAATAAAAAAATTAATTTAATAACAAAAACATTCTTTGGTCTTTATTCTTACAAATAACATAAAGATTTTGACGATAAAACTTTTAGTTTAGAGCATTTTTTCATCATGTATGCTCATTTTTAACTAAATCCTTAGCGGTACCTGTATATATACACGGAGGAAAATAAGTTTACACCAATGATTAAAGTTTTATTCATTTCAAAATATAAAACAATAATCAACAGAGGTAACCACATCAAACATATGCATACTTTATAGAATATTCAAAGCAAAAATAAATAAGAAAATACGCAAACAATTTTTCAGTAAACAGCCTATTTTTCGTACGATTGGCGCAAAATTCCCGCAAAAATATGACCGCGTGTCAAACTGATTGATTGTGGACTCGAATTTCTTTCGTTTTAAAGTCTTTCTACGATTGGCAGTAAGTTTCGTGTATGGGAATAGGGAGGAAAACAACATTATGATTATATATATATATATATATATATATATATATATATATATATATATATATATATGATAATAGTTTAAGTTGTTAAACCGTCAGTCATCATTCAGTGTTGATTCATGTGTCCATAATAATTATATATATATATGGTTTACATTTTTTCACTCAGAGTTGCGACAATATCGGAAATAATCTACTTTAAAAACTGTTCGTTAATTACAGCAACAAAATGTATACGAAATATTTTTATTAAAGAAATAATTATTTTAGCATCGTTTGTGTGTAACAAGTTTCCAATAACAACTTCCAAACATTTCACTCCTATCTAAAATCAACGGCCTTTCTTTTGCTTGTGTCGTCATAAACCTTTTCAATATTTGCCATTAAAATAAATAGTTTTCGATTCTTTTGTGCATATACCAAGTGTATGCAATAAAATACGATTTTTTTGAGAAAGTGTTTTATATGTGTGGACTTTAGTTCCTCATATACATGCTATAAACTATTTTTGTATAATTTATAATCTCCATAAATAACGAAAATATCAATTATGCCTGTTGATAGACTCTAAAATTATGCCAAATTAATACCAATAAGAAAACATATAAAAATATAAGAAAAAAATTAGAAAACATAATAAACATACGGGATACGAAAAGTTTTCAACCCAACCAAGAAAACATTTTTTTTTTATTTCACTAAATGAATTGTGTGATATCAATATAAGATAAAGGAGAAGGAAATGAAAATGATGAGGACAGACGTCAGATATTGCAAAGTGAGTTGAGCCTAGAATTTTTCAACAGGGTCCTTGAAGACTAAACACATTTTAGCCAAATTTTATCTTAATTAAAAATATTGTGAAAATATTGTTAAAAACCTTGCCATGAAAATAGAAAATTTCACTGACATTCAATTAAATTATGATTAACATGTTGTAAAATATTCCCAAGTATCTTTAATTTTGACTTTATTATAAAAAGACTATAACAACATTGGAAATCAGCTTAATATTGAAGCGTATTAAAATTGGTACCGATGCTCCATGATTTAAGGAAATACATTTTACTTAATTATAGACAGGAAAATCATTATCTATCTATCTATCTATCTATCTATCTATCTATCTATCATTAGTTTTCTTTTTTAATTGGTATCACTCTATGCAAGGCAACAAAGCCACAAAGAATCAATGGGTTACAGGGTGTAGAAGAATTAGGCACAGGAACATTAAAGAACAGGGAGAGAAAAGTGTTATCAGGAGGTGAGTAGATAGTGATTGACATTGCATTTAAATTTTTGCAGATTAAAATTCGTTGGGAAGCATGGAGCCGGAAGGGTGTTCGGAAGTTCCACAAGCGAGAAGTTCAAGAAAAGAAACTGTTATCTATACACACACACACACACACACACACACACACACACACACACACACACACACACACACAATAGTATATTATAAAATACAATAAAAATCTTAAAATTGCAGAACAAATACAGCGATAAATGGCACTGCCGAGAGAACAATAAATGCGTAATATGATTTAGTTCATCTGAATGTTATGCTCCTGCTACCTTTATTTATATATATATATATATATATATATATATATATATATATATATATATATACACATTATTAAATGGACTAAGTCCGAGAATTATTTTAATATATTTATTGTTTTATACTTTACAAATATTTAAGTAAATGCTCTGTTTATAATAAACAATATTAACCGGCCTGAATGTCCGAGAAATTTCGTAGAAAGTATGTGTCCTCCGACAGGAACCGAACCTATATCCTACACAGAACAATCCTATAACCTGACATGCTATACTATTTAGTTACAAAGAAAGCATCTGGTTAGCAAGGTCGAATTACTGCTTTTAAACTACAAGTTTCCCATGTCGGTTATATAGTAAATATAGTTAATATTCTTTAATATAAACAGAGCTTTTACTTAAATATTTGTATCTATAAAAATAACGTATAAACAATATATATATATATATATATATATATACAAGTATGTGATTGGTGTATACGGAATGAATTCCAATAACCAACAATTACTATTCTTAAAAAGTACTCAATACAAAGTAGAGCAGATATAATTATTTATTTAAAAAAAAGTTAATAATATAACTATGTTATAAAATCACTACAAAAATAGCCATTTTGTTTCAACACCCCCAGTGTTTTATCAAGTGATCATGTTGCATGTAAAATAAATGGTTTTAAAAGTTTCAAATTAATTAACGATCCTTCACAAGAGGAAAACGTTGTTACAAAAGCTAGAATGACCAATCAAAATACAAGTATCGGAAAATTCAAAAAGCTTGACAACGAAGTCATGTTATAATAACTATTCAGATCTTTAAAATACTTATAGTTTTAAACTTAATAGCGATTAAATTTGGATTTTAAAATTGGCAGTTTTTTAATTTTAATATCAAATTTTATCATATAATTTAATAATTATCGTTAGAATAAATTCTTTTTTTATATTGCCCGTGTTTTAAAAATCGCCTTGATACACAATTAAAAATCATCAAAATTTAAAAAGGGCAGGTGAAATTGCACGAAATTTTGTTTTTTTTCTCTCCAAAGTTTTGAAGAAAAACTACTTTCAAAAATATATATATTCTCTTTCATATGAATTTCAGGTGGGTACCCTATACTTTAAGCCTTGTGTCATGTCTAAACTACGTATACAAAATCACAGGAGTTCTTTTTTAATGTTATAATTACATGAATTTGAAAGATTTTTATCGACCGAAAAAAAGCAATGTTATTTTAAACCCTCAGAATCCACACAAATTAAGCATCTTAAACCCAGAGATATACGATGCCGCTTAAAATACAGAAATAATATTTATAACATATTTTTATTCTTTCTGCTTTTGATTATAGACTACAAATTTAGTTTTATATATCTTTCATAGATTTTTTGATTTTATTCTAGTCTCAGATTTGGAGATAACTAATATACAATACATAAACAACACATACTGTATATATATATATATATATATATATATATATATATATATATATATATATATATGTACCTTATCTTCTTTAAATCTATGGTGAATCTTTCTACTTCCTTCAGTTAAATTCAAATCACATACTTCATTCAAAAACACACTACCTTCAGTGATCCTTTGGAGAAAGAGACAGACAGAGAGGTAGCGAAATTAATACAAGTAAAAGTGTTCTGACTTAGCTGAGTACCTTCAACATTCAAACTCCAAAGATCGGTAGACGGATCCTCACGGAATCCTCCGTCCATTCATCAGGGAATATCAGAAATTGACTATATATATATATATATATATATATATATATATATATATATATATATATATATATATTATTCTAAAATTATAATATAAATATGTTATAAAATCACTGCAAAAATACACATTTTGTTTCAACACTTCTAGTGTCTTATCAAGTGATGGTGTTGAATGAAGAATAAAAAGTTTTCCTTTATTCTACACCAGAAGTGTTAAAACAAAATGGCTATTTTTGTAGTGATTTTATGTTATAATTTTAGAATAAATTATATTTGCTCTTCTCTGCATTGAGAACTCTTTTAAGAACAGTATATTTTGTTATTGGAATTTATTCCGTATGCCCCAATCCTATATATATATATATATATATATATATATATATATATATATATATATATATATATAGAGAGAGAGAGAGAGAGAGAGTACTTGGGGGTTCAAATGGATTTTCCGCTGAAAAACCACGTCGTACATATCAAAGCAGACATTTTCTTTTTCCTTAATTTTTTTTCCATATATATTGTGTATGTTCTTAAAGAAAAATCCATTGCGATACCGGGAATAAGAATATATAAACAGAAAACAATATTCGGTAAATATGTTTAAATTTGTGACGAAAACAAACGTAAAATATTTCAATCAAAATTTGCAATGCGCTGCAAAGATGGTGGCTGGCGCGCGCGTGTGTGTGTGTGTGTGTGTGTGCTCGGGCGTGTGTGCTACTGTATGTTTGTATGTGTATGCACGAAAGTAATGGTGCATAAAATGGCGTCTGTTTTTCTATCAGAAAAAAAAACAACTGGAATTCGTCTTTTTTTATTGTATATAATTGAACTTTCATCGACATAAATACAAATGTTTATAATTGTAGGAAGACTCTCTCAGGGACATAATAAAATTGACCTAATATAAAGTGGCAGTGTCTGCCCCACCCACTAAGAAATATATGAGCAAATGGGGATGTAACGGAAAGTTTCTTTCAGTTGTGATCAGAAAATATATATTTCCTAACGTATTCTGCGAAAAACTGAGTATATTAAACAAGACCCAGTGTAAAAAGCAAAAAAACAAAAAAAAGAAAACAAAGATACAACAAAAAACAAACAATATAATGAAGAGTAAATCACACAAAGAACATACAATAAACACACACACACACATATATATATATATATATAGTTACTTATAGGTTACTTATAGGTTATATTAAACTAAATTTTGTAATCTATAATCAAAAGTAGAAACATTAAAAAATATGGTATAAATATTATTTCTGTATTTTAAGCGGCATCATTTTATAGCCACTCGTCTCTACATTTCAATTTAACTCGCAAAAATCACAGAACTGTAAAACCGGTTACTCTCTCTCTCTCTCTCTCTCTCTCTCTCTATATATATATATATATATATATATATATATATATAGTCATCCACAGACTGTATCACAGCTCATCAGTGAGATAGACATGCGATGATTGCTACAAGTCGGCATCGAAACACGACAGATTTGACATCAGTCGGAGTCTCTCACCCTTACGCTATCAAGCAAGCAGTATATATATATATATATATATATATATATATATATATATATATATATATATATATATATATATATATATATAAATGTATCAAATTCTTAAATATCAATTCATGCAGAAAGTTAAGAAAATAGAAATTAGAATTGGAATAAGAAGTGTACATTAAATATTAATATAAGTTAATTACATTAAGTTATTTTACTAGCACATGCATTCTACTTTTGAAACAAACGTTGGTATAACTGTGGCGTTCCGAATTCAAAGAGTGTAGATATCTTTTTCTACACAACCCATTCTCTGATGAAGCTTTAATGAAAGTGAAACATGTTAGATTGATAAACGTTCTCTTTATCAATTTGTTCTTTATCACATTATTCTGTCGGATTCCGTTCCATATTTGATTCCAACTTTTAACATATATATATATATGTGTGTGTGTGATCTAGATTTAATAATTAGTTTTGTACCTCCTCTTGTTTAATTGACGCCTACTACGCTAGGAGGATGAAAGTATTTTTTAGAGAGAGCGTTACCTAAAATTAAAAATCCACCAGCCCTAAGATTACCATAAGTCCCCAAGAAAGATTAAGCAAAAGAGATTAAATTTTAAGGCAAACTTTATGTAGTAATGAATGGATTAATTTCGTTTTTATTATTATTATTATTATTATTATTATTATTATTATTATTATTATTATTATTCCATCTTTGATAAAACCTTTCAGGTACAGAAAGTCCATCTAGCCCGGAGTGAATAAGCAAATTAGTTTTGAAAATTATATATATATATATATATATATATATATATATATATATATATATATATATATATATATATATGTATATATATATGAATTTCAAAAACTTATATTTAATGTTTTCCTTTTATTGAAACTCTTGTCATTATTATTTAATGAAAATCATGAATTAAGTCATCTTTTGTCATCGGTCGATAATTACCTGCTTTTGAAAAAAAAAAGAATATTTACCCCAAAATTGACAGAGAACACTGTAACTTAAAGTTTAGTAACCTGTCTTTCTTGAATATTTCAAATTAAATAACATTTAATTAATTAATACCTCTATATATCCTATTTTTAAAAAAAAAATTCTTTAACTTTTAGTGTAATAAATATAATTATTATACAAGTTTATTGATGTTTTGAAGGACATAATCTTTCAAGTTAATGTTATTAATATCGAATCCAAATTTAAATACCAACTGTTTATCAATATATATATCTATTTGACTATCTGTACATACATACATGTTTACAACGGGCAAAATATGATATATAAACTTGATATATGGGATTAGTGGTGGTTGAATGCGTGAGAAAATAGGAAACAAATTCCTATATGACGAGTTTCGTCAGACAAAATAATTTTTTATTAATGGGATCACATACAGGTAGGAGAAGAGAACGAAATACAAAAGAAAGTCAAACGGTGGATGAGTTCGTAAATTCAGTGCATCTCGACACAACAGACAGCCGACATGTACAATTTAAATTGATTTAATCGTCTCTGATATCTTCAGCGTTTCTCTCAATGTTTAATTATAACCGACATTTCTTTATATTTTCATTCCGCCACCTAGATATATGGGATTCCATCAATAAACATTATTTCGTCCGAAAAAAAAAAAACATTTTGAAGACGAAAAGTGTCACATAGCATTTTCCCCCATTTTTTTCATTCATTTATCCACATATATATATTTTAAATTCTTTATGCATAAACAGAGAAATAGATACCATATTATCTTAATTCAGTATTGATGCTTATCGCCTATAATGAGGAAGGAGGGTTTGGAAAACTTAATCCTCACAGTGCATATTAAAAGCAAGAGAGTTAGGGGAAGTCAGCGAGCCGTTTACCTTACGAGCTTGTGTGAATGGAAAGCAGGAGAAAAAACTACTAAGAGCCACACGAGGAGTTGTGGAGGGCCATGATCAAACATGTCCTGAAGGGACGCGGCAGATAGAAGACGATTGATGCTATCTAATATTTAATTAGAAACGAGGTAGTTCTGAAAATTTTTCGCTCCTAGCAAGAAGATTATGCGAAACGATCAATTCAATCACCAATACTGATAAAGCACCTCGCATAAATATAACATATTTTACAATATAATATTCGATATATTCGATTAATATATATATATATATATATATATATATTAATCTAATTTATCCTAAGTTACGCGGTAAAAGGGTTAGTGGTTGCGAAATAATTACAAAACAGAAACCTTATAACATTAGGCGGGAGAACAATAGAAAAGTAATCAAGACGACTGATTTTGCATTTAATGTTTTGAGGATCAAAGTTGACCAGAAATATTTATGTTTATAAAGGGTGTTCCAATAACATGGACCGATTTTAATGTGAATTAAGTTTAACCATGTAATAAGTTTTTTTATTCTTTTCAGATTGGGCGGGTGATATTATTTTTCACACATAATTGCCATGACTTAAATAACATGATCTAATAGAGAAATAAATAAATTTTCATCAATAACACTGATTTATTTACTGCTAACTTTGATCCGTCTTAATGAAACACCCTTATATATATATATATAATCCGTCTTAATGAAACTTCCCTTTATATATGAAAAATATTAGTGTGACATCAGATGTAATGCACAAATAAGTTGCTATATAATTAGCGAATGTACTGTATCATACATATATTATTATAAAAAAAGGTTTTAATTTTAATAATCAATTTAATATGCAGCGTTTTGTGAAACCGCTTTGACAGACAGGTTATTAAAATATATAATATAGAATAAAAATCTTCAAGAATTATTTTTGACTTCGAATTAGGTTCATTTTACATATCACAATAGCGTAAAATTTATCGAGTTGAACAAGAAATTCATTTTTTTTTTTTTTTTTTTTGTAATGTTTGTTCATTGGGTAAAATTTAGGCGTAGAGCGAAGTGAGCCTAGAATTTTTAAATACTTTTAAAATTATCCCATCAATGATTACTAGAAAAATTAAGAAATTATTAATAATCAGTGTTACAACTCTAATTCATAATAGATACAACTTATTATTTATTAATAGGTGTATTTTATGTTTTCTTTTAGGGCTCAACACCATACATATACGTATTATCCTTTCATTTTTTCTATTGACCCCAAAAATATCATTATTTTCGCAATTAATATGTATACCTTCCGGCCTCTTGTATATTATTCATTTAACAAATCTTAAACTAAACCCTAAAAATGTCACTCTAAAGATTTGGGACACGGGAGACTAGAATTTTGAAATGATTTTAAAATTATCCCATCCGTGATTAAGAGAGAATTGTTTTAAGGGTCCTATGTTATTTTTGTATTAAGCATATCAAAAATGTGTTTCATATTGTGCAATAAGCCCTGATTTAAAATTTGTTAATAATTCCGTTCGTAATGATCTCGTAAATGGAGAATATTTTGACAGTTTTTAAAAACTTTGTGTCCAGAAAAGAAAAACGCAAGTAAAATTAAATAAAAAGCTAAAAAGCTTAATCACAGTAGTCCCTTTCAAGTCTATATATATATTTATATATAAAACAAGTATATATATATATATATATATATATATATATATATATATATGTATATATATATATATATATATATATATATATATATATATATATATATATATATATATATATATATATATATATATATATATATATATATATATACGTATATATATATATATATAAATAAAATATATATATATATATATATATATATATATATATATATACATGTATATATATATTATAGTTATATATATATATATATATATATATATATATAAATGTGTGTGTTTATATCATACATAAATATATTTGTTTATATATATATATATGTTACCTTTATATATATATATTTTAGTTTCAAATAAATATATATATATGAGAATGCATTTAATATCTGTGTAATTGTGTGTGTCGCTTTAAAAATAAAATCCCTAATTTTGTATATATATATATATATATATATATATATATATAAATGCCTAGGACTTCCGGTCAAAAATTCCTGAATCTCGCTTTTTGTTCTGTCTATTCAGAAAATACATGATCATACATAAATACAATTTATTTTTATGCTCCGACATTTTGTTTTTTTATTTATTTTGTTATACTTTATTTCACCTTTGAATACATTATACATATAAATAGTAGATTTTCTAACGTGAAGATTTAAAAATGAAAATATATATATATATATATATATATATATATATATATATATAAAAAAAAATATTTTTTTTTTAATTTTCAATTCAATAACCAACAATTACTATTCTTAAAAAGTGCTCAATACAAACAAGATATAATTATTTTATAAAAAAATTTATAACATAAGTATGTTATAAAAACTAAAATGGCTATTTTGTAGTGAAAAGAAAAAAATTTTTTTTTTTTTTTTTCTTTTTTATAACATACTTATGTTATAAATTTTTTTAAAAATATAAAATTATATATATATATATATATATATATATATATATATATATATATATATATATATATATGTCATTTAATAGTAGATATAGCTTATATTGTTTATTAATAGATGTATTTTATATTTTCCTTTAGTGTTCAACACCATATATATACTTATGCCTTTTTAATTTTTACTGGACCTAAAAACTCCATCCTAAAAAAACACTGTTCATATTTCCAATTCAGTTCATCTATTTTATAATTTTTCAAAATTTACATTTTTTTGATTTTATTTTATTTCTTAATTTTTGATTTACGCGATTTCCCTGCGGATGTAAAAAAAAGATTTTTTCATATCTTTGGCCGTTTTCAAATTTTGTTTAATTTTTATATTTTTGTTTTACTACTTATCTTTTTTTTTTTTTTTAATGTTTTTTACTTTTGGAAAATATATTTCGAATATTCGCTAAAACGTGACTTAATCTACATTATTTTTTACCAAATGACACAGAAAAATATTTTCCCTTCATTTCCAAATACTTTTACTATAACTAACAAACTTCTACGCTTTTTTATAACCTATAAATCAATTTATTTATTTCCATAGAAATGATTAAAAAAACATCCCTCGCCTCATGAAAGAAAACATGAACAATATTGTTAATTCTTCGCCTTTATACATTATAAATAATGTAGTTTTACCAGAAACTATATAAAAGCAACTATTAGTTAAATTTATTAAAATATTAGGATATTCGAAAATAATTCATTTTTACCAGAAAAAGATATAAAACCAATTGTAAGTTAAATTTATTGAAATATTAAGATGTTCAGAAAGTAATTACGTTTTACAGAAAATATATAAAAATAAATCAAGCAAACAAAACAAAAACAAACAAATTAAATTTATTGAAATATTCGGAAGATAATACGGTTTTTCCAAAAATGATATAAGATCAAATGTTAATTAAATTTATTTTAATACTAGCTATCAGGCGGCATTTAAGCTAGCTCCTGCGGAGGACTCTTGATTGAGTCTTCTTTGTAATAGTTAGGGGGGAGTAGATGCGATAGGCAACAATAAATTGCAGAAAAAAATGATCGCTGCATTTGTTTTGCATTAATATTTTAGCTTACCTTTTAAAAGTTCAACGATAATTCTTCTGTCGCCACTTAATTTAAAGACAGTTTGATGTACGTAGGTCCTTACTTTCCATACAAAAAATTAATTTTATTTCATGGGTGACTTTTGCTGTATTTCGCAATTAATTTTGATTATTCCGAAATTTATTTCCAAGTTATAAAAATTGTTAAAAGAAAATTCATCGCAAAAAACCACGTACAAATATCGTCGAAAACAATTGCAGTAATGAAAACTTTGGAATCCAAAATTTCAGGATCGCGGATCGGATTCGGACTGGAATGTTTTTAATTTGCTCACGGTGTCAGCCTGATTCCAAAATGGTATGATATGTTAGGCTACGGCCTCTCGGTGTAAAGTTGAAAAAGTGTGACACACCAACATTCGCATTTATTATATAGATTAATGTGTTTGTAATGCAATTACCTTTTGCGAGAAAGGGTACAAAAAACAAATATCAGTTAAATTAATTTAAATATTAGAGCGTTCAGAAAGTAATCACATTTTAACAGAAAGGATATAATGCTAAATAAAAGTTAAATTTAATTACATTTTAAAAAAAGGATATAAAATCAAATGTAAATTAAATTCTTTTAACGATAAGGAAGGGCAAACAATACTATAATGTATGATTATAAACAAAAATTTGTCTTGAAAAAAAATTATTCTTTATTAAAATGATCTTTGTTAATCGTTTAAACGCCTCAAAATAAGTAGATAAAATGAAAAATAAAAATAATCACAATGGTTAAAAGACCCTATTATTTTATCTAAGAGCCTAAGAAGTTTATTTTATTGTAAATAAATAAAATATTAATAGCAATAAAAACGGAGCTTCGCAGTAACTGAAGGTTACGAAACTTTTTTTTATTCTGTCAGAACACTACTAAATAGATCACTACTAAATAGATATCCGTAGACATGGTAGGTGGAATGAGAACAATATCTCCACTCACTGCAAATTAAATAAAGAGTTCAGTTCGAATTTCTCTGAAGGTTAAACCTGATCAAAGCCGCACGGTACAACAATCGAAATATTGTAATAGTAACAACAAAGATGAGGAAAACTGTCGCACATTTATGAATTTTAAGGAAAACGTCTCACATTTAACCATGAGGAACTATGGCAAAAATATAAAATCCTATTGAACTCTCAGCTAACTTTGTTCTTCAAAGGTTTTAAAGGCAGTGTCAACCGTTATCTAATGTCTTCTTGATTCATCTTCTTTTATTGCTCTTCTTCTTTATTAATGTTTCTCTTGTTTTTCTTTTACACTTAGTAACCCCTTGCATCTTAGTCATTTTATGACCTTGTTTGGGGTAAAATGATAAAAAAAAAACCTAAAAAAGACAGAAGCAAACACCCATTACTTTGTTTTTAGTTTTGAAAAAATTACCGAGAAGATGCTTTCACTAATAACTACAATCCTAGCCACTTTAAGTCAAGGGTCAACTCTTATCTATCCTACATATCCTTATGATATTCACATATTTCCTCCTCTTATGTCCATACAACAACCTCATTCGGTATCCCTCTAACTTGAGTGACTTTTCAGCCTCGTATTTAGGCGAAGATTATTAAAACAATAAATAAAAGTATTTGTTTGATATGTTAGTTGCTTAATTACAAACAGCACCAGTGGTCGATGGATAATCCCAAATGAAATCAGAATTATTTAGAATTCTGGTATTCAAGGCTGATAAACGTTCCCTAGGTAGGGGCTGAGAGAGGTACTTTTCTTAGTATTATTTTATTGTCTTGTGTGAAACCTAATCTGAATTTAATAAATATCAATATACCAATTTGATGGAAAGCCAAAACATTCCTCAGAAAAAATAAATACATTATTCCTCCTTAACATATCCACAGCTATATGTTCTAACTTTCATATCATACGTTTGAAACCGCGAATAGTACCGAACCTATAAATACTATGTTTATATATATATATATATATATATATATATATATATATATATATATATATATATATATATATATATGAAAAATATACTGAAAAACAAACAAAATCTTAATATGCGATTATGCAGTTTTAATGTTTAATGTCAACGTCAGACGTTTCGGTCTAATAGACCATCTTCAGGACATATTTAAAACATAATTAACATAGACCGAATACAGTTCAACATGAAAAAGATGGACCTAAAAGGAATACCAATCCAAACAGATAACTGAATTTTTTTATAAGATCAGCGTTCCGTTTAAATATGATCACGTCGTCGTCACGTGGACGATGTTGTACCGAAACGTCCGACGTTGACATTAAACATTAAAACTGCATAATCGCATATTAAGATTTTTTGTTTGTTTTTTTCAGTATATTTTTCTTCATACCGTCGGATCTATATTTTATATATATATATATATATATATATATATATATATATATATATATATATATATCACACACACACCTCTCTAAATCAATTATCAAGAATAAATAACAATGGATAAAAATTATAGCAAATGCATGTTATTTCAGAACGTTGGCTATCATGGCTCTTCATAGATTTCATATGCAATAAAAAAAAAAAGTTACTTCCTCATTCTGTACAGATCACTTTCCCACTTTCGTCACTTTAGTCTCTCTCCCACCGCCGTAAGGTTACCCCTCCGTGTCTTTTCTATAAATACTTTCTTGGTAATTATTCGGATGTTCTTTACATAGACATAGACCTTCTGAATTTAAGCGCAGTGCTAGACTGGCGTCGAGATCTTTTCAATTTACAGTTCAGCTGGCAAGATGTTACCGTAAATTCTATGCTAAAATTTTCTTCTCTCACATTTCTCTCGCTTGTGAAACTCCCTTCCTCTTCCATGCTTTCCAGCCAACTTTAATCTACAAAATTTTAAATGAAATGCCAAGCGCTATCTATTGTCCTCCTGATTTCTTTTTCCTCTTCCCGCTCATTATTAATGTTTATGTTCCTACCTCTTCTACACTCTTGTGTCTTAGTGGCTTTACTGCCTTACACGGGGTGATACCGACTAAAAAAAAAATGAAGAATGTGATCAACAATGTCAAAAGATTTTTGATGTTCTAAATTCATTGTACATCATATAACAAACATGGTTGAATAAAACAGTTGAGATTTCCTGGCCAGAAGTGCTCGATTTCTGATGAAGTTTAAAATTTCAATTCTTAAAAGGAAAATACCTTCTCTTCGAAAACATTTTCGCTGAACAACCTCGGCCACGTTTTTGTCCTCGTCCACTCGCAGAGATAAAAATCATCTACAGACAAGTAGTGCATCTCATATTTTTAGGATAAGAATTTTAACTTAGTTTACTTGAACACCCAGTGAGAATCGAACCCACTTCACCGACAATGGTCTGCTAATCAAATATTTCTAACATTCCGTGGATATCAGCCACATTCGATAAAATATCACAGCGAGTTTAATCGGATACGAGGACTCGATAGCACTCAGCAAGTTACAAACTCATTTTATTTATAAAGTTTTCAAGGTATTTTAAAGCAGGTGTTAGATACCCTTTATAATTCGTGAAATAAATCCTGTTTGAATATAAATAAAACAATTTCTGATCATAAATGTATAAGGTCCTTATTTATCTATTTAGTGATAGTGTATATGTATGTTTTTTCTCATGCTTGTAAAATAAATTAAAAAGTGTTTACAGTTTGATATTGCGTTCAGATTCCATGATGAGTAGATAGTTCCTTATTAAAATTTAGTTTGGGTACAGTGCGCAAATATGGGACAGTTTGTGAGAAAGGATTCACTATGAAGTCTTACTGATAATCGAGACTAGTTTATTCATTATTACAGAAAGACGAAGCGCAAAATATATTGTGGAGAGAGACTGAAAAGTTATTTCTACGAAATAAAGAACATTTCTTCAAAAGGCTGGTATAAAAAAAAATGAGGACCCCGATATAAATAAATTACGAGTAAGATTTTAATTGCGGAGATTTGACAAAATATAACTTAAAAGAATATTTTCGGTTCGATGAGATGTCATTCCAGCCGAGTTTATTATATTCACTTCCATGTAAATACCTTTGGTCAACGTATAAATTTCCCTCTTTTTCACCTAGCTATGAGTTAAATAGGTGTTCATACTGGGTTTTTTAGCTGTGGCTGAAAACTGGAAATCAGTTGACGATAAGGATATCTCAGAAATCAAGACCGTTTTTGAACCAAGGCAGCTTATCGGCAATGATTGTATAATCTCAAATTTGTTCGACGACTTCATTGACTTATTATATATATATATATATATATATATATATATATATATATATATCAGTTATGTTTTTATACGATGTTATTTCTTCTGGCAATAAGCATTACCCTTGTTCGGTGGACATGTTTGAGCTGATATCGTTCTCTTTTTTCTCTTAAATAGAGAAATTAATATCAACCGGCCTAGAACCGTGGTATGATTTCTCGATCCATGTCGGTTGATATTAATTTCACTATTTAAGGAAAACAAAACTAAGAAGAGAGATGGCAACTTAAATACATGTAACCACTAAAAATAACGTTCATTGTAATATCATATATTATTTGCTTTACGGCTCAAATAGTTGCATATTTCCACGTGTCACGTGATCAGTATCAGGTAAGGGTGAGTTTCGAGGTGCGCAAACCTACGCCACAAAATAGTCTTTGTGAAAGGAAAGCTGACAATTATGCATCAGATTCCTTCATTTTTAACTGAAATATATTCTAGCCACTTCTATTACTAATTCTGTAATAAATGCTTTTCATTAATCAAAAAATACAGCAAGCCTTACTAACATATTTGTTATATGTGTAATGCAAATGTGTTATTAATCATTTTACTATAACAAAGTATTGTAAATATATCTTTTTGCAATACATATTATTTTACTAGAAAAAGGTGATGTTGACAAAAAAGCATTGACTCTCAGTGGTCAGGAATTATTTCGGGTATTACCTATGAATTATAAATGCACCGCTAATAATTTTATTATAAGAATGCATTACAAATATTTTTACAATAGGTATGCATATTAAATTCTTTTACTAGGGAAATGTGTTCTATACCAAGCAGCTTCGTTTGTCAACGTTTCGTAACTGAATCATGCATCTCTGAAAAAATATGGCTATTATATGTATATTGTAAATGCATTGCTAGTAATCTTTTTTAGGGAAGAGTGAGCAATTTGATCAGTTAAATATTTTAAATATGTGATACTTGATAATTTTTTTTTAAAGTTTAATGAGTTGATAAATACAAAACGACACTAAAGGAAATTCGTGTATTTTAAATGCCATGCGTGATACACGCTTAGGCGATGACTGACGAGGCAGATTTTTTCCCCGCTGTAGGTTGCTATTTCTTTCAGCGGTAGACCAGTTGCTATCCAAAGCTATAGAACCTGGTCTGTTCTGCAATTTATCCATAGCTGGGGGTGATAAGATGATTCATATCTTTCCCAATGGTATTAGCACGTAAGTGAATGTAATGGATTCGACTGGAATTCGAACTCGGCTCTCCGATTCCTCAATCCGAGCCGTTATCCATTAATCCACCGTCGTATTACTGATTTCAATAGAATAAAGTATAATCTTTCTATCTGGGCGGCAACGTAACAGAGGATGTATATGTGACACCGAAATTTAAAGGCACATTAGAATAGCAAAAGATGTCCCCCAGAAGGTAAACAAAGTATTAACAAGTAGGGAAAATTCGTTGGAAACAACGAATAGTGTCTGTCTATATTTCTAAGATGAGGTATTGTCCTCATCTTTAATGTCATATCCACGACGTTTCGGCCATTGTGCGGTCAGGCCTTCTTCAGGTGACATACGTTGGAATTTTTAACTGAACCCTTTATTTCGTCCACTGGGGTAGATTTTTCTAGTTCCGCCTACCATGCCTTTTCTGGACGTATATCACCTGAAGAAGTTCGTAGTGTCCAACGGCCGAAACGTCGTGAATATGATAATCAAGATGAAGACAACAGGCCGAACATATATACATATAAATAATGAGAGACGTGTCGAACTGCTGTGTAAAATCAGTATTTCTATATGGTATTAAATGATGGAAAATCTCCTCACAGATGAAGAGGAAACATGTCGCAACGGAGATTTGGTTCTACAGAAGGATGCCGAGAATGTCATGGACGGAATACATGAGCAACGAGGAATGTAAACATGGGAACGTAAAAGACAAGTTTAGAAACAGATAACGAGGAAAGTGGGTTAGGAGAATTTGATACCCACATAACATATTCAAGGAAAGAAAGACAGAAGGAAATATCGAGTAATATACTTAACGAGCCTAAGTAAATAGATAGCAAACAGGTACTAAGAGAGATAGTAAGGAGAAATATATTAGAGTTATAAAGGATAGGAAGTTGTGGCGAGCTGTGCACGCCCAGCCAATGAAGATATACGGCACACAAAATAGTTATATACAACTAACATAATCCTTCATCTACATTGACATTTGAAGAATTTATCGTCTATAAAGTCCAGTTGTTTTTGTTTTTTTGATTTAAAAAAAATCAATTCACCAAGTAAGGGGATAATGCCACTAAGACGCAAGAGGCTACATAGAGTGAAAGAGAATGAAAATAATTTAGAAGTAACCGGAAATCCAATCCTAAACAAGCAACAAGGTATAAACCTGTACTCTTGAATTCGGGGAGGTGTCTAAAGCGTAGATACCTCATGAAGATAATGAAGATGTTTCCTTGCCTAAAATAACATCCTGATCTATTTATATCTACCGAAACTTTTTAATCAGTTACATCGTTTTTTAAGAGGCCGGAATTTCGCATCCATTGTCACATATATTTATACCTATACTTTATTTTTTTTTTTTTTTTTAGGGTTATCAACCCTTTGGGCTTTAAATGAATGTTCGCAATACAGATGCTTCATGACTGAGGCTAAGTAAGGATGAATAAATCAGCTAAAGGTTTGGACCAATTAAACGGTGTGGAATAACCGAATTAAATTATTTGTTATCTTTTATTTATTCTAAATTTAGCTCAGATAAAAAGGTCTGATGAAATGATGAGCTAATTAAGAGTTACATTTAAAATAGTTCAGTGACTGTTATATAGAATAAAGAAAGAAGAAAACGTGAAATGCGAGGGATCCTCTTTCACTAATACAGTTTCAGGCCTTAAGTATCAGTTCTGTTGTTCAAGAATCTCTGACAATTTTCTTTTACGGTAATATTTAAAATATTTAAGTTTCCGCTAAGCCGATTTATATAGCACAAAACACTTTTATTGGGAAACACTCACACTTTCGTGAAAGTTGGCTTTCAAAACTTGTCCAGTTTGCATTGGGCTTTGTTAGAAGCATTAAAGTATACTTCTTTTACGGAAGTGGGGATGTACTGCTTAGAAGGTAGAACCCTGGGAACCAAATTTCTATATTATTATTTATAGGTTTTTGGCTAAAGCCATTTATGATAGAAGGTTGTTAAAACTGAAGCAAGAAGAAGAAAAAGAAGACGAAGACGTGGAAGAATTACAAGAATGAAAAGAAATAGAAGTAGAATATGAAGAATAAACAGAAGAAATAGAAGGAAAAGGTCAGAATAAAAGAATAATAGAACAAAAAAAAAATTAAAAATAATAAGCAGCAAAGAAAAAAAAATAATTATGAAGAAATGAAAGAAAAGAAAGAAGAGAAGAAAAAGAAAAGGGAAAGGATATCAAAGAAGAAGAAAAAATTAAAAGGAAAAATGGAGAGAACGAGGATGAAAAAATAAAACAAGGAAATAGTTGCGAGAATTAAGAGAAAAAAGACGTCAAAGAATGAAAAGATGGCGGATCAAAAGAGAATGCTACAAACCAGATTCGAAATCACGAACAGCAAAGTAAGATAGAAATTTCTTTGTGCCACAAAATCAAAGTTTACTCACCGATGTGTCTGGAAGCCAACAAGGTACGCAATTCGCACTGTTTTGTGGTGGTGAAGTCAACTCAGGCAGGTCGGCACTGGTGTGATGCACGGCCGACCCCCGGGACAGATGATGATGGTGATGGTGGTGGTGATGTTGGTATTTGCTGCACCTTTGGTCTTGTACCATGGTAGCATCGTAATCATGTATCATGGCTTGCATATTGCGTATGTAGTCGATGGCGATACGCAGGGTCTTCACCTTGGAAAGCCGCTTGTGACGTGGTTCGTACGGCACGTGACGTCGTAGGCGCATGAATGCGTTGTTCACAGCCTGCACGCGTCGCCGTTCGCGCGCGTTTCGGCGGGCCACCAAATGCGGCGGCTTTTCGCTGTGCGGCACGTGGCGGTACGAGGACTTCGAACCCGAGGAACGCCTCAAACCCCGACTGCCGGATCCGACCGTGCCGTTCGACCCTGGCGAGGAATTTGTCGAAACGCTGTTACTGCTGTTGGTATTACTATTTGCACCAGCTCCCACCGCACCGGAGATCGATTTGGTTATCACCATACCGGAAGTTTTTGGAGGTCCTTGGAGTCCGTTATTTCGATTATTAGTATTAATGGTCGAGATTGTGAGCACCGGGTGTTGTTGTTGTTGTTGTTGTTGTTGTTGTGCTGGTGGTGGTTGTGTTGTGTGATGCTGTTGTTGCTGATGGTGTGGTGTTTGTTGTTGTTGTTGTTGGTTGATCAAATGTTGATGATGAACTTGCTGTTGCTGATGCTGCGATCCCGTATGGTGTTGCGGGCCTCCAGGGAAGCTTGCGTTGTTCATCATAATGTCGCCAATTCCCCTTATCCTGTTTCTCTTATTTTTGCCTCCTCCTCCAACTTGTAACTGGTCGACGGCGGCGTTGAAACTGAACTGTCTTGATGCTTCCTTTTGGTTATCATGGATTCCCGAGCCAGCCTCACCCATATACGGAAGGCCGACACTCCTCCCCTGGGTTTCCTGAATCGTTAACAGCGACTTCTCCCCCGCTGTAGCTTCTTCATTAAACCAGCATCAGCACAGGAGGCGTTGTCTCTTCCGCCTCGCCCTCTCCTTGTTTCTGTTCGTCTTCTTTCTTCACTCTCACTAGTGACGGTAGCAGTGACACTCTCCTCGCATTAAACACACCTCCTTCGTTATCTATTTCTCTTAAAATCTTTACTCCCCTTTCTCTTTCCCTTATTCGTTTCCTTTCTCCTATTCTAACTGATAAATTACCTGCAACATTGAACTTACTTCCTTTTGTGTCTTTTGTACTTTCGTTGTATTCGCTTTGAGATACTTTTATGACCAGATCAACCGTGCAGCCGGCCGGAGTCTCCATTCTGCATTAGTAAATCCACTGTTTACCACGTCGGGAATATATATGCTGAGGCATCTTCTGGAAGGGCAAAAGATATACCGCCTGAAAAGGTTGAGCAAAGATTAGATCGAATCAAACGACCAAAAAAGTAACGCTTTATTCTGTACTTAAGCTGTCTTTTGGGCTACAAGTTGGGTGTCTTCTGCTCGGGGTGAAAATCATTTTATCCGTCCAATGGTAGCGGCCAGAAGAACAGTCGAAAATAAATATTTCCATCTTGTTAATTTTCTTTTCGGAAACTATTTTTTTTAAAGAATATTTTGTTAATTTCTTTCTTTATTATTTTAATGGATCCTCGTATTTAGGTGTTCATGTTTTCACGTGTCTATTTTTAATCACAATGATATTCTTCATTCATGGATGAGAAAATTAAAGTTAAGATGCTGAGTGTGAGGAAATGATTTATATGACGTAACAAAGAATAAACGGTTATAATTAATATCAGGTTGGTTGATTTTACGACATGTCGGCTCTTGTTGGGTTATTTAATGTCGTCTTTTTTTTTTTTTTTTTTTTTGCATGCACCACTGAAAATCGAACTCATTAAGAGGTGATCAACCAGAGGACCCTTGCTAACCTTTACCCCAAACAGAGAAGGCACCCGAAGGGGATTAAAAGCACCTCACAAATTAGAATGAGAATAAACGTAGTAAACGAGAAAGGAGACCAAAAGGAAAATAAAATAAAAAGAGTGTCAGGATATATATATTTTAATATTCGGTCTAAGTTCTTTTTCCGAAAATGTTGAAATATAAAATGGAAACAAAAATTACCATTATTATTATTATTATTATTATTTCTAATATACCTGATTTACACTTTGATACAATTCTTTTAACACAACTTATATCAGATACCTGAGATAAAAAGTTATTGTGCATATTATTATTATAATTTTTATTTTCTTTGATTTCTGGCGTTTACACATTTCTTTCCGGGTCCCGCCCAGGGACCTAAGGTTAGAAATGGCGTCATGACACTTTCCACTGAAAAAAAAAAAAAAAAAAAAGATTACATAGATAAAGCCCTTCGTAAGGTGTGGGCTGTACTTGTCAGAACAATTTTCTGTATCTCCTTGAGGCATGGACTTCCAGGAATCCCTTCAATTAGTCTACTGGAATCTTTTCCAACCAGTCCTAGGGCTCCAACTACAACAAGGATTGTTTATTATTATTATTATTATTATTATTATTATTATTATTATATGAGGTTTTCCACTGATCCTTTTTGTAAAAAAAAATCTAAGGCACACGTTTTAAATAAAACTTTTCGTAATGTGTGAGCTGTACTTGTGAGTACAATATTTGTATTTCTTTAAGGCATGGGTCTCAACGAGGCTATTATTATTATTTCCGGTATTCCTGGATTACACTTTGATACAATTCTTTAACAAACCATTTATTTATATGTGAGATAAAGAAAGGTTTCTGTAAAAAAAAAAGTTACTGAGCATATTATTATCCTTCATTCATTCAGTGTTTACAACTGGTTGTTTAAACGTGAGCTTAAGTGACAGCAAGTAAGAAGATGAATGTATGAATGAAGATATGTTTCATTGAATAATGTGTCTATTTTTATGTTGATCTTTTCAGTATTGTTTTCTTGATGTTGAGATGAAATTCATCGAGGCGTCATAGTTTTTTGTTTGTTTTTTTTTTTTAACCCAAGCATTTTCGAACTTTTCTAAGATCAGCTTCATGGGTAAATTACAAAGACAAATTTATTTAACTGCGATTAAATCTGCATTCCGTTGTGATAATGATTTTTAAAAACACGCGCGAACGCGCTGTTATAGTTATTTTAAAATTTTAAATTTATCCGTCGTACTTATGGATTTTACACACACACATATTTTTCATTTGAAGGTAAAAAATCATATATATATATATATATATATATATATATTTGATTTATATATATATATATATATATATATATATATTAGCCTATCTTATGTTTTGTTAGTGGATTTTACATGTTGATAGACGTTTGGTAATTTAACATCGAATTTAGCATCTTTTATTATCATCTTGAAATAAAACTGCGTACTTAGTAATAAGTTATTCCATAAAAAGTGATAACAGTGACTAGAGTGATTAAACAAGAACAAATAATTCACAAACCTTCAAAAAAATTGTTTTTAATAAGAAAAGGCATGTTTTTGCTTGAGAAATCCATCTCTTGGAACTCCATACACATGGTCTTTTGAAAAATTAGTTTAAATCTGAATATCTCGATAAATGAACGATTTACTAAACCAAATAAAGAAAATATAATATATAGTTAAGAAAAATATTCTTATAATTTTAGAAAAAATATTCCCACTTTCATATTGATAAAAGAAAACTTTCTGGTAAAATATTAGAATTGTCGTGTTAGTGTGAAGGATTCCTTTTAACGAACGGTGTAGAAGGAATTTCATTTTTTTACCTTTATATAAGAGAAACATTTACAATCCAAGTGGAATTGGTTTTATAAAAATATTTTCGATTCCTCGATCTTTATTCTATTAATGGAGTTTTTGTTTTGGTTTTTTGTCCAAGTTTCATTTTCCGTATTATTATAAAGCAACTTTCTTGTGTTGTCATCTCAGAATTAACAAAGATAGAATTCAATATCCAATCAAAATATTTTTCTTTAAATTTTTTTTTTTTCATTTTGACATTTTTTTCTTCTCTAATTTTAATCATCTTTAATATAACGTAGGTTTTTAAAATTGCGTTTTAAATAAAGAACAAAGATGTTCTTGAATTAAAATTGAAGGTAGGGTATCAGGCGTGGGAGGTGGTTAATTAAAACTTCAATTTTTACTGAATTCTTTAATACCCAAATCAATAGACATGCACAATTGCACATGCGATTGGCGAAATACAAAATGTGTGGTCGATGCGTAGTGACGTCATCATTGATTTAATGCATTGATTGTTGCTTCCAATAATAGCAGTAGCAAGATTTTCATATATTAAATCCTTAAACATCGAAAAGATATCAAAATACGATGTAAAAATCCAATAATAATACCAGAAAATCGACAACTACATTTTTTTATTCAATTGCAAAAACTGTAAATCCAGTTGCGTTAAAGAAAGAAAGAAAGAAAAAAGAGAGAAAGAAAGAGAGAAAGAAAGAAAGAGAGAAAGAAAGAGAGAAAGAAAGAAAGAAAGAAAGAAAGAAAGAAAGAAAGAAAGAAAGAAAGAGAAAGAAAGAGAGAAAGAAAGAAAAAAGAAAGAAAGAAAGAAAGAAAGAAAGAGAGAAAGAGACTTTTGTTTGTTGATTAGTTTCCTACGGTTTATCAATCTTTTTCAAGTTTTTAAAGCCAGAAAATATTTTTAGATTGTAAGAATTTGGAGGAGATAATAACGAATTATTTTAAGCAATAATGATTTAGTGATAAAAGTCTAATAATTAACCCATAAATGGGGGGGGGGAAGAGGTGGATTCGTACCTTTTCCAAGGGTATCTACACGTAAGTAAATATAACGAAACGAAAGTGAATTAGAACTCGGCTCTCCGATTAACAATTCTGAGCCATTATGCATTACACCACATGAACATCCAAACATACAGCACCTGATATTCCCAAACTGTCACCCATCTAGATAATGACCAGGCCCGATGTTACTTAACAAAGAAAGAGACTGTAAAGTTATATTAATGTTCACTGGAAAAGTTATCTACGTAGAATTTTGCTGTAAAAGATTCTACAAGTATGCAAATATGGAGTATACAGAGAATTAGATTTCTTCTAAACTAAGCATCTGATTACCGACTCTTGAGAATGCGGGTTAGATTAAAAAATTGATGTGTTTACTGGATGAGCCGTGAAAACTTTCATGACTGAAGAGATATGAAAAAATAATCATGTTTGTTGATTTTAAAGAAAGCTTCATACATTCCAAAAGACAAAATAAGAAAAAAGTTGCCATGATTTTCATGAATAATCGACATGGAAATAGATCATTGTAAAGCTAGCACAGCATTTTTCAGCTGTTCGTTCGGAGATCGAACTCACATAAAATCTATGAGTAGTGCTTTCAAGGCACGTATACAAATATTCTTAACGTTTCTTAATGTAGAGAAAGTAGCCTCAAAACTTCAAAATTCCACACAACTGAAATAAATAAAATAAAAGTTAACTATATATATAAGCATAAAATATACACACATACATATATATATATATATATATATATATATATATATATATATATATATATATATATATATGCTTTTCAAAGGGCACAAAATGTTTCACAAGGCCGAAATTAAGCGGGACCTAGTGAGAATCGAACTCTCAACTCAGTCGTAATTGTTCTATATATTCAGTCAGTCAGTAATGTGCCATGCGTGATACACGCTTAGGTGATCATGTATCGAAAGATACATGACTGACGAGGCAGATTTTTGTTCCCGCAATAGGTTGGCGTTTCTTTCTGCTGTAGACTAGTAGTTATCCAAGGCTATAGAATCCACTCTGTATTGCTATTTACCCATATCTGGGGTGAGGAGGAGAAGAGAATTCATACGTTTCCCAAGGGTATAGCACATAATTCGAACACGGCTATACGATTCCCCAAACCGAGCCGCTATCCATTCATCCTCATATATATATATATATATATATATATATATATATATATATATATATATATATATATATATATATATATGGAGGAATGGTGGAGTAATGGATAGCGATTCTATATATATATATATATATATATATAAACAGAACACCTACTAAAATGAGTATCCATTTAAAAAAAAAAGTTTAAAAAAATATATTTAAATTTTAATCCATTCCATAATAGATATTAGTGAATGGATTAAAATTCAAATTTATTTGTTTAAACGTTAATTTAAAAATGGATACTCATATTTGATGCTCTGTTTTTATATTTATTAAACAGTATATTTATTTATATTTATTTATTTACAACTACCGGCCTGGATATTTCGTGAAATTTTGTTAGATTTCTCGAAACCCCCATTAATTCGAATCCTGTCGGAATACGCATGTTTTTCTAACAAGATTTCACAAAATATTCAGGCCGGTAGTTATAAATTGAAAAACATACTGTTTAAATAAATAAAAAATGAACATCTACTCAAATAATCATGGGTAATATAATTACATATCGGATGTCGACTTGGAGCTTCGTGATATCTAAATTGTCAAGACTCGGAGAAGAATAATTATATTAATTACTGAATATCTATTATTATTATTATTATTATTATTATTATTATTATTAATACATAAGAAAAATTATTTGGCATTTCCGTTGATATCGTGAACTCACGAGATTGACATGTATAAGTGCAGAACATTTTTAAATGTGAAGGTTAGCGTATATAAATAAGTTTCGCATATCATTATATCATATGTTATTATTATTACTTTATTTATGTAATTACACATACACAGTATAGTTTCGAGTGAGTGTTGGGAGAAAATGTGCTCGCTGATAAAGAACAGAGCTAAGAACTATACTAAAAATTATATCGGAATTGCCTCGTATATTAAATTTTATTTAGCTTCTTGTGGTAAGGAATGATATAAATAATGATGTTATTATTATAACGTTATATATATATATATATATATATATATAAAATATATACATCAAAAAAATATATAAAAGAAAAGGAAATTTTGAAAAATATTAATTAAATTCGACAAAATGATTAAGTAAGGAACAGACAGGAATGACTTTAAAATTTGAAATGTTTCGGTATTTTTATGAGAAATTTTATGGGGAAAAACATTTCCCCACAATTGGTCATGAAGCTACATCAAAAGTAGCGAAACATGTAAAATTTATAAAAGTTTTCCTATTTCATAGATAGATAGATATCTACAGAATTAGATAGATAGATAGATAGATAGATAGATAGATAGATAGATAGATAGATAGATAGATAGATATGCTACTTACATAATACATAATATTCAGTTTATTGCATATTTTTTATTTCGTTGACATGTGTGTGAACAATAAAGTTGCAAAAGCGATCGAAGTTCTGGCTTCCCAAAAATGTCAATGTCTATATATATATATATAAAAGAAATATGTTGTAGTGGTTCCAACGAGAGAAAAGTATGTATATTAAAAAGAAGGGTGGTGCCGCAAACGTTTTTGGTTGTAATGTGGATTTATTGAGAAAAAATATTATACTTTGTTTTACATAATTTCACGACACGTGTTTCTGGTCTCGAATAATCCGAATTTTCTTTCTAGAAAGAAAATTCGGATTGCCAACACACAAACAGAATGTCTCATATCGAGAATATTCCACATTGAACATGAAGAAAAATTAAATATTTTTAATAATATGTAGAAATCTCCACTTTCACCTGAAGACGGTTGCGAGACCAGAAACACGTGTCGTGAAATTATGTAAAACAAAGTATAATATTTTTTTCTCAATAAATCCACATTACAACCAAAAACGTTTAATATATATATATATATATATATTATATATATATATATATATATATATATATATATATATATAAATAGTTAGATCAGACCTGCTTTAGAAACGAAAGCAAATTTCTTCATCCACTAAAAATAAAGTTTAAAGCGATAGCATGAAACAAAGTTTAAAGCACCTAGCATGAAACAACCTGACGCCTCTGAGAGCTGACTTCAATGTTCACTTTCATATTTATGTTTTTATATATATATATATATATATATATATATATGAGTGTGTGTGCGTGTTTGTATATATAGAATCTCTTGCATGAATAAAGTATGAATTTTTCAGCTAAATCAAACGCAATAATGAAATTTTGCGACATCCTATATTACCTGTTTCGAATTATATTATCTATCTATCTATCTGTCTGTCTGTCTAGATAGATAGATAGATAGATAGATAGATAGATAGATAGATAGATAGATAGATAGATAGATAGATATTTGTATGCGAACGAATATTTATATTTCATACTGTCAATTGCTTCAGTGAAAGGTATGATATATCATTCAATCAATCATACAATGATATATATAGATAGATATTATCTTTCATCGAAGTAAAGCAGGGTGTGGAATATAAATATTTATGTAACCATACATACATACATATATATATATATATATATATATATATATATATGCACAAAATATGAGTAAATTTTTCATATGAATACACGCGCATTTCATATGTGTGCGCGATTACATGATTCAAAATTTTCTAGGTTCTTAAGATGCGAAATATCAACCTTAAATCATTATTCTATTTCCTGGTGTAGATGTGTGAAATGAAATATACAACGCACACACAGTCACACACACACACTCACATGCACACACACAAACGCACACAGACACACACACATATACACACACGCAGACAAACACCCACACATACGCACACACATATACACACATATGTATACATAAACGTATATTTATTCAGCAAGAATGTCTTATTGAATACGTACGACTAAGCCTGTTCTTATATACTAATATTTTTTAATGTAATGTAATATATATATATATATATATATACATATATATATATAAAGAAAGAACAGTAAGATATATAATCCGGTGTTCTTATAGATAGTTTTATTTTTACAAAATAGCGCTCAATGTAAATTTACAGAGCATTAATATTATAAATTAATTGATTTAAAATATGTTTTTTTCCGCCACACAGTTCTAACCATGTTTCAAAAATAGAAGCTAAAAGCTCCGAATTTAATTTTGTAATTAAATTAAAGACATTAGTTCCATTTCATCCTCAAGCGAAAAATGTCTTAATTTAATTACAAAATTAAATTCGGAACTTTCAGCTTCCATTTTTGAAACAAGGTTGGAACTGTGTAGCGAAAGAAAACATATTTTAAATCAATTAATTTATAACACACACACAGTTTCTTTGTAGTTTTTCTTCTATTCCTCATTTCACACATGCTCTGTCCATGTCATTCTGAACATTCTTTGGTAGAACTATGTATCTGACAATTCAAGTTTCTTCTTCGCCTGTGATGGAATTATCCTGCATTCACTCTCATATAGAAGATTAGAGATTATGTTCAACAGCATGTAATTTGTTTCTAAAATCATTTCTCGAATGTTTAATACCTTGATCAAATTCTGAAAAAAAAAAAGATTATTTCCGTGCACTTTCAGATTTCTGTGGCACACTTTCTGGCGTCTGTTATTACACTACCCAGGTAAATAAATGTCCAACACCTGCTTGATTCTTACGTCCTCGATAAACAAGCCGTACCTCGGGTTGGTCTTTTTACTGTAAATCTCGCAATCTGTCTTCTTATAGTTAACGTTTAATTCTTCTTTTTCTTTTTTTTGAATTCATCGACTATATTATCTAATAGCACTTTAAGTTTTACTCCTAAATCTACCTTCAACGCAGTTTCATCAGCGTAACGTATTATGTTCAAATTATGCTAATAAATCCTGACAATTTTTTAGTTCTCTTATGACCGTCTCGTTATACAGGTTAAATAAATCAGGTGAAAAAAACAATTTGTCGTACTCCAAATTCTATTTTCTGTATTCACTGAACTCGTTCTCAATCTGCATGCAAGTTGTCTGCTCCCAAAACTGTTTATGGAATATTTAAATAACTTCTCCGTGTAGATCAAACTTTCCTAACATTTTCAAGATTTCTTCGAATGAATTTTTTATAATTTATGCACACACACACACACACACACACACATATATATATATATATATATATATATATATATATATATATATATATATAAATTATGCGTATTTAGGCAGCAAATGTTATTTGAGGTAAATACTATTAAAAATGACGGACATTTTGTGTCGATTAATTTTAATAATCGACTTTATCAACTTTTCTTAAAAAAATCGCATTGTTATACAATTTCAAAATTTTACTAAACTCACCAATTGTCTCTAGCTACCCTGATGATGACTTAAGAAAATCGAAATCTTGGAATATATTTCTTATACTTGTCTTCCTAAACAAGGACAATTTCTAACAGGATTTCTTCTTTGTCTTTGTTTTTTTAGAATAATCCTTTATTCTCAACTTCGATCATTAAAATTAATTGACCAAAATGTCTGTAGGTTTTAACAGTTTTTTGTCATATTTATGCACTTCAATCACTCCGATCAGGAAAACTGCATTTCTTGTTCCAGTGTTTTAAAGAAAGCCACATTGTTCTTGCCTTACAATAAGCCTGACACTGGATAACATTTGACTAAAATATTATTAATATACTTTTGTTATTTATAAAAATTAAAAAAACACAATTCGAGAAAGAAGAAATATATATTTCAGGTAAACAACCAATTTTCCGGTATGCCGTTTCATCCGAAAAAAGAAACACACTGCATTTCTGTAAGTCTACTGATGCTAAATTATTCTGAAATGTTGATTAAGAATAATATGCATTCCGAGTACATAACATCAAAATGAATACCTCTTATTCAATCGAACCACATGACTAAGTGATACTGCGTTCACTTTTCAATAAGTGTATGTAAGAAGTGGTAAATTCTCTTAAGCCTGTGGAAGTATTTATCATTGTGTTTAATATGAGGGATATTTGCATAAATTACATTTCTAACAGTTCTAACGCTTTGAAGTTATGAAATGTGAATAATTAATAGATATGTAGTAGTTTATTTAATGATTATTATATGAAATCTATTAGTCCGGCAAAATTGATAATCACTAACGGACGAACTACGTTTCTTAGTTCCACCAGGCCTAACCATCACAGTAAAGACTCGCCATGACACTTATAAACCACCAACATGCCACTTACAAACCACCCACATCGCCTCCGTATTTCATATAAGTAATAAGTTCTACTGGAACATCTTCCTGCAAACCGCTGTTCTGTTAAACTGACTCCCAAGAAGATGTTTCCTCGATTGCTACAATCTTAACCTGTTTGTCTCGAGTTAACTGTTACCTTCGACTCTTATCTCTACAAACCGTCTCCTAACGTAACCCTCTTCATCGAATGGCCCCATCACCTTGTACAGGGTGGACGTAACTGTAAAAAAATGACGCGTTTCTGTATAAAGTATGCTGAAAAAAAAACAGTTGGGTATATGTATTAATAATTAATATATGTTTGCTCTTTTTTTAATTCATAATGTTAAAGTAATTGAAATCGGTTTCGTATGCCGAATCCAGAATACTATTTTTCGCACTGTAATTATAAAACTTCTGCAACATATTTGTAACAAAAACAAACCCAATTTGGCTAAATGTCAATTTTTATTCTGCAGCCGAGCTTCATGTAACAAACTATAAAAGCTTTCTATTGTCTATTACTAAATCTTCTCTGCGATTTCGAACTGACGGCACAAATTAAAAGAATAGTTGAGAAAAGGGGAAACTGAATTAGATTCTTTGCAGAATATGTGGTGTTTATCAGTCGGCAGGCTCAGGGGAAGATGGGGGCAGGTGGATAAAAAAATACAGTGTTCGGAGGTGGAGGAGAGTAAGGAGTCTCGATTGCCGACCGGAGATGCTATCATTAATTATGAATTGGATATTGTCCGACAATTACGAATATTAGGGGAAATGGGTGTAGCTGAGTGGAAGGAGAGAATGCTGACTGAAGGGACACCTGGAGAGGTGGTGTCAGGAGGAAACGTTGTAGGGAGTGAATCCGGTGCGAGCTAAAAAACGTTTTACAGGAATGGATCTGTGATGGAATAGGGGCAAAAGAAACCCACCGAGAGATGACAAAAAAAAAAAAAATAGCGAGGATTAAAAAATATCATAAGTAGAAACACGACTCCGGCGAGCATTTTCCTTTTCATTAAATATAAATCTAATGACGAAGCAAACAATTTATAATTTTCATGGAAATATATTTCTCTTTTAAACACCACAATATGCTACAGGAGGCGGCACGGTGGAGTAATGGATAGCAGTACGGAATCGGAGAGTCGAGTTCGAATTCCAGTCGAATCCATTACATTCGTTTATGTGCTAATACCCTCTTCTTCTCCCACCAGCTATGGGCAAATAGCAAGACACACCAGGTTCGATAGCCTTGCAGAAAGAAATGGTAACCTACTGCGGAAAAAAAACTGCCTCGTCAGTCATGTACCGAAAGGTATATGATCGCTTAAGCATGTGTCACGTATGGCAAATAACCGACTGAATATGATGCTACATAGCTATTCTGAAGCTTCTTTAATTAGCCTAACTTTTATTCTAAATTAGATTCATTAATTTCTTAAAGTTTTATCACAGATTAGTCTGTTGTGCTCACTATGGAACTAAAGTCATGTGTTCGAATACATCTCTTCTATTCCTTGCCATAGGTTAAATAACACGGTATAATGAATTCTCTAGATTTGATTGACAAAGACTCTAGGAAATGGATAACTTATGCTTCTATGTGACGGGTCCCTGCAGGACGTGAGTGATCATGGCTTTCCACAACCTCCTATACCTTTTAAGCCTCTATCAACGTTTGTCCTTTTGCCAAGTCGACCGTCGCATTTATTCCGCCATCCATTCACACAAGCTAGTCAGGTTACTCACCCACTATTTCCTCATCCTGTTGCCTTCGATCTGTCTGGTGAGTTTCGTATTCCACCAACCCCACTTCCGCCTTATGCGAGCGAGGAATTTTAGTTGCCTCTTTCTGATTCTGCGTAGAAGTGTCCTTTTTTTATTTCCATTTTACATAAAAATTCGTAGCCCATGTTGGTTTTGATGCGAAAAGGTTTTCGATGAAATCATGTTTGCATTAAAGGAAACCCTTCCCTCTCAAAGCATTTTGCAGCTATCGAAAAAAGGAACTAATCGGTTTTTGCAAGGTCAGGTAAATATGGCGGGTTGGGTAGAACAGACCAACCGAGTTACAAAAATGTTCTCTGTTATCATTGCTGTGTCCAGCGTTGTGTTTTATGAAGGAGAACAACATTTATCCCTTAAACTACCGTTCATGCTGCCACTGTCGTTCAAAAATTAATGTATGTTAGTGTAGTCCAAGTTTCTTCTTAACGGCTATGTATGATTAGTAAAAAATAATGCATTAATTCCTAAATATGAATATTACTTGTGATTAAACGTAATATATTTAAATTGTTATTAAAATTATTAACTTCTCTTTATTCATGTATATTAACATGTTTCTACATGAGTTTATTTATTTATACTGAAAAATATATTCATATTTCTATATATCACACACACACACACACACACACATATATATATATATATATATATATATATATATATATATATATATATATATATATATATATATATATATATATATATATAATAAAAAAGCCAAATAGAGAGTGTCACGTTATTTTGAATTACCATATACTTGTATTCTGATTGGTCATCATGGGTTACGTACTAATGTTTCCCCTACTGAGAATGCTTGGTTGGATTTTGACCTCTTTAAATTGCAATCAACACTATCACTTGATAACACACCAGCAGTGTTGAAACCAAATTACAATTTTTGTAGTGATATTATATCATACATATTTTGAATATATATTTATATATATATATATATATATATATATATATATATATATATATATATATATATATATATATATATATATATATTACGAAAATATACATAATACCTTATATTGATTGCACAACTTGGAGTTTCATGTTATAATTTTGAATAAATATTATTTGCACTACTCGGGATTTTATTCTATCTGTACCAACCCTGTACTTTGCGTCCAAAACGGAAAACACTTGTTCGAAGACAAGAGAAACTAAATATAAAGCTTATTCGTAGTACCTTGTCTGTCGTTTTTATTGAAACATGCATATATATATATATATATATATATATATATATATATATATATATATATATATATATATATATTTATATTTATATAAAACATATAAAAATATACAATTTTTTCCTTTATATATGTTTTATATATTATACAATATTTTCCATAATTCTGCTATACGTGTTTCTGGTTTCGAATCCTTCTACAAGCAAAGAGTAAATATTTCCACATATTCTAAAAATGAATTTTTTGCGAGGTAATGATTCAAATGTCTTTCTTGGACTGGTAATAAGAGTTTATATTTCATTATTCATAAGAGTTTAAAATACATATTTCAACCAAACACGTTTGCGGTTTATCTTCTTTTTTAAAATATACACTTTTCTCTCGTTAGAACAACTAAAATCTCTCTTATATATATATATATATATATATATATATATATATATATATATATATATATATATACTGAAAGTTCACAATGCTTAGCGGAAGTCGAATAAGAGTTTCACGGAGACCCGCTCCCCAGGAACTAGATTAGAATTAAGTAATTCTATCTACATTAAGTGTCGTGGGCTTTCAATATTTTTTATATAATCATTATGGTTTTAGGTATCTATTAAGTACTTTTTCCTTTTCAAACATTCTGTTCACCTAAACATGCGCCAAATTATAGATATTTTATGTATATCCATATTTGTTATTATACATACACACACACATATAGATGCGTGTGTGTGTATGAGTGAGAGAGCGAGAGAGAGAGAGGGGGAGAGATCGGAACAATAATCCCGACGGAAGAGTTTCTACACACTGTTTGTCTCCATATTACAGTAGAAAAACTGAATAAAATCTTACAAAATATTCCCTGTCCGTCATATTCTGTGAAACGTGCATGGAATAGGTCAAATAGAAGCAGATAGGTTTGCCAGTCGTCCAGTTCATGCTCATCCTTTGGACAGGAGTAGAGAATTATCCTTTATTTCCTGTTTAAAATTGTTTCTGATTCCTTCTAAAGTCATTTCCTTCTCTTTCATTTCTAATAGACCCTTGCGTCTTAGTAGCGTTATATGTATTTCTGTCTACATACATACATATATATATATATATATATATATATATATATATATATATATATATATATATATATATATAAAAAAACAAACAAAAATCCTAATATGCAATATATATATATATATATGGGGGGATGAAGGAAACAAAACGGCATGGTGACTTAATTCGTATCAAGCGATTTTCAGGCAATGTTTCACTAGACTTTACCCGGGTCCTGTATATAGGTCACTGGGAGACTAATGCCGTGGGTGAAGGAGGAAATCGGCCCTTCACAGTTCATTTGTTAACGCGTTAGATCCATTAAAGGTATAAACTTTACTTACTTTTATTTATTTAATTATTCTTACATTTATTATTTATATATCTTAATTTATTTTCTGTATTTTCTATCTACTCTAAATTATAACATTTGAAATACATTTTATTTGTTGGAGGTAATGGAATTTTATTCAATCTTTTGATTCGTCATGAAGTTTGAGATGCGTGTGTATGCGGGTTTTTTATTCGTTTTATCAATAAAATAACTTTTATAATTTGATCTCTACAAAATATCATGTATGCTCGTTTTCTTGTGTAAAATTGGTTTCTAGATACGTGTTTCTCCGAAAATGTTTTCTATATACGTTTTCTTTGTAAATATGTTTCTAAATATATTAATATTATAATACTTTATCTACATGAATGTATATTAAAAATGGCTCTCATTTCCGCGTTCATATCTTAAAATGGCTTCTGTTATATAAACGCTTTTCTTTTAAAATATATTCAATACACGTTTTAATATCAAAAATGTCTCCTGTACAGTTTTCTGTTATAACAGAAAAATCATATGCACTAAATAAATTACTTTTTGGAAGAATTTCTCTGTCATCGCTCATTTCTTCTACAGCATTAATCATTGATCTTTCGTATTCTATTATAATTACATCGATCCAGTAACACACCTTTCTGCCTGCAAAATCCCATTATTTCATCAGTAACCAAATGTTTAGGCATCTGTTATTACTGCTACTCTCTTGTTTATTTCGATTTTTTCACACAACCTCTTTTTTTTACATTGCTTATTTATTCTTCTCTCTTTAACCAATTCCATTTATCCAAAATTATATCTAAAAATCAATGTCCACTGCTCTTTCCGGATAATTTACCTTACTTGGACCTTTTTTTTTATATATATCCGTCTACCTTCAAGACGTAGGGGAGCATGTCTCTCCACTGTCCACTATCTCTTGTAGCTCTTAATAAGTTTTATACCTTTGCGACTTCCCCCAGGCCATATTCTGTCATCCCCTTGCTTAAGCCCGTTAGGTATATCACGCGTTGCTTTCCCTTGTCTATCTTTCATCCTATTCGTCCTGTGAGTATCAGATTCTCCAAGCCCTCTTTTCTTATTACGTGTCCCAGAAATTTCAGCTCCCTCTTCCTGATGTTAAGTATAAGCTTCCTCCTTGTTTGTATCCTCTCCAAAAACTACGCGCGGTCCATGATAACCATAGCATCCTTCTGTAGAACCATATCTCCGTTGCTTCGAGTCTCTCCTTCATCTTTGAGGAGACGATCCAATATACTCTGCCGTAAAGGAGGACAGATGCCACGTAGAAGCTCAGTACGCTTTTCTTTGTTACTGTTGTGGTAGGATCCACCTAATTTGCATAGTGGAGTACCGACCATATAAATATGGTTGGTACCGGGAAGAGAGGGAGGAATCAAGAGATTCAACCAGAGACTCTGCCCGACTGCGACTCAGTCAACACATTCTCCAGGAACGGTCTTACCAGGAATATACAAAGGACTATATGTAAATAGTGTGTACACTTTCTTGTTTCAATACATTTTGTTCTAAGTACATTTTGTGTTGCATTATCATTCTATGCATTAGGCAAGTTTCAACAGTTACCAAAGAAATCCTCCTGTCTCGTAATACTCTGCTGAGCGTTTGGAATGTTCCTTTGGACATCTCAATACGCCTTCGGATCTCAGCGTCGCACTTACCGTTCTCTGTCAAAGGATATTTAATTTCCCAGATGTTTAATTTCCCAGATATTTAATTTTCAGCACCTGAACCACGGCGTCAAAAACTAATCCATTTACATCTCTTTTAGCATCTATAATTCTTTTTTTTTTAAGTCAGAATGTATATTTCTGTTTGACAGAAGGTTCTTCCTCGTCTTGTTCTTCTTTGTACCGCGTCTCTTCAGGATATAAGCGATCATGGCTCTCTACATCTTTTCTATATAGTGTGACTCCTAGCAGTTTTCTCCCTTTGCTAAAGGCATGCCCCACCCAAGTCATCCATCTATTTAAATAAACTCATCAAAATCATGCTCTCCCTCAATATGTTCTGTGAGTGAAAAGTTACTGAGCCCTCTTTCCTCATTATGTCTCCAAAGAATTTCAGCTTTCTCTTCCTGATTCTAAGTGTTCTTTCTGTTGTAATTTTCTTTAAGAGTTCCTTGTCGATTATTCACTCCGTCCATGTTATATATATATAATATTAATGCTCAGTAAATTTACATTGAGCACTATTTTGTAAAAATAAAAATGTCTATAAGAACACCGGATTATATATCTTACTGTTCTTTTATATATATATATATATATATATATATGTGTATTCATTGAAGACAACTGACAAGGTACTTTTTGTTGTGTGAATGTGTGTTTCTTTTCTGGACATGTGTGCAAAAATTGCCCAAATGTTCTGTATGTCCGAATACTTTCGGCTATTCTGTTAGCCTTTATTTTTAACTGAATTTTTTTTTTCCTTAAGGGACATATGAATTCAGGAATATTATTGGTTCAATGTAGTTTAGATATTATAGTTGAGTTCTTGCAATATCTAAATTACAGAAAACGAATATTATTTAAGAATTCACGGCATCCCTATCAAGAAAACTCATGTTAAATCTCTCTGATCATAGATCATTTAGGACTCATTTAAACACATATGGAAACCTACCAAAATCCATTCGTAACATACTTGTAAAACATACAAGTATAATAGCATCGTCCACATGGGAAAAAAGACTAAAAATAAAGGTTGTGGTAATAATATAATAGAAAACACTAACACTCAATTACATTAAGTATGAACACGGACAATAGGTGCTGACCGTGTTTGGAAAATAAAATAAAAACATTCCCATCATTCTATAAACATATATAAAAATCTACTCATTCATCTAGAATTAATAAAAAAAATAAACATACTTGGTAATGGTTAAAGAGCTCGGATATACAGAACAGTTGTTACAGATTTAATGTCCAGAAAAGAAAACACTTATGCGAGTATAAGAAAAATTAAATAAAAAATCGCGGTACCTTGTCAGTCGTCTTTTTTATATATATATATATATATATATATATATATATATATATATATAAAAGAAATATGTTGTAGTGGTTCCAACGAGAGAAAAGTATGTATATTAAAAGAAGAGAGGTGCCGCAAACGTTTTTGGTTGTAATGTGGATTTATTTAGAAAAAATATTATGCTTTGTTTTATATAATTTTACTACGACACGTGTTTCTGGTCTCGCGACCGTCTTCAGGTAAAAGTGGAGATTTCTACATATTATTAAAATAATTAATTTTTCTTCATGTTCAATGTGAAATGTTCTCGAGATGAGACATTCTCTGTTCACGTGTCGTAGTAAAATTATGTAAAACAAAGCATAATATTTTTCTAAATAAATCCACATTACAACCTAAAAAAGCGTTTGCGGCACTCTCTTCTTTTAATATATATATATATATATATATATATATATATATATATATATATATTATAATAAAAAGAAAGAACATTAAGTTATATAATCCGGTGTTCTTATTGATATTTTTATCTTTACAAAACAGTGCTCAATGTAAGTTTACAGAGCATAAATATTGTAAATTAACTGATTTAAAATATGGTTTCTTGACTACACAGGAATTACCATGTTTCAAAAACCGAAGCTAAAAACTTCAAATTTAATTATATAATTAAATTAAAAGCAGTTCTGTTTCATCTTCAAGCGGATATTGGAATAACTTATTTTTAAATTTACTGAGATTTAAACGCACATACAATTCAAATTTTTTTGTTTTCAAGGATACAGAGAAATGCAATCATTTAGACAGGGGCGGTAGCGTGTTCATTTTTATTAACTATTGTTGTATCAATTATGAGTTGTTGTTTTTTTTTGTTTTTTTTAAGCGTTTCACCCCAAGCAAGGCGGGAAGCCACTAGGATGCAAGGGGTTACAGGAAATAGCAAGATCAGATAGGAGTGATAGAAGAAAGGATGAGGGTAGTGGGTAGACGTTAAAGTTTAGGGAGAGTAGGTGTGCATTTTTCAACGAATTTTGACATCCGTTCAACGCATGGTTTTTATCAACCACAAAATTTTTGGCATTTTTCCGTTAAATTCGTACTTGTATACTTAAAGATTCTTTCTAAAAGTGGTGTTTGGATTAGAATATATATATATATATATATATATATATATATATATATATATATATATATAAAATAAAAGAATAAAATTTTAAGAATTTAAGCAAATTATTATAGTGAATCATATCATTGACTCTAGAAGAATCCTCAACGGAATGCACTGGACGGCCAGTTCGTCCTATTTTAGGGACTCATCAGCAATGCGCATCCAATACCGAGATTCGAAGCCGAACGGTTTCGATACAACGCAAGCGTCCTACCAAATGGCCTGGGTGACGAAAAAAAAAACTGAATAGACTCGATATAGCGCAGCTACTCACAAATTCTGTGGTGATACTCATCCAAGTATTTATAACCCCGAACCGCTTCATCGCAGAGCATTAGTTGGGTCAAGCAAGAACATACAGGTAACAGAATTTTGAGGATTTAGGCAAATCCTTATAGCGTATATATATATATATATATATATATATAGAGAGAGAGAGAGAGAGAGAGCGGGGTGGGGACGTTACCAAGAAGCTGATGTCTAAAATTTTGATGTTTGGGTTACATGGAGATTTTTCTCAATCTAACCGATAAATTCCAGCACTGCTTTTTATACATATATATATATATATATACAATGTGGCTGTCGACTCATCAAACGATTAAGAGCATTGCAGACAAGCAATGTCCGTGTTGAGAATATACTTTTGCGCGGCTTGCACAACACCGCAACAACGCACTCTAACAATGGTAAGAATCCCAGAGATCAAAGATAGCAGAGAGGCAAATGTTATAACGGAATTTCTTCTTCTCGGCCGGTTGACAACCAAGTCTGACGAACTCAGCATTCCTTACTATTTAACCCATAGCTGGGCGTAAAAAACGAAGAGATGGATTTAGCTAATAGTTTTCGGGGAGAAAAGAAAGATTCTGTTGTGACCTGCTTAGGGGCCAGAAAGAAAGACACCGAAGACGACGGTCGGTTGAAAAAAAGTATATTGAAGATATATACAAAACAATAGTGTTAGTAATAAATAGATTAGCACTGCGTCTACTACTCCACTTCACACTCAGTGCTCAGTATCTGACTCTCGCAGTTTGTATTTATGTGAGGACGAAGAGTTCATTATACTGTAAGAGGGTTTGCCACAACAGATTCATATATTGTCTAATATGCGTACAAATGAATGTCATAGAGTTTACGGATATTCGAACTCAGCTCTTCCATTTCGAGCCGTTATCCATTACACTACCAACACATATATGCATAAACGACTCTCCTCACACATATACATATATGCCGTTATGCAAGTACTAATGAATTTCATATATTTTACCGGCATATATAGCATATATATATATATATATATATATATATATATATATATATATATATATATATATATATATATATATATATGAAAGAAAAAAGAAAAAAACAAACAAAAATCTTAATATGCAATTATGCTGTATTAATGTCAATATATTATTGCATATTAAGATTTTTGTTTTTTTTTTCTGTATTTTTTTTCATACTGTCGGATCTATATCCATGTATTTGCTTATATATATATATATATATATATATATATATATATATATATATATATATATATATATACATATATATATATATATATATATATATATGTGTTCGAGCATATTTTTCTGTTTTGTTTATTAAATCTATCCATTTGTATGCCAATCGGTCGGCTCTTTTATATTTTTTGAAGTCGACACAAAAGACTCCCTCCCCTATTTATTTATTTATTCTCGTCTATTAGCACGTCTTCCCGATTAACGCCTCGCTGACAACAAACGACCTTACGACGCCATGGATGGACGACTCCACAAGTACAGAAGTCTTCACGAATACGGACATAATACTTTGTGCAGGTTTAAATTTAACTAATCAGGGCTACCTGCCACTTTCCGGGCTACGATCGCCATTAATCATCATTAATTCACATTATTACCTCATAACGTTCATCGGTTCTTTTCGTATATCGTGAATGTCTACCCCGGCGCATATTCTCTGTTTTCATTCTACAGTTTTCTACCACCATTTTGTCATGGATGGGCAAGAGTCGATTTGCCCCATTTCTAAAAATTAGCGGAAGCGAGGCGGTTCTTTTTTTTTCTTTTTTTTTTCACGCAGTCGATGGTGGACGCTTTATCAGAGAAACAAATGTCTGTGTAATTCGTAATTCAGCTGGGTATGGAAGAGTTAGATAGATGAACATTGCTACGGAGCGATAACAGATGACGAGTAATCAGAAGGACAGTAGACTGCAACGGACATTTTATTTAAATTTTTATAGATTAAAGTTGTCTGGAAAGCATGGAACCGAAAGCGATTTCCACAAGCGAAAAGTGCGAAAAAAGAAACCGTTAATATAGAATTTATGGTTACATTTTGCCAGTGCGACTGTAAATTGGCGAGACCACGACGCCAGTCTAGGCTTAAATTCGAAGAGTGATATTTATTTCTGCTATATACAGAAAATGTGGCACAAGGCCAAAAATGAGGAATGAGGAAAAGGGCGGTCTTCATCTATCTTAACTTTAAACTTAGCCACAAACACTGACCCAGACATACCTCAATATTCCTAACACCAAAACAATGCATTCTTACTTACCTTGTTTACTACATCCACCATAACTCATTATCTCTACGAAAATCCTAACTAGTCTCCATATGTACAGTTCATTGTTTGTGGGGGGAAAGGGAAGAAAATAACAATTTAGAAATCTAAAACCTTAATGAATATTTACAAAAAATAAACAAAACTATATACAAGAAACCAAATAAATAATGTTAAATTCGAAGAGCTCATCCGAACAATTACTATGAAAGTATTCATAGAAAAATCAAAGGGATATAACCTTATGGTGGTGCAAAAGTGTCTAAACGCTTGATCGGCGGCAATAAAATTTAAAGACCACAAAATATTTTTAGATTGCATGATTTTTTTGATGATAATAATGATATACGAATTCTTTACATTCACTAACGAAAGATACATGATCGCCTAAGCGTGTATCACGCATGGCACATAACTGAACTGAATGATATACGGATACACCTCCTACTAAATAACCTATATCTGGTGATGTAGAAGAGGTCACTCATCTCAGTACTGATATAGCTCAGCATTGCTTAACCTCTGCTTCTCACAGTGATATGACAGTAAGCTGAAATCCAGGAGGATCACGTTTTTATTATCTCAACGACAGCGAAAAATAATTTTACCTGCAAATGGCTGCGTCATTTTTTTAAATAGGGAATTAATATATAGTGTCAAAAATGATGTTTTTACGGGAAAAATGTCCAATAAAGTTGGTTCGATGAAGCTTATGTAACAAATTGGATTTTCTTCGGATGGGGCTATCTTCTTGCAATATGGAACACATGAGTCAATAGGGTTATTTGTAGCAGTGGATAATGAATTTAAGGATGCAGTCTTTTTCATTATCCACTGCTACAAATAAATATATTGACTCATCAAATGAGTTCTATGTTGGTCAGACTAGTTACGATGTTGTCCTGCCTAAAACCAACAAAGGATTTAGCTGGACTCAAGTGCGAATAAAAATTATCTCTTCTAAATCCTGTTCTTTAGGTAGGTTATGCGCTGTTTTCCTCTGTCCCTCTTTCCTTCAATATGTCCTGTGAGTGTTAAATTTTCCAAGCCCTCTTTCCTCATTATTTCAGAAATTCCAATTGTCTCTTTGTTATGTTATGTATAATTGTTCGTTTCAATTTTCTCTAAAATTTTGTTGCTGCTCATATATTCAGTCCATATTATTCTCAGCATCCTTCTGTAGGTTTATATCTCTGTAACCTCAAATTTCTTTGGTTTCAACTGGTGTGTTTTCTGGACTTCCGCAGGTGTTCATTATATTTGTTTTTTCTTTTTTCTTTTTTTTTCTATTCCGGACGAACGTTATTCGAGTTGTTATCATGGGAAAGGTGATATAGGCCGCAAGATGTAACATATATTTTTGAAAGACAGACAAAACAAAGTTAAATGACTGCAGTAAAAACAACAAAGACGAAGATACTCGTCCCACTAGTGTTAGGAATAATGAACCTGCATCATCACAGAACTTTAGATATTAAAATCACTTGAGATCATAATCTGTTTTTTTGTTCTTTTTTTTTTAACGCTTGTTGGAATGGGAACATGCAATGAATGTTTCGAGACAATGGCGGAAAATTTTGAAACCCTCACCATAAAACGCCCCTGATAAATGTCATGATTAACCGCCAACGCCATCGGCTGACACCCCGGTTGTCTGACCCGAGCTGATTTAATAAATGAAATATATATATATTGAAACAAGAGAAATCAAAGCAGATATCACGATTCGAGCATTAGATGAATTGCGTGGCGAGTTTAAATAGTCATTAGTGTCACCGACTTGATCAGCCACCCGTTTTCAAAGTTTTTGATCACCTCAAAATGTCGCAGGAAACATCTTTCATGAGACCGTTTCTTTTCAATCAAAGTGTATGCCGATTGATATTAGTGTTTCAGTTAAGACCAGTTAGGTTACATATCTGGCGTCACTTTCCTTATGGAAGACTTCCTGTAAATTTGTGGCAGAAATTACCTGTACAGGAAATAAATCCAATAAATGAGTTGGCATGAAAAGCTGAGCGGAGAGTCCAGTAACCTAATAATCTCTCTTATGTGTTTTTATTTGTTTTGTTTTTACTGAGACGTAAAGCAGGAGAATTGTAATCAGTCATCGAGACTGTAAGAAAACTAAAAATTTAATGGATCGAGACGAAACTCGTCTGTGAGGCTCACATAGAGATAATATCTTGATGCGATTAGATTTAAGGTACTTAAGCCGTTACAAAAAATGGGGATTGTATTATCGACTCTATTTCAGTTTTATGTTCAACTCTTCATGAAATATATAATGAGGTATCATAGATCCAAGTGGATAAAAATAACGTTCATATGAATAGAGACAAAAGGTAGACTTAGCCGATGCGTTTCGTCTTCTACGAAACTTTATCAACGCAAATGCAAGGATTTTATTTTGTAAAATGTATTTATATACAAAAACAAAAATTTGTTATCGGTTTTCAAATTTAAGAACGCTCATAATTTTTTATATTTATATATATATATATATATATATATACACACACTCACTCTGTTTATCCGTTATTTTTATTGATACAAATATTTAAGTAAATGATCTGTTAAAGAACTACATTTACCGGCCTGAATGACCGAGAAATTTTCCTAGAAAACATTTGTCTTCCGGCAAGAATCGAACCTGTATCCTACAAGGAACCGTCCTATCATCTGGCGAGCTATACCAATTTAGCTACAGTTAGCAAGATCGATTTTACTGTTTTTAAACTACAATTTTCCATGATTGCCCTCGAACATTCATTTCTGCACGAAGCGAAAACAAATGACGTCACATGCTACGTAATTGACAAAATTATTTTAAGATATTTTCTGTTTATACGTTATTTTTATTGATACAAATATTAAATATTTAAGTAAATGTTCTGTTAATATATATATATATATATATATTTTTAAAAAAAACATTTATTTTCTTTTCAACATCATCACTTGATAAGACACAGAGTGTGTTGAAACAAAATGGCTATTTTTGTAGTGATTTTATAACATACTTATGTTATAAATTTTTTTATAAAAATAATTATATCTGCTCTACTTTGTATTGAGCACTCTTTTAAGAATAGTAATTGTTGGTTATTGGAATTCATTCCGTGTATACCAATTATATACTTTTATATATATATATATATATATATATATATATATATATATATACGAACGTGATGTGATTTAAAGACTTCATAGTGAAACTCGTCGTAGCTGATTGGTCAGAATTTATTTTTTTATGATGGTGAACTTTTCAGCAATTCTTTTTATATCTATCTATCTATCTATCTATCTATCTATCTATCTATCTATCTATGTACATGTTAAAAACATAAGAATAACCATTTAGTGGTACTACTGTCTCAGAAAATAGTGTTGTCATGAGTGTGTCATGAGTGTGCGGACAGAAGTCAGGGAAATTTGCGCTCATGCCTTTTCCAGTTAATGAGAACTGAACAAAAACAGCGCCCACTGAAATCGTTCATTCAATTTTTCGAAATGCCGGCTAAGTCATTAGGGCATATATATATATATATATATATATATATATATATATATATATATATATATATATATATATATATATGGAGGAAAAAATTACTGAGAATGAAAGAAAACGAGAAAAACTGTAGTAAGGAGAAAGGAAAATAAAAGAACACATGATTATCGGGTTTAAAAAGTTCATAATCCTAATAATATATATATATATATATATATATATATATATATATATATATATATATATATATAGGCAGCATATATTTAAACATGTTGTGTTGAATAAACTCGACATATGTCTATTTATTTTATTTTAATCCTCTCAAATTAACGGATCAATTTCTTAGTGCTTTAGGAAAGCTAAGTAAGAAAGATGTCATAGTTTTGTTTATTTCTTTTATTTTCCCAAGTACTTTCAATCTCATCCACGATCTTCCTAAGGGGCGAATTGCTAAGACAAAAATTAATGTAATTGATAGTTGTGAATTTTTTGTAAATGCGCATGAACATCCTCCGTTATAGTCATTTTACGTTAAGGATATCTAATGGAAGTAACTCAGTTGATTTCTTTTATTATTGTTTTAAAACTATTCAACCTGCAATTTTTTCGAATTTTTAAAAAATTATTCTTTTACAATATTAGCGTCCCAAAACATTTGCTTTTATTGCCGTTTTAAAACATTGTTGCTTTACTCATAATTAATTTTATTTAGCGTTGGTTTCTTTATTTATATATATATATATATATATATATATATATATATATATATATATATATATATATATATATATATATATATAAATCGCTTCGAGAATTTGAAGTTTTTGTTTTTTATGGTACTGTCGATTAATATTTCTCTAAATCGTAAATGTTGACAGGAATGTTCTTTAAAATATTGTGCAATAGAACTTGAATCCTTCACATGTAAGGTATGACTTCTTGATAGAGTCGTCGTCATGAAACCAACATATATATTTAAGTTATTGTCAGCGATACAATATCCCAAAGGACATTTAAACTGAAGAGTTATAGCGGACGATTAAGTTGGCTGCATTAAATTTAGTATAGTATATAATTAGTTTTATTTTTTACTGGGATCAGTGGGTGATAATGCTTTCTAAACATTAGAAATTAGAACCAAAAATCGTAAAAATATCATGGAAAATAAAGAAAACAGCATCAGTCTACAAAAATAAATAAAAAAAGCAGTAAACTTTGGCTAGAAAAGAAAAGAGTTACAATTACTTATTCTTGCTCCTGGGGAAGGATTTTGATTGAACCTTTATCGCAATAGGTAGGAAGGAATAGATGCGATAGGCAGAAATAAACTATAGAAGAACTCAAATTGATCACTGCATTTAAGTATTGGATTAATATTTACGCTTACCTTTTAAAAATTCAACGATAATTCTTTTGCCGCCACTAAATTTAAAGTTAATGTACGTAGGTCCTTACTTTCCGTACAAACAGTAATTTTTATTTCCTGGGTGACGTTCGCTGGGTTTCACAATTAATTTCGATTATTCTCAAGTTATAAAAATTGTTATCGTACCCCCAAAATTTGACACAAAAAATCACGTAAAAAAATCGCCGAAAATAATCGCAGTAATGAAAATTTAGGAATTCGTCGACAACAGGGTGGCGGAGGAGTGATGTTTTGGGCTGGGATCCGAGGAAATGAACTAATAGGCCCACACAAAGTACCCAAAGGGCTTAAGCTAAATTCAAATGCATATTGTAAGGTTTTGGAAGATACCTTCCTGCCCTGGTTTGATGAACAACCAATTCAGAATAGAAGATCGTTGATATTTCAGCAGGTTAATGCTCCAGCGCATAGATCAAGAATCACCACCAATTGGCTATCAGACTATGGGTTCAAAGGGCAAAATTTAATGGTATGGCCTCCAAACAGCCCTGATTTAAATCCAATAGAAAATTTGTGGTCTATAGTCAAGAGGCGGATTAATGCTGAAAACAAGCAATTCACCAGCTTAGAAGTCCTGTGGAAAGCAATTGTAAGTGTTTGCCGATCAATCAAACCTTCTGAAATTGAAACATTGACGTCAGCAGTGGACAGACGCCTCATAAGGGTTTTGAAGAATGGAATATGACATGTTTGTTCGTAGCTGCATTAACAGACTTGTTTTGTTTTGTTTAACATGCTGTACATATGTATTATGTAATGTAGGACTTAGAACACACGATATATTGTCATATGCGCCACAATTCAATTAATAAAATTTAGTATAATATGTGTTTTTCTTGTTTTATTTTCCATTTGCATAATGAAAGTGAACACTAAATTAGGGCTTAAGTTCATAAATCATTAAAAAGAAGCCCGTTTTGTATATTTCGACAACTTAAATGATTGACAAAATAATAAAATAGTATCAACAACACTTTAGCTTTTATTCTTCAGAATATATTGCTTAACTTGGATATTTTTAGGTAAAAAGTAACTTTGCATAATCAAGCAGAACACACTGTATATATATATATATATATATATATATATAGATAGATAGATAGATAGATAGATAGATAGATAGATAGATAGATAAACCTAGTGAGCCAGACAAACCTACGCAGGTTTCACCTAATGGATCGTCAGGGAAAGCTATATATATATATATATATATATATATATATATATATATATATATATATATATATATATATATATATATATATATATATATATATATATATATATATATATATATATATATATATATATATATATATATATATATACACACACATATCTATCTATCTATATATATATACAGGGTGACAAAAAAAAACGAGAATTTTTGAAGTGGGTATTGCCAGAGGTGAGCATGTGGCAACACTGAGAGATAGTGACCTTGAGCAAGTAAGCATTTCGCCATTTAGAATTCAAGATGAAATTCACAGTATTCCAACTGAGATGTTGCAGCAGTCAATGCGGAATCTCAACAGCAGATTTCAAGAATGCATTCGTACAGGAGGACGCCATCTACAGGACGTAATTTTAAAAAAATGAAAATTGCATCATGGTTTCTTAAATGGCATGTTTTAAGGTTTCAATTACTATGAATAAAACATTTTTCTTCCATTACTCTTGCTTTTATTGGATTGTTAAAAAGTTCTCGTTTTTTTTGGATCACCCTATATACATATAATTATTTACCCGCTGCCCGACGCAGCAAGATGTTGTACAAGGCCGAGTTTAAAGTGGGGTATCCGAGCCCGTAGGCCCGGGCAAAAATTCCCTATTGACCACATAAAAACGGAGTCAGTTTCACAAGACGAGACTGCCCTTCGGCAGAACCTCGTCTGTGGGATACCCTTTGACATGTGCCAGGTAATATATATATATATATATATATATATATATATATATATATATAAAGTCATCAGCAGAGTAAATAAATGGTGAATGTTGTGACGTAGGCAAAACATTTTTTGACTTGACAACGTGTGATGTTATTGTTTATTTTATTTTATTTATTCTTATTTATTTATATACATTTGAAATAATTGTTTATATTCATAGATGGTTGCATTTGTTATATGAATGTTACATCAAGTAACATAAGTCTGTTTTTACTCTGAACCTGATGCTGCTTATGAAAGTGCTGTCTGCTGGCACTCATACAGCGAAAACAACCATCTATGAATTATAAATAATAAAAAAAAATCACGACACAATATGTTACGTCACAATGCCGTTTCATCTGTTGAAAGACAAATATATGCTGTGGCAAATCAATTCTTTCTTTTCACCATTAAGTTACGGACTTCAGAATGTAATTATGTATATTAATTTGATATAAGCAGGTTGATTTTTAAAACTGTTCTGATGGCGATCCAAGGCACAAATTACACACGGAACCAACCATTCTTGCAAAACATATAGAAATAGCACACACACACACACACACACACACACACATATGATAGGATAAGGAACAAATAGGAAATGTTTATAGATTTAACATGTTTCGATTTTATTTAACCTTCATCAGAAATGAAATATGGATGAGAAAAGAATATTCTTGTATTTTCTATTTCTTTGTTGTTTTTGTCATTGGTCACGTGTATTTGGCTTGCCAGATAATGTTCGTGCATATAATTCAT